>OW679194.1:257900747-258050284 GCA_940337035.1 Agriotes lineatus | reverse complement strand
ATGCAGTCAATGACCTCGAAAGCACCAACTGGTTAATTTTTCACTTTTATAATTGGAGTAAATGCTGAGATGCTATTAAACAGTTCACTAAATATACTGTTAATTTTTGGTTTTCCCTTTAGTTAACGATGTAAGAGTATTGGTGATAGGATTTTTGGTAATTAATTTATCTTGAAATTCCTGATAAGTTAGGTTATGTTTTATTTTATTGTTGGTTTAGGAACTTCGTATTTCGATTAAACATCATTAAGCTGTAAAACAGTTAATTAGATTCTGTTGTGCTATTAAATTTTATGTTACTTACGGGTTTTTTAACAGTAATTCAAAGGGAATTACATGTGGGAGCATACATTAAAATTTGCTTGTCATTGACCTTGAAGCTATAGGTGCAGTAGTGCCACCTTGTGGTTGAATATGGGAATAAAATTAATTATTCGTGAAATCTAGTTTTTATTTTTTTTTTTTAAATCTTTTAAGATAATAGTTAATATAAGTCGTTTTAAATTAATTGTAATAAATTAGTTTCAAAAGAAATTGCAATATGTTTAAAGGTAATTTGACAAGTTTAGAAAATATTAATTTTAAGTGAAACTGAAAACGTAGTAGTAAAATGAAAATTGAAATATATTATTTACGAATATTTAAAAATTATTTAAGGACATTTCTTTTATTTTTTTTTTTATTTGTTATTGATAATATTGTCATAGGTTCTGTTTAGTGTTTCTGTATCTGTTTTATAATTTATTGCTTTTGGTGATTTTTTAATTTCTATGCATTCCAGTAATAAACGTTTTTTTAAATTTGTTTCATTGTGTAAAATTTTAGGATTGTTTAGGTCAAAACTATGAAAGTGGTCGACGGCGTGGTCTGAGAGAGCTGTATTAGGTTTCTGTGGATTAAGAAGTTTTTTCTTTATTGATTGTTGGTGTTGGGTCATCCGTCTAGATAAATATTGTTTTGTTTGCCCGATATAAGTTGAATCACAATTTTTACATTGTACTTCGTAAATAATATTTGATTTTAAATTTTTATTGATTTTACCTTTTAAGTTTTTATAAAAAAATTTTTGTCCTGTATTATGGTTTTGGAAAGCAGTAGATATGTCATTTTTTTTTAATTCTTTTTCTATTTTTTCTGATAAACCTGGGATGTAAGGGATAGTAGTGTAATTTTTAGTTGTTATTTGTTGATTATTGAATTCATCGTTTAGAAAATTTGGTTGAAGATTTATTGAATTATTGGTATTGTTTTGTATTTGTAGAATTTTTATTCTTTTTTTAATATTATTATTTATGAAGTTCAATGGGTAATTATTTAGTAAAAGTATGTTAGTTATGATATTTAAATTGTTTTTGTGGTGCCTCTTGTCAGACAATAAGATGGCTCGATCAACTAGTCCTGATATAACACTTTTTTTATATTTGATTGTTGTGTTTGAAAAGTAATTCAAATATCTGTTGGATTTTACAGGTTTTCTGTTCCAATTTGTAGTTATTTTGCCAGAATTTTCTCTGGTTAAGGTAAGGTCTAGAAAATTTATAGAATTGTTTTTATTTTCTCTTTCTAAAGTGAATTTTAATCTGTTATGAACATTATTGAACGCTTGAAAAATTGAATCTATTTTTAATTTATTAGCACCAATTATAATGTCGTCGACATATCTTTGGTAAAAGCAGATATGTTTGTTATTTTTAACTAGTTGGTTTTCAAGATCCATTAGTACTAATTCAGCAATAACACTAGAAATTGGTGAACCCATAGGTACTCCATAATTTTGACTAAAAATTTGATTGTTAAAGGAGAAATAGGTATTATTTAAAACGAATTTTAATGCATTTAAGAAGTCTTCTTTTGGAATTTTTGTAAAATCCTGAATTTCTTCCCAATGGTTTTCAACAGTCTGCAAAGCAAGGTTAATAGGGATATTAGTGTATAAAGATACGACATCTAGAGATAATAATTCATAATTTTTCGAAGAAATAAAAGACCCTACACAAATCATACAAACTGAAAATAATTCTATTTTAAAAAAACTTTTAACTAACAACTACATTGAAAATTATGAATATAAATAGCTAATTACACACAATGGAACTCCACCTTTAATATACGGATTACCTAAATTACACAAACCCAATATCCCACTAAGACCTATTGTAGCTTCTTACATGAGCCCCACATATAAATTAGCCAAATATTTAGGGAAAATATTATCTAACTTAACCAAAAAAAATGCTTTAAGCGTCAAAGATTCATGGTCCTTTAAAAAAATTATTGATATCCAAAAATTACCGAAAAATTATGAATTATTATCTCTAGATGTCGTATCTTTATACACTAATATCCCTATTAACCTTGCTTTGCAAACTGTTGAAAACCATTGGGAAGAAATTAAGGATTTTACAAAAATTCCAAAAGAAGACTTCTTAAATGCATTAAAATTCGCTTTAAATAATACCTATTTCTCCTTTAACAATCAAATTTTTAGTCAAAATTATGGAGTACCTATGGGTTCACCAATTTCTAGTGTTATTGCTGAATTAGTACTAATGGTTCTTGAAAACCAACTAGTTAAAAATAACAAACATATCTGCTTTTACCAAAGATATGTCGACGACATTATAATTGGTGCTAATAAATTAAAAATAGATTCAATTTTTCAAGCGTTCAATAATGTTCATAACAGATTAAAATTCACTTTAGAAAGAGAAAATAAAAACAATTCTATAAATTTTCTAGACCTTACCTTAACCAGAGAAAATTCTGGCAAAATAACTACAAATTGGAACAGAAAACCTGTAAAATCCGACAGATATTTGAATTACTTTTCAAACACAACAATCAAATATAAAAAAAGTGTTATATCAGGACTAGTTGATCGAGCCATCTTATTGTCTGACAAGAGGCACCACAAAAACAATTTAAATATCATAACTAACATACTTTTACTAAATAATTACCCATTGAACTTCATAAATAATAATATTAAAAAAAGAATAAAAATTTACAAATACAAAACAATACCAATAATTCAATAAATCTTCAACCAAATTTTCTAAACGATGAATTCAATAATCAACAAATAACAACTAAAAATTACACTACTATCCCTTACATCCCAGGTTTATCAAAAAAAATAGAAAAAGAATTAAAAAAAAATGACATATCTACTGCTTTCCAAAACCATAATACAGGACAAAATTTTTTTTATAAAAACTTAAAAGATAAAATCAATAAAAATTTAAAATCAAATATTATTTACGAAGTACAATGTAAAAATTGTGATTCAACTTATATCGGGCAAACAAAACAATATTTATCTAGACGGATGACCCAACACCAACAATCAATAAAGAAAAAACTTCTTAATCCACAGAAACCTAATACAGCTCTCTCAGACCACGCCGTCGACCACTTTCATAGTTTTGACCTAAACAATCCTAAAATTTTACACAATGAAACAAATTTAAAAAAACGTTTATTACTGGAATGCATAGAAATTAAAAAATCACCAAAAGCAATAAATTATAAAACAGATACAGAAACACTAAACAGAACCTATGACAATATTATCAATAACAAATAAAAAAAAAATAATAAAAGAAATGTCCTTAAATAATTTTTAAATATTCGTAAATAATATATTTCAATTTTCATTTTACTACTACGTTTTCAGTTTCACTTAAAATTAATATTTTCTAAACTTGTCAAATTACCTTTAAACATATTGCAATTTCTTTTGAAACTAATTTATTACAATTAATTTAAAACGACTTATATTAACTATTAACTTAAAAGATTTAAAAAAAAAAATAAAAACTAGATTTCACGAATAATTAATTTTATTCCCATATTCAACCACAAGGTGGCACTACTGCACCTATAGCTTCAAGGTCAATGACAAGCAAATTTTAATGTATGCTCCCACATGTAATTCCCTTTGAATTACTGTTAAAAAACCCGTAAGTAACATAAAATTTAATAGCACAACAGAATCTAATTAACTGTTTTACAGCTTAATGATGTTTAATCGAAATACGAAGTTCCTAAACCAACAATAAAATAAAACATAACCTAACTTATCAGGAATTTCAAGATAAATTAATTACCAAAAATCCTATCACCAATACTCTTACATCGTTAACTAAAGAGAAAACCAAAAATTAACAGTATATTTAGTGAACTGTTTAATAGCATCTCATCATTTACTCCAATTATAAAAGTGAAAAATTAACCAGTTGGTGCTTTCGAGGTCATTGACTGCATACATCATAAATCTTATCCATGGGCCTTTTAATACCAAAATAGCATTACTGCTGCTGGTACAGTATAACATATACACATAATTAAAACACTTCATGTCTAATTATTTTCCAGATTCTCTAAAATAACCCAAACTAAGCTGAGAATTGTTTGCCGTTTATTAATAATCAAAGAATTTCGTTTAACTGATGCCTGTACTCCTATTTATTTTACCGTACAATAACATATTACCACAAGTATATTGCCGACAAAAGGTCAAAGAAGTGCAATTACTTAGTAATTAATTTCCAATTCCAACCGAAACTAATTTTCAATATAAAATTACTCAAGCACAAGATTTCAAAGTTAAGGTTAATACCATTGTAAGTAAAGATACTGTTAATTTTACTAAAGCATAAATTAAATAAATTCATTTTACAGGAACAATTGATAACATACCGGGTGTCAACGAATTTATTAGACAAGTCATAACTTCTAGAGTATTAGGTGTATCAAAATGAGATTTGGTATAGGTAAATGGTATAGGGAGAGGAGAGTTTTCGCATATTTTTCAATTTCCGGTAACTTCCGGTTTCACCGGAAATGGCTCCCATTTCGAATTTTTAAATGAAACATCCTGTATATTTTTGCATATTTGGATTTCTGTGACAATTTTGGATCAGCATGTGACATATTAAAAACTTATCCATGGCACACTTGGCAAAAGTAAATAAATTATTATCCAGTATTTTGCTTAGAAATATTTAACTTATGAGCTTATTTTTAATCCAATCGAAAATAAATTAGTATCGTTAGATTCGCCAAAAAATCCTCTTTTCGGAAAGTGCTTGTCAAAAAAGGGTCGCCATTTGAAAAAAAATAGTTAAACAAGAAAACGTGCTTTTGCCAACTTGTCTTATTCCTATCTATCATACTAATCACTAAAACTTTGCGATTGTAATTTTCTGACATCACCTGAGGTCTTTAGATTAGTTTGCGTCTGATCATGGCCACCTAGATGCCATATTAAAAGTGGCTCTAAAAAAATCAAGTAGGCTTAAAAACTTTTTAAAATGTCACATTCTGATCCAAAATTGTCTCAGAAATCCAAATATGCAAAAATATACAGGGTGTTCCATTTAAAAATTCGAAAGCGGAGCCATTTCCGGTGAAACCGGAAGTGACCGAAAAGTGAAAAATATGCGAAAACTCTCCTCTCCCTATACCATTTACCTATACCAAATCTCATTTTAATACACCTAATACTCTAGAAAATATGACTTGTCTAATAAATTCGTTGACACCCGGTATAGTACAAAAAAATATATTTTTATGACTATGGTACTACTATTCCTTTTACTAACCATCAAAAATATTCAAAACTTTATACACCACAATATTTAAAATAAAATTAAAAAAAAAAAGGAAAACAAAAGGAATTTTCCATTGTAAGTAGGGATGCTGATAATTCTACTACTGCATAAATTAAATAAATTGTTTTTTGCACTACTAGTCTCAGAACGCGGCGTTATTGGCCTATTTTTAGGTCGTGAATTTGATTTTCTCCACCAAGGAGAGAAAGTAAAATAAACAATTTTCACCGTGGTAACTAATAAATTGCTAAGTTACCAAGTATGACCATTTTAATTTTGACGTTTTAAAGAGCTGTATTGTCAGGTGGACAGTTAAAATATTTTCGAAATTTGTTGGAAATTTAGGTATTAAGCCGTTTGGTAGTGCAAAAAATAGTATATACACCACGGTAGCGAATCCTCTTATAACCTTCGCACTTTAGATACTTCGCGCTGCGCGCTCAGTATCTAATATGCGCTCAGCTTATAATACTGCGCTTCGCTACCTTGATGTATAATATACTATTACAGGAATATTTGATAATGTGTTTGCAAGAGAATATATGTCTAGGTTACGACCAATCTTTTTACAAACTTTCAAATTGAGTTTTAAGAAGATTAATAACAGGTAAATCAGAACATCAGAGGAAGTATATCCTTTCACTTATCTAAAAACTAATGCTGTATTTTAATTGTTCTTTTCTTTTCTCAGAATGTAATTATTCGTCTGAAGAAGCTAACCATTAGTTTAGCGAAACGTTACGTGCTTTTAACATATTTTTATTAATAAAATTTTTAATGTGTCTCGACAAAAATGTGTTTAAGTTCACTTTGTTAAAAAAAAAAAATATCAATCTAGCTGATATCTTCTCTATGTTCGTGAGGTTGGGAGAGATCTTCTGGTGTGTATGTTAACCTTTCAAGGTAAGCATATAATACTTGTGATTGCTCATCTGCCTTGCAAATACATAAATTTATAATAAAGCCACTCTACAAATAAAATTAAATGACACATCTGACAAAACAAACATCGGACGAGGAGTAAGACAGGGTGACATATTGTCGCCCAAGCTATTCACTCTAGTCCTATAAGATGCGCTAAGATTAATTCATTGGGAAAACCGGGGCATCAATATCAGTGGAGAGAGACTGCATCACTTACTATTCGCTGATGACATAGTCCTGATTGCTCAATCAAAATCAGAGCTAGTGAGCCTCATCGAGGACGTTCACAGAGTAACCGCCCGCATTGGCCTTGAAATCAATTTCCAGAAAACAAAATACATGACAACAGAGAACGAAGACGTCAATCAATATGTCATGCTTGGAACAAAAAAGATCGAAAAGGTAACCAAATACAAATACCTAGGACAGACCATAACCGTAGGAAAGGCGAACCAAGAACTGGAAATAAACGAAAGGATACGACTTACCTGGGCTGCCTATAACAAGGTAAAGGACATACTAGCTATGAATATTCCAATTTTACTGAAAGCCGAAATATATAACCAATGCATTCTGCCAGTGACAGCCTACGGCGCACAGACCTGGACTTTCACTAAATTTATACTAAACACATTGAGAGTTAACCAACGAGCAATTGAGAGAAGGATACTCGGCATATCGTTGAGAGATCACAAAGTGAATGTTTGGATAAGAGAGAAGACAAATGTTATAGATATCGTTAACTACATCGCGACATTAAAATGGAACTGGGCTGGTCACGTGGCAAGAGGTCAAGACAAATGGAGTGGCAAGATAATACGATGGAGACCGTGGAGTAACAGCCGAGCCGTAGGAAGACCACAAATGCGATGGAGCGACGACCTCAAGAGAACGGGAGACTTAAATTGGTACCAGGTAGCACAAAATAAAGCTACTTGGAGAAGCTTTAGGGAGGCCTATACCGAAAGGGTAGAAAACGGCTGAGAAAGAAAAAAAGAAAGGTAATATTTTAAACGCAACGCATACGTATACAGGCAGATCATAAAATAATATTCAAATGCAAACTATTCTGGTAAAGAATTTACCAACGAATGGCACTTTTCTGACAAAATATAATAAAATACTTCTGCATAACTCGAGCGCCATCAATTCAATGTGTTTTTCTATTACTTAAAACGTATTTAAAAAATATCGTCAAATTTTATTTTGCATCTAAACATCTAAATGCTTTTTTTAAATTAAATTGCATGTTTAAACACACTGTTCTTCAGTTATTTAAGAGGATCTAAGGCGCATATATTTCAATAATATTTTTTTCTTTCTCTATTGAAAATGTCCATCCTGGCGGAGTCTGTATTTCATATAAAACATAATGGTGTGATATAGATCAAAACTGATTGCAAATTTATAGAACATCTTAAATCATACAGTACTTAAAACAGCGTTTTATTTACCACTTTAAGTGCAATTACTATCGCAGACGTTTGTTTACATTTCATTTTAAAACCAAGTTGCTTAATTATGTTCAAACTGGTGGTCTTATCGATTTAAAGTGCTCTTGCGCACGAATGAAATCCTAACCTGACAAATTTTCCATTTTAAATATGTGTTCTAATTTTCTTTCACATACACTCTTAAAGTAGGGACACGCGCGAACTGCACTGGTTCACTAAATTAGCTTATTGTGAAGGGTGGAGTTTTCTCCGAATGTGGAGCGGGTAGTAATAATGTCATCAAAAATCCAAGAGGCATTTATTTTAACCAAATAGACTAAATTAAAACCTTTAAGTTTTAAAATATTCTTAATGTACTCTTTGAAAGGTAAAAATTATGTTTTTGGATTTAAAGTGGAATTTTATTGAGTATATAGGCTTAAGATAAAACATTTTTCTTAATGGGTTTTAATGAATACATCAAGGGTACTCAATAAAACTACATTAAAACTATCTGTTCCAAAATGGATTGTTTTAAAACCAACTTGCTATTTAATCCTTTAAAATAGCAAATTAGTTTTAATATAGCCAATGTCAAGAGTATTATAAAACCAGTATAAGATCAATAGAACATTAACAGCAAATAGTTTTTTTATTTTAATTTAAAGAGTGCAGTAAATCGTTTGCATAGGAATAAGTGGCTTTTAAGAACTTTTAGTTTATCTTAAGGTAACTTTAAAACCAATATCGTTTTATTCAACATATTCAAACACTTTTAAAACCTAAATAAATGCAAAGTGTCTTAAAATTGTTACTTGGGTGCTATTGAGCCAACCTTCCTCCACTTAATCCTTCGCTTTTCAAACCAATACGTCTTTTCTGAAAGCCCACCTTCATCTATTAATTTGATTCTCATACGACATAATATCCAGTAACTCTACATAACAAATTGTGTCAATTGAAGCAGATTGCAGTGTATTTGCGGTGGTTTTATTGTAGTTTTTTCACGCTCTTAGAGGTTTTCCCCTCAGCTTTGGTTACATGTCTTTCCTTTTTGTTGCTGGATCTTGTTATGCTGGGTTGAAAAATTGACACCGTCACTGCGTTGAACTTATTGGAAATGCGAAGGGAACCTATATACCTACAGTGAAGTTAAAAGGGTGCAGTTCTGACTTTTTCGTTGAGCGCCATATTATTTACTGTGTTAGAATATGTTAAAGTTCCTCGTATTATAGGCCAATGACCGGTTAATAGACCTTGTGGCAACTACGGTTATTTCCATCCGATCTACAGTTTTTCAAACTTAACTTTGAAGTTCTGTTTGCGTTCCTTTAGTGTACCGAAGAATTTATTTTCGCCTTCGTATTGGAATTACTACATTACTGTTCTAATAATGCATGTATATTACCGCCAATTTTGAATGTAGTATTAATGAATGTATATGCGCTGTAATATTTTAAGGGCCGACCGTTAAACTGGCCTACATTTGGAACGCATCCCCGTTAGGATCACTATGTACAATTAGTGACTAACTTTTCATCAGGCTATCAAAACCGCTTTACGTAGGTTGCATTTCGTGGGATGCGACGTCAGTCACGTTGCAAGAGTGATTTACTGTGAATCTATTTGGGTTTGTTGTTAAATATAGTATTTTCAGGTTTCCGACTATGTTATTCTTTATAAAGCAAAATGCAGTACGCGTTGTCATTGAAGTGAGACGGCATGTTCTGGAAAAACTATAGAAGTAAGGGAGGTTTAATCTGCGTATCACCCGACGTCGACGGGAATTTTCTCATTACATCACCGGCTTACGAGCACAATAGCAAGAATTTTGCATTGCATTGCATTGTACTACTACGAAGATCAGTCAAGATATGGAAGGTGGACATCTGCTTTCCAAAAAAAACTGAACAAAACAGGCCGTTGTCCTAACTTAGGTAAACGTGGAAAAATGGGATTTTCTCACCTATTTGTCACCTATTTTCTACATGGTCATCTAACTACGAGTTTTCAACCAAAACCGTAATGAGCTAGACGATTTTGAGATGATGGCTTGGCGAATACTCTTAGCTCGTAGAATAAATCAATTTATCCCAAAAGAACTTGCCATAGAAGTACGGGCACATAATAAAAGATCCACGAGTGATCTTGAACTATTCATGATGGAGAAAAAAGTATATAGTGTTGCGGGACGTCTAAAGTCGGGGTAACTGACAATCCTTTTAGTTAAAATACACTTGGACACGAAGACTAAAGCTACTGTTGCGAGATTAATAAGAACACTTAAGTACAAATACTTGCATTTATTTTTCTGCCGTTTACTGAACACTTAAGTTTAATACCGTTGCTTCTTCATTTTACTTATTAACTTCTTCTTATTAACTAATTAAATTCCAGTTTGACCAAGAAAACTCGGTAGGTGTTTACAAATTTCCAAATAAGCCTATCAGAGCAGTTCCAATTTTTGGACTTTTGGCACGTACATACGGACGTGACAGTTCATAATACTTCTATGAATTTGACAAATTTTAAGCTTTCACACGATGAAATTTGTCAAGCTCGATCCCTAGCAAATTATTGCTAATAAAGTTTTACAATGCTGCTACAAGAATTTGCCCCCGCCAGCACGAAATTTTTACGATCGAGTTGCAACAGTTGCACTTCTGATCACGTTCTGGCCATATACCTTTGCCTAATTTTTCGGCGTACGAAGTCAACCCTGCATAAATTTACTCTAATCTATTCGTGAGATTGAAATATCTCCAGCTTCCCAGAGAAAGGCACGTTTCTAAACACCGGCTAACATTCGCTTGTTGTAATTTTAATAGTACATTTTACCTACGAATTCTACCTTAAAATATTGATGATACAAATGGCTTAGAGCTAACTAAAGTATAGTTTCCTACAAGCGCGTATAGTTCGTTTCATTAAAGAACGCAAATCGTAACAATAGGTTCTCTCCACACGACGATGGTCAGACGGTGTGTGCGAATCAACGTAACGAATAGCTGGAAACAAATGAATAAAATGGTAAAAATGGTATTCACTGCATCTCTAACAACTTATCTGGGTTGAAGAAGAGGAGATGTTCTAGAGATTGCTGTACCACAGTGACTGATTGGTTTCGGTAGTATCTAATATGATATTTTCTTCTTTTTTATAGGTTTTAGCGTGTGTTTTTCTAATTTATGTATTCTGAATAGAAACCGACGTATGTAATAGATAATTGCGGGCAGTCCTCCGTTATTGAGCGTCTATACATTAAACGTGTAAATGCCAAATTTCTCTTATTATTGCAATGCGAAGCAATGCAGTCTGGTTTTTTACATGTAAATTCAGTGAAAGGTTTTTTTTTGTTATGGCCTCTTTGCTTCTACATTATTGATACAAGGTTATCTTCAGATAAGTCAATGGGTCACCTAAATGTCTTAAGACGCTTCTTGTTTTTTACCTTTTAAGCTGTCATACTTAGCAGAATGCTAAAACTGTTTCTGGTATGAAGTTGTGATAAGGCTTTTACTTTTTTGGTTCACAAAATCATTTGAAAAAGTATACTTATTTGCTCATGCGATCAGCTAGACGTCAAACTATATAATAATGCAGAGAGTTCTTCTCAGAGAGCCTTTTATAAAATCTTGAATTTGGAAATATCTCACCCATTACATTACATTAGTTTCAGATATCTAGTCTGACATAAAAAAGTGTAATTATTGTTTTCTATCAATTGACATTAATATTTGTGTGAATTAAAGATATTCATAAGATTTTAATAATAATTTTTGGGTCTACTCTATTTCAAAATGAACTGCTTCAGCAGGTTTTGGTGTATAAGAAAAGGATTGAATGTGGAAAGGTCTAAATGAGTAGCGGACGTAAATTAAGTTGGTTGTCAAAGGTATGAAATTTTGATGTACATTATAGTAGTACTGTATAAAACCCAAATGAAGTAGCTGTGATACATTTATTAACATTTCTTTACGTCTGTGTTAGTAACCGTGAGAATTTAATTTAGGAGGTATACATTAATCAAACGAGTGTAAAACTAGCCATTTTTCAAACTGTAATATTCTTCTCAGCACCGCCGTCGCAGATGAAATTGTATATTTCTTCCAAACATTTATATTTCTTGTCGTTTAACAAGTGGCAGTAATTTGTCTTCACTACTATTCGCACGTTTACAAGGTAAATTGAGTTTTATTTGCACTGCAGTAACTGCTCACGTTTCAACTTTGAAGAATCGTGACGTAGGTAGTTTTTACTGGCAGCCTGTTCAACAGTTAATTCTCTGTCGAGTATTCCATACTCACCCACGGAAAATATTAAATATGTAGATGAATGAATAAAACATTTTTAGCTTTCAATGAATGGAAATTATTCGACAATTTTTGTCAATGTCTCTAATACACTGACATTAAAAAAAGCTTGAAAATGTTGTTTTCAATTTATGCAAATTTTGTCGTGTTTTCGCAAACGCGTATGATGAAATATGTATTAATACCGACGAGTTTTCAGAAGGGGAGTTGTATAGTGTAGCACCAGGTGCTGGAAAGTAAATTTTTGTCCATTTAGATAGCTAGTGAACGAATTTTATTTATTTAAGATTCGCATTTGTACCTACGCTTTGCTGGTGACATTGTGATGTAGACAAATAAGGTTACGGGATTACAGAAATTATTAATAAAATTATGCTACAGGACGGTCTTGGACAATTTTAAAATGCATGAAGTTTCAGCAATTAAATATACCCATATTACACAGCCTCGGCACCAATGCTGTAATTTTCAGTACAGAAAATCTGCCTAACCGAATTAATTCTGCGCGGTGAATGCTAAATTTATATGTCATCCGAGAATGCCCTACGGGTGTACACATCATGTCAAACTTATTTTCGAGTTTGAGATTAAAGCGCTTTGGAGTGTTTGGAAGCCCTAGGGGGATACGTTGTTGCATTAAATTCCTATTTTAATTTGTTTAACTTATTATGCAAATACGAGAAATTCGAATCCGAAATAAATTCTTTGCTGTTCGAAATTGCGTGCATTGTTCTTGGGGAGAAATGAACTTGGCAATGTTTAAATTAATCCTTTCACTTCCTTTTTTTTGTTATTAAGAATGTGGTTTGAGATGCGATATGTGTTTCGCAATCATTATTTTGGCATCGTCCAACATGTAGTGAGTGTGCAATTCACTATGGCTTCTGCCGATTTGAGTGGTATAATTATATTAATTCTGTCTTCCAGTAGGTCTCAGAATAGATCGAAATCGGTTCTTTTGATGTCGAAAGAAATTATTTTATGCGTGCCTATTATATTTGAGATAAACTCGATTACAATAGGAGAGTCATCAGAGGAGTGATCAATTTTTTCCTTTACTTTCATATTATTTAGGGGCTTGCGTTTACATTAAAGAAATTGATGGCATCTGGCTTCTTTGTTGGGTCATTTGGTCAATGGTTGACTGTTCACCAGATACAATATTACTTTTAATCTTAATTACAAATTTGAATAATTTTTTACCCTTTTTGTTTCCATACCGGAGCCCTATTTTTCACGTTTAGCTTTGTAATCTCCCCTAAGAATCTATTTCCAAAAGAATTCGACATAAACGTCTTCTTTAATTATATGTTTGAGAGGACAGTATGGGTTGCATAAGTAGTAAAGGTGTCATATTTTTCATGAACACAGATCTTTCTGGCATTTCGTATTGTTTGATAGAAATTCTGGTCGGAATGTTTTGTAACACGAATGGCATAACCTTCAATTCGTATCGCGATTTAGAAATAAGCTTGATGCCCGTGTCATCCAATCTTATAGGTGGTGTACTTCCGAGCCCATGGTTCACTAGGGCGTTAGCATTCCATATTGCTAGTTTCAAGTTTGTATCCAGTATTTTAATTTAGTTAGAAGTTGTATTGTAATTAGCATCATAGTATCCATTAATTATCTAGCCTTTTATTAGACTGATTAACGTTATTTGTAGCAGGCATTGGATCATAAATAATCGTATCTTCGTCTTGTATAGAGGAAAACGAAGTATGTTTGGTTACGTTTCTGAAATTCACTGCTTAGGTTGTAAAGCAATGAGTTTTCCTGTAGTTTCTTATAAACTTCGTAGCCTCTCCACTTTTTTAGTTACGTTACTGAATTTTCTGCAATAGAATTTACCACATTATGTATATGTATATTCCAGTACAGACGTAGTACTTTTTGTGTACCTAGGCGACAGTTGGCGCACTGGGGTAAGATTCTAGCTTGTCGAGCTGGCTCACCCACGAATGTACAGTGCTGTAAATATTTTTTATCTGCTCCAGTGGGATTAGTAACTCATTACGTCACTCATTTGACTCTATTTCAGTTGTGTAATGACTTCATTACCTAACTGAAATAGTGTCAAATGAATGACATAATGACATTTGCCTACTAAACTATTTTTGAAAATGACAGATCTGACATTTCTCCTAATAATGCACTTTTCTCAATTTTAGGCAGTCGTAGATAAAACTTTGTACAATACATGTGTGATAATGCATCATTAATATACTTGTGTGCTTACATAACTCGTGCTACGCACTCGTTTGTAACTTACACACACGTATGGTATATTAATGATGCTGTTATCCCACTTGTATAGTAAATAACTATTAATCAATCGTCATGAAAATCATGCATTTTGTATAATTTTTAGGCTGGAACGTATTTTTTACAGAACGATTTTGGAATGTTTTTCTTTATAAGCCTATTTTGGAAAATTAACGTTTTAATTGGTTGCAATATTTGTTGACTGTGGTTACTAAAGAGATCAAACACAAAAATCTCTAGATTTTTACAAAGGTGTAAAGCTTGTTTGTTATTGCAATGTTCCAAGATTTGGGTAAAATTAAGAAGAAATGCAGGTGCCTAAAAATGTACGTATCTCATCCGGAATCTCCCTTTACAGGATTTGTAGGCTTTGGAATCAGCCTCAAATTTGCCTGCGCGTCCTGCAAAGATGATCTTTCTGGATTTGTTACGTAAACTACTATAAGTGACAGTTGAACTAATTATTTTCTTGATGTTGAATGTCCATAAAAAGCATTGCTACAGGTTCTTTAGTTTTCCTTGGAGGCTCAGCAGCGAATAGTTTATTTTTCTTAAAGTACGCTAGTGATTCTTTCATAACAGTGAAAGAAAGGTTTGCCAACATATTCAGAAAGCGTACCTGTTGCGTACGCTTTCTGCTGAATGTTGTATCTAGGTGGACTGGTTTTGCAATAATCCACCACAGTAAGACTAAGCAAGGTACGACCTCTTCTCTGTCTTGATATAGCAAAAGTAATGAGAACAACGCCACTGCTGCAATGGAGACCCTCCTCGACCTCCCTCTTCTGTGTACAGTAGTACAAAGATAGGAAATATTGGAACTTCAGAGATTGGAAAATTCAATGTACATGTTTTGTACAGGTATACAACAAACGGGTACAGCCGGTACAATAGACATAGATTGTTTAATCTCAAATTAAACAGATTCACTTTTCATTTCAAAATTTGAGAAATTTGAACCAACAATGCAATGCACTT
Source organism: Agriotes lineatus (assembly GCA_940337035.1). Taxonomy (NCBI): domain Eukaryota; kingdom Metazoa; phylum Arthropoda; class Insecta; order Coleoptera; family Elateridae; genus Agriotes; species Agriotes lineatus. The sequence continues at coordinate 258,034,756 of OW679194.1, read as the reverse complement.
GTTCATAAAAGTTCAATATATTCATTCCAGCAATCACAAGTGCATATTTAGCAGAATTGGAAAATTAAGTCATAGCGGCCTTGCTAAATGCTGCCCGTTTGTTCTGATATATGGGAATGACCTAGTAAAGGTAAGCATTTTGCACTTTGAAATTTTTAAAACTTTTAGAAGTAAGCGGTCTGTAGATATGCGTATATAGGCCGAGATTTAATAATAAAAGTAATCAGCATTAAGTGTTTGATTCATAAACATCGAGGTACTAACTTTCCAAGCCGTAATAGTTTTAGGTGTGAGGCTACACTCCAGGTAGTCACCAAATTATAATGTCCTCTGTATGGCATGACTACCTTTGTCTTAAAATACAGATTGCAGTCTCAATCATATGCTCAGAATTAAAAAGGACGGAACTAGCGCAAGTAACAGAATTTTGCCGGCCTCCAGGCGATTCTGTTTTTGCTCCTTCAAGCCGGATCCATCTAACCTTAAAAAATATATATCCACGGGCTTACCAGCATTCTAATAACAAAAAAAACATCTGCCAAGCCACCCAGGTCCCAGAAGATGACAAATATGGAGGAATTCAACCAATTAGCTGTCGCACAAGAAAATACAGAAAATAAGGTAGGTGCTTTCCAATATCAAAAAGGACTCTGCCAGCCGGAAGACAAAAGTTTACATCAGCAGTCGAAATAACACGTTAGATGAGTACTGGAACGCCGTGACCATCAATCACGCGAAAATAATGAAACTAATTTCAACCCACCACTATTTCACAAAGGGGTATTTCGATCAAGTTAAGGCAATTTACGGCGAAGCAAAAATTATTTGCAGACCTTTTCAAGGGATATTGTAGTTCTCGACATTTCTGAAACTAGGAAATAACAGTAATGAAAATAAATAGCAAAGGAACGAAAATCTAGAAACTACACCAACACGCAAAGGGAGTTGAAGACTTTTTGGGATAATGCAAGTAACAGTCCTGCCAGCCTCCAGGAAATTCTGTTCATAAAAGGTCGTTTATTTAAAATGGGGCGGAACCATCGTACTTCGAAATATATCTTAGACTCGCCCTTTGAGTTCATAATTCGGGATCGTAAATACTGAACGCAACCGAAATAGGACATTATTTCTGGAAGTCTAAACTGGTATGCGAATGGTCTCAAGACTGAGATTGATGTCGGTTCAAAATTTTATGGTGGAAGAGCAAAAGATACGCTTAGCTTTTCCTTGGGCAAACACGCATCTCTATTTCTAACGGAAATATATGCCATTCCATACTACAGTGTGAACGGAGGGCTTTAAAAGTAAGCGGATCTACATAATGTCAGATAGCCAGGCGGCTCTAACAGCTCCTTCGTGTTGTAAAACTTGTATGGTTGTGTCCAGAGCAACTCAATGGCTTAGCAGAGCAAAACGTTGCGAGACCATCCGTATTACCGGGTCATTGATTGTGACATAAATGACAATGAGAAAGCCCATGAATTAGCAGGGCAGGGATCAACTGAAAATCTTCCTTAGACATTCCAAGATATGCTATCCGAAGTTACGTAAATTATTGAAATTGTAACTGAACGGTATCGGATTAATAGACGAGGACAGAACCACAGGAAGGCATTTATAAACTGACCTTACAAGAAAACAGTTATGTTTCATATGTTTGTTGCAACCCACGATCGCCACGTGTCGAATAGCACCTATGGAAGATAGAAAAATACAATAAAGATCTTACTTCTAGACTAAGCAACAAGGAACAGTAATACACGTTTGGATGTCTGCGGTGATTTGAGAAGGAAACTGAGACCATTTCGCCCGATGGGTTTGCAACTATTGATGCGTCGCGTGTACTAAAAATGAATGCTGGCGTCTTTTAGTTTTGGAGTGACTTTCCGTTTAAGCAGCGTTGTTGCAAGTTGTAGGTGAAGGAGTTGGTTTCTTTTTTGTAGTTTTGCAGGAGCTTAAAACCCGTGCAATATTGGGGATCTATTGTCGTGTGAGAAGCTTTACTGTCTGTTTCTGGATTGGAGGAATTTTAAGTTATATATTGTCATTTAACCTATCGCTTTTTGCTGCCTAAGCGAGTAATGTAAAATTTAGGGCGTATTAAGGGGATAGAGCTCTGGTAAGCATACATTTCTTTGGTGGATTCACAACAAAATATACTTTTCGTAACGCTATTGTTCTGCCGAAGGCTCCAGCGAAAAGTTTCGGAGTCTGAACCTCATTTTTGTGTTGTTCAAGGTTGCTAGTTGTTCTATAGAGGGGTTTTGGCCCAACAATTCTTGCGGCTGTTTCGTCAAGCGAGGTCAGTGTTTGCGCTGTTTACCAAAAAGCGTGACCTGCTATTTAAATAAATGTATTTGTAACATCGATGCATATTATCGTTCAAATTTATTCGCTCATATATTGATGTATCGATTGTAGACACCTGGGCTTCACCCTTTTGCATTTTCAGTAGATCAAATAACAATAGATGTTCTGAGAAACATTGTGTGTTTAAAAAAACTCATTTAGGGTAGGCCTTGGAAAGAAAGATAAAAATCTTGCCATGTCTTAACTTAATAAGTCTATAGGTGAATGTCAGATTGCATTTTGTTTATGAAAGCATCTGTCACTGCGACAGGTAAAAGTTTACACTGCTTTAGTTTAATTGCATCAAGCTAAAAGGAAAATAAGATAGCATGTACACAATAACAACGAGTGTAATAATCATAACGGTCAATAAAAATTGTTTTCGTTAAGTGTTTTGTATATTTTTAGGAAAATAGTTCAAGGTCAAGATGTAATTTAGTTCGTGGCAGTTGGAACAACTTAACCGTTAAAAGTAATGTAACAAAACAGCGCACATTCGGGCCGCCTACTGTGGAAACGAAGGACTACACACCAATTGAAAGACCTATATCGTTTGATACAGGGAACGTAGATCACTGAATAGCCGTGAACTACAAATTAGGGTGGGCAAAATAAGTCTTTTAGGCTGCAGTGTTTCCAGAATCGCTAAAGAGACGGGCCATAAAGAGAGAAAAAAGTCTGAAGTCGCTTTATTTTTTCGTTGCTATTAACGAGATTTACCCCCAGCACGTTTGGGTGACCACTCAGTTTTTTGTTTCACAAAATACATAGACAGTTGTTGATGTATTTCTTCGTTAGTGATATACAACGGTCTGTTGATGATCATTCGTAAAGTTTTTGGATTGAAATCTCTGAAGAATTTCAATTTTCTAGTTGCTGACTCAGCCCCATATTAGTTTTAAAAAGGAATTGTAGAGCAACAGTTTGTTCCTCAAGTTTTGAGTTTTTGCCGGCCAGCAATTACATCGCAATTAATTTTATTCAAAGTTGTTTTCGCTTCGTTCTTTACGCCATGTGAACCTTCTATCCAAGTACAATCCAATGTGTTTAACGTCCACCGACTGTGTAGTTGGGGCGTTGTTTATTATTGCTCTTGGGAAACTTTCTGATCGCAAAGTGAAAGTCGTATGCGTTGACTTGGTTTCATTCATCTCAATTCGTCATTTATTTAACCAGGTCTCTATGTAATTGACATTTAGCTCCAATATGCGTAACGTGATTGCTGGATCTACATGTGACGCCATAACAGCGATGTTATACGCTACTGCCACTTTCGCTGAGGTAGAAAATATGAGGAAGTGCTTTTTTTAAATTTTATATAGCAGTCTCGTGTGCCATACTGTAATAAATGCCTGCTTAATATATAAAGATACGCCTGTACAATACCTTTTATCTTCCACGTCTTGGTTTATTTTATTAAAAATTTTGTTGATATGCTCGATCTACGCATGTGATGTATCCAAATTCGTCACTAGGTATTGAATGGTTGAATACAGGTTTTCACGGTTTGTTCATAATGGTAGGTTCGCCCGAGTTATTCCGTGGTCGTCGATTTAAATTTGACGTCGTACTTATTATGCTATCAGATTCTTCGGATGTTTCTAAAGACTGTTGCTGTAGTTTCATGCTTCTCGTTAGGTATACCCTGGAGTCGTCCCAGTTGGCTGCTCATGCAAATCGGGTGGTTTACTTTAGATATTCTGCTTGGTTCTTCATGTTAAACTTGCGTATTTTGTGGTTTGTTTTGCAGCACTATCTTCCATGTGTTGCTAAGGCGGTAGCCGTCTTCTCGGAACTTCATGGAGTGGTTCGGGCATTTTAAAAATCTCTAATGATTTCCTAATAACACGGGGGATGTAATTTGTAGTCCGGGTTACTATTTTTACAGAATTGTGTTTCCGTGCCGTGTGTTCCTCTGATGTTTTACTGTACATTGAATTCTTCTTCTGACTTAGGTACTTCCGTGGGCAGTACCATTTAAATGGTTTGTTTGTACTGTAGGGTGTATACTTCGGTATTCTAAGGTAGCTGATGTGTTTACAGTTTCAGGGAGTATAGCTATATCTATGTTTTGTTGGGTATAAAATTGTTCAATTCAGGGCTATACTGGGCTAAGCCATTGACATTTGACACTGCAATTCGTAGAGTTGGTGTCATTATTTCAATTTTTGGACAAGGCCAATAAATGATGAGGGAGAACATTGTATCCAGTCGCTCCATAAGTTTTGCTATCAAGTCTTCCATGTTGTTTATTATGCATGAGTAGGATTACCTTGTGTATTTGTCAGTTTGAATTTCTGACTTAGTATTGTCAATAGCTATTTGAAAGTAGGATGGCTCAATATTGTGTTATTGAAATGAAATTATAGTCACAGAAGTTATGAATTGCGATTGAGTATATTGTTGCTTTAGAGACAAACCAGGAAATTTCCTGGATTATAATTGTTATAATGTTTGGATCAGTTGTTGATGAACTAGAGCTGACTGTTGATATTGAGATATATACTATCCAAGACAAACTAACTGGGACAGTTAATCTTTTCTGATATGAATGTGTTTCTAACGTATATGTTAACTTGTTTAGATGTTGCTATGAATCACAATTGATATAGTAAATGTCATTGTTAAGACGTTTAAAGCTAAGCTAGTGAGGTTGTCCCATATATTTATTTCGTGGATAGTCTATACAGTACAGAAGGTTACAGTTGTTTGACATTATCATTTGTTGAGGTGTTTTCACTATGTGGATAGCTGTTGTAATATTGAGATCGCCGTACGGGACAAAAGTAGAAAGGATTGCTTGAATGAACCTTAAATTCTCAAAATCGCCGCTGCTCCAGGAAGGCATTGTAGCTATTGTGGTGACTATTCTGATTATACCACTCCCTCTAACATCAACCAATGAAAAACGGCAAAATGCATAGTTACGCATGTACTAACTTTTAATAATGTACATAGCAACTGTGATAATTATATACTTTCCTGACTAATAAGTGATAGTCAAATGACTCAACAAATATCGCGTTACCTGCTGACAGTGCAATTGTCATAACAACCACATTAACTGTACTTTTAATATTTATAGATAAACTGCTAAAACGTTGTTTATTTGGCTCGTAATATAATCTAGCCGAATGCAATTCGTGTCTTCTTGATTATCAAATCATTTCTGTTTCGATTATTTGATAATCAAGAACCCACTAGTTGCATTATATATGATACGCGCTTTCACATCGAGCAAGTTCTTGTTAGCAGGTCAAACGCACCGACACGGATTTTGCTTTGTTGCCATTTCTGTGCAGATCTGCTGCTTGTGCTACTTTTTACAGAGCTATAGAGTTGTAACGGATCATGTTATTGTGGTCGGGCGATCTGTGTAAGCTAAGAGTTGATGTTCCCCATGCCTGTAAGGTATGCTTACTAATTGTCATTATTTTCTTTAAGGTTACGTTGAGCAGACGTGATGACAGCTCTTTTTGTTCTAAGCCATTACTAATTTATGGCTGAGCACTATGCTTGTATTTTACTCTCATTTATAGTATTGCTTAATATCATCACACCAAGCGATTTAATTAATATGGGATTCGCCATTCCTTAATTTTAACTGTATTATAGGTGTGTTTAGAATATATAAAAAGTAAATACGATAAAAAATTGTTACGTTCTTAACACCTTGGCTTGTTTCAGTGGTTGTTGTACTTTTCCTGATATCGCTGTGCCAATGAGATAGAGGAGGTCGTAGACTAATATAAGAAGGGACTCGCTTGCGATAGTCAAAATAATTTTAGGTTGGAAGATGCAGGGATAAATGCTATAAATTATTTTTGAACTCTATCCTGGTGCCTTGGATGCTGTGATATACTTCGAGGTTGCGCCATGGTAAACCTTCTTGACGATTGGAAATGTGGGTGATGTTCAGCTCCGAGATGTGGACCCTAAATACCTGGTTTGGTCATTGCTGAAAAATTCTATTTGACTTCAAAATGCTTGGAACTGTACTGCGCTTTACAAAATGAAATCGTGCAGCGACTTTACTAAGAAGACATTTTATTTAAACGGGTTAACCTTACAGCAATGGCCATAACTAAGGGTTTCCAAATTTTATAGAGTTTGCACCTGCTCGTGATCAGTAAAACTAGCGGATGCTTGTCTGTCGTGCAAGTCCTATAGGGCAAAAGAATATCGATAACCGGGCACAGAGCGCTGAAGGTGTTACTGCACTGTAACCAAAATTTCTTACCAAATGCAACTTACTTTTTAAAACTTATATATAATTGCACAATATGTTGTTCTAGTGCATTTTGAAGTAGCATTAAGTTACACTTGCAATATAATATAATAAAAAGATACAAGCAATCCAGTGAGACAAATGTCTCATTTAAAAAAACAAAAAAGACCGTTTTTCAAATAGAACGCGTATTAAATAAAAACTGTACCCAGACCTGGAAGGTGTTAAAGTGGTTGCCTAACCGATCGACGTTTTAAGGCGCAGAGGGTCGCAGCTCCGTTTGGCTGCTGAAACATCCTTTATCTAATAGACTTGTTTGTTCGTCCGTCCGGGACGCTGTTTCAGCAGCCAAACCGTAAGAGATAGAGAAAAAAGTTATGAAAGTTATATGTTCGGAATGGTCATGTCAGCTCAGGAACTGAATTTCAGTCACGTGACACTTCCGGTTTTCGATAAATCACAAAAAAGACCGTTTTTCAAATAGAACGCGTATTAAATAAAAATGTTTCAGCAGCCAAACGGAGCTGCGACCCTCTGCGCCTTAAAACGTCGATCGGTTAGGCAACCACTTTAACACCTTCCAGGTCTGGGTACAGTTTTTATTTAATACGCGTTCTGTTTGAAAAACGGTTTTTTTGTTTTTTTTTAAATGAGACATTTGTCTCACTGGACTGCTTGTTTTTATTTAATACGCGTTCTATTTGAAAAACGGTCTTTGTTGTGATTTCTCGAAAACCGGAAGTGTCACTTGACTAAAATTCGGTTCCTGAGCTGACATGACCATCCCAAACATATAACTTTCATAACTTTTTTCTCTATCTCTTACGGTTTGGCTGCTGAAACAGCGTCCCGGACGGACGGACAGACAAGTCTACAGCGTCCCGGACGGACGGACAGACAAGTCTATTAGATAAAGGATATTCAACTTAGTTGACGTGCAGTTCAATCGGCCAATTGCAAAATTTCCTTTATGAAACGTTGAGTTCTTATAAAATTGCACCCAATTTTTGGATATTTCTGCTTTCCGCCGCATGACCTGGATTGTTATACAGATGTTACTTGTTACGGTATCCCTACCAAATTTTATTACCTCTGCTGAGATGTTATCTTTGGCTGCTGCTTTATGGGTTTTGATTTTTTATAACATATTATTAATTTTCTAGTGGCTCTGCTTTTCTCTGGTCCGTTTCCACCTGATCAACTTTTCTTGAGTTTCTTCTGTACCTTCAGTATCAGTATTTAATATTTTTGAGAAATATATTTCTCACCTGAGCATGGCCTGATTCTCCAATCGGATTTTCCTACTTGCCTTTACAATTATAGTTGTGTATTGGAAGCTTTTATAAGGTTGTGACCTTCTTGGAGAAATGTTTTGGTTTTTACTAATGGAATTTCTTTGGAGTTTGTCACTGGTCAAAGGTCATTTATAAGTATTTGCGTATTTAATTGCCCTATTCGCGATTAATCTAAATATTATCTACAATGTCATTAAACTAGATTCACGTTTCATATTTCAATGTATTAGTTTTCCTAAATAATTCTACGGTATTTCCTACAACATTTTAAGCTCCAAGGCATTCTTGTTTCCTACCCTGCATTTCTCAAGGTTTTTCAAATATTTGGGCGGCAGCTTATCTTTTTCGATCATTTGCTAATTGGTGCTGAATCAGGAAGAATGGCAAAGTGAACTACATTTGTGAAGTCAAATGTTCCATTTTAATTTGGGATTTTCACTGTCATACTACATTGAGGATTTACTTTGCTGTTACGATTTCCTTCGTGGGGAATTCATGCAGTACCTGAAAGATATCTTACGTGAATTCTCAAAATCAAACATGTTTCTGGATCTGTACCTGAGCAAGCACATGCTACGATTTTGACAAGACGGAGCAGAACATCTTACTGGTAGGCCTAGCTTTCTTGTTGTATTATTTGCTTAGATTATATGCGCTCCCTTTTCAGCTCCTTTTCTAGTACGGAGGACGTCTAACGACGTATGTGTTAAGGATTCCATTACTGCGAGAGCCGAGAGTTATAACGACAAATTGCCGTTCTAACCCATCGCAAACACCTGGCTTCCACTCTGTGGCTTGTCGTTGTGATTTGCACCTCGTCAGCTTCCGATATGCCTGATTTCTACCGGGTGATCAGCAACAGGTTTTTTTTTAACTAACCTACTCTGTGTGGTCAGGAATAGGGTCCCGTTATAGCTGTGATCTCGACATAACCGTAATTATGGAATTCTTTTTTAAAATATTCGAGATTTTGTGTCAGTTTATTGTATAGGTCAAATACCAGACTGGCTCTATGATTACATAAATTCAGTTTGATATAGAGCAGGGATGAGCAACCTCTTTTTACAAAGGGCCAGCTACAAATTTTAAAATATTGTGCATGTAAGAAACTTATGATAATACAAACACTGAATGAAGAACTCAAATTATCTCTTTTGTAACGAAATAAACCTAGTATAAAAAATTACATAAATAAAACACTCATTAATAGAGATAACATTAAAAAAACGGCGAAAAATATATGTGGAAAAGATTATTTAGTGGAAAATAGGGTACAATGAGGCTGCGGGAATTTTTCAGTCAAAATATATACTCTTTGAATGGCCACACGAGAACGTGTGGCGGGCCGCGGGTTGCTCATTTCTGATATAGAGCTAATTATTTTAAATTATTTTGAATTACTCCAGTTAGTATGTTCACTGTCAATCTATCAAAGTTTAGATGTGGAAATTTTGGGATGTGTCTCACGTACCATCCACGTTATAATTACTTTTAATTTTGGTATTTTATGAAGCATTTTTGTATACACTTTGGCATTTTAGGATTTGGGTATTCACTTCAAGTTACTGCCTGATCACTCGGTTGAATTAAACTTAATTGCTTCCCTCCTTGCAAGATATTGCGTTAATAATTTTTTCTACCCGACATAGTGGAACTAATAATAACTATTAATTAACTACTAAACATATTCCGGGTTATATAACGCCCTACCCTGAACTAAGATCTTGGGGTCTGTAGTACCATTCTATTAATTATTATGAACATCTGATTGTTCTTGCATATGTGGATTTAAGGTCAAATTAGTCGGAACCTAAAAATGTAGCTAATAACGTTATCGTGCTCAGGAACTTTTATTGAGTAACCAACAATTAACGAAAATTTCTAATTTAACAGTTAATTTGTAGTTATTTTCACATCATCCTTTATCTAATAGACTTATCTGTCCGGGACGCTGTTTTGTCTGTCCGGGACGCTGTTTCAGGAGCCAAACCGTAAGAGATAGAGAAAAAAGTTATGAAAGTTATATGTTTGGAATGGTCATGTCAGGTCAGGAACCGAATTTCAGTCACGTGACACTTCCGGTTTTTGATAAATCACGTGATTTCTCGAAAACGGAGCTGCGACCCTCTGCGCCTTAAAACCTCGATTGGTTAGGCAACCACTTTGACAGCTTCTAGAATGTTCCGATGCGGCGTACCACTTTGACACCTTCCAGGTCTGGGTACAGTTTTTATTTAATACGCGTTCTATTTGAAAAACGGTCTTTTTTGTTTTTTTAAATGAGACATTTGTCTCACTGGGTTGCTAGTCTATTTATAATAAGTATTCATAACTTGATTAATAACTTTCGTGATTTTTAGGGCGACCCTCTTAATACTGTGATACGTTTTCTGTGATATTTGATCTTGATTGTCGTGTTTTATTGTTTTGATTTGTGTATGTGTTGCCAAATACTTTTACCTGATATTATACTGTCCTCATTCTTATGCCTGCGAATTTTATTTGTTACCTTGACGTCCTCTCTTTTTTCCGGGATTGGTTAGTAGCGCCTTTCGATGTGTACCTTTTATTTGATTAACAAACTTGCTACTTGGCGCCCACATTTTTTACAGCTTAATGTTAAAGTCTTTTGTTTAACCCACGACCAGCTGTGGCTGAGATGTCAGCTGCATTTGCTTCTCTCCTATTGATCCTACATTATCATGTCGCAGTTTCTTTTGCTGCATCTTTGTATTTTTCCTTAGTATTAAGTTATTTATTCTGCGTGAATTGTTAGTGTTTACGTCCATATATCTATTTTGCTTTTTTAATATATGTTTCTTATGCGGTTAGTTTTATTCTGAATATTAAAATAATCCCCTAGAAATGCTTTGTGCGCCTTAGATTTTGTGAAACTAAACAAGGGCTTTTGTAATAATTATGCAAGCTGTTGGCTCGTAAGTCCACTCATGTTTTGGTTCATGCTGTTAAACTACCTTGTGACCAAGGTTGCCCAGACAACCTTTCTGCTGTTTATGATTCCTTTCAAACCAACGTTTAGTAATATAGTGCAGCTTGCATCTTCAAAGTCAAGCATGGTGTAAGAGCTAAAAGTAAACGTGATTGTATTTAAAGCACTCTGCATGAGGAAATGCCTAACACTAATTTCTGGTTGTTACAGTTTAATGTATTTGGAGGCGCGGCGAGTGACCGGCTGAGCAGCTGCTCCTTTACATCGTGAATGGTAGAAGTACAGATTGCTTTATCTACAAAGGCAACGCAGTCTATACTTAAATTTTATTTTATTATTGATAATGCGGGTAACGGTGAATGTCTAACATAATTTAGTTTTGTTATGTGGTTTAGTATGTGTCATAATCTTGTCTAATCTCTCGGTATATTTGTATTTCACTTTAGTATTTATTTTGGATCTTTTAACGTTTTTCAGTTTTATTCTATATTAATTTCCAGGTTATCTACTAGTTTTCCAAATTCTGACTCTATATCTGCGCCTCTGCACACCTTTCTATCTGTAATTCTGTCGGCATGGTCATTCTCAATAAGTGCTGCAATTAATATTGTTTAAAGCATGCATGTTTCCAACTTTGGTTTACACCAATCATCCCAAATATGCATGAAAATGCCAGCCAGCATTAGTGCATTCGAACTTCACCGGTATTTTACATTCAACAAAGCGAGTGCAACGAACCGTTTTAGAGCACTAGAGACAAATGATAAAATAATAATATCCATATCGATGAAAACGTTCCTCGACTATCCTTGGTCGCGAGCCTCAGCGCAAGCAGAGCCCTTTCGTTTATTCATGAAATTCGATTACCTTCCGTCAATGGCCCTCATTGTCTGTATTTCTGGTTAAAAGCTTTTACACCTCCTAAATTAATGAACGGTGCGTATTTGCCGTGCTTTTAGCTCGGAGCGAGTTACTTTTTCGCGACAGCGCCGAAACTCGTCTTGGGTGCATGAAAAACATCCCGCTGCCGATGTTTCCGCGTCGCTGCATTGACAGGTTATCTATTTCCTTCAGTTCTTCGTTTTTGTCCGCTGATAAATGTGTGAACTTCGCGACTTATTCATAACTTTCCGGGATGTTTTAGTCTTTTATTGCCGATATAGCCGCGTATTGAGTTTCCTCAAATAGACTGCGGTCGTACCGATAGGAAATTGCTGGCTGTTTATTGCGTTACTGAATCTCCAATCTGTCTGCTGTCGTGGTCACGTCCCCATTGCCCTCGTTGTTGGTTATTTTTACATTTGATCTGCTGGGAATGGCGTTATTTCGAGTAATGTGAATGCTAGCTGAGCTCTTAACAATTAAAGAGCACATTATGTCTACTAGCTGCATTCCAATTCCAATAGAAAGTCGGCATTGATGCTTATTCGATTTTGAAATCGAATCAATTAGTTAATTACATTTAATCCCGATTTGACACTAAATTATTTCAGCATTTGATTTTTAAAACGTTCGAGATAACATTTTGCTTGAATTGCAATAACCTATATTATTTCCTGTCTGAAGTTTTACTATTAGATCTGTTTTATTTTATATCCGTGTATTATTACAACCGCAACAAAAGCTGAGAGTTACTATATACGAGTACAAGATTAGATCCTGTTCGGCTTTAAGTCAATAAGTCTATATAATCTAATGCGACGAATGTTTGGTTTGGGTCTACCTTTTCATATAAATCTGCTCCTAGAACGTAATTTAAAATCTGTTTTGACAAAAACAGAAGCGGAAGGCCCAATGTGGCATGCTTGGAGACTGAAACAATAAAGAGCCAACCTGCGATCGATTACTAATAATAATCTATGGTAGTATAATCACAGATCAACCCCCTTATCATTTATACACCACGGTAGCTCTGAAATGTTCTTACTCACCGCAATGACCTAGCTAGCTTCAAATTCGATGGCCTTGGGTCGCAGATTTCTATCATCAGCTGAACTGCTGCAAGCTCTTTTAATAATAGTAAAAAACACAGGGCGCCAGCAATCACAGATTTCGAGAAATAAATAAAATTACAGCAACAATCACGTTTATTTAATTAATAATTAATAGTTGCTCGCAACATCGTAATTAGGTCTGTAAATTGTTTATCACAAGGTTTAAATACAGTATATAATACAATATATTACTAATGCTGAAAATGCAGCACGCAGAAAAAAATATGCGAACCTCTTTTGGGCTCTTGGATTGAATCTGATTACAACTCAATGAAGGAGTAAGCTTACCACTGTCATATGTTTTAACCGTTATCTCGGTAATGATAGTAAAATGGCGTGAGGGCACCTTTTACAAAATTCACGTATTAAGAATTCATTTCATTCATTTAGCAAAACTCTAAATTTGTGAGTTGTAAATTTGGGAACAATTAATACATTATGTTTTAAATTTGTAACGCATAGATTTATGAGTAATTAGAACATTACGTTTTAAATTTGTATAGCGTAGTTTAAATTTGCAAATTTTAAATCTGAAGCGTCGTTACAATCGATTCAGCCAACAATTCTGTAACACGGCGTCTTACTTTGAGCTCTACACCTACTGCATTACCACTTTAAAATGCCCTGGGTTCGCTAGCTTACCAGTCGGAGTGCTTTGAGACTCTCTTTTTTCCGCAGTGCAGCTAAGGGCAAGCCAATATCGTTTAGGACCAATACCGTGTACACCTGAAATGTTGTAAATACCAAGGCAAACACAATGGCAACAAAAAGTCCAACCGCTCACATATAAAACCATATAATCTGAAATAATACACAAGTACCAACAAATATGCACTTAAGAAATCTATACTCGACGGCCTGCGGAATAGTTTGAGCACGGCGTTAGAGTTCAGACGTTACTTCCGAGTTCAATACTTATACTGCGCGACCGAATTGGGTGACGCGACGCTGTCGATTCTTGTAACGCTGCTACGAACTAGTAGTGTCCGCCTACGATGCACATTTTAACCCGCTAACACCCATGGCGTGTTAATGTGAATGATGACAGATCGAACGTGCGTCAGCTGCTTGCCGGTAGATCCCCGGCTTTCTTGCTATGACCCCGAAGTCGGTGCCGCGCCCAATAATGTGGCAATCGCCCCTTATGTGGCAGCCGTCTTTTAGGTATGAACTAACCTGACTTATCCCTGCTCCCGGCTACTAACTGCTGTGGCGAACCTTTGACCGGAACACCCAAGTTATCGGGTTCGAACAGCGCCTCCCTGGTGTCAGAGTCCAACTTTCTTCTCCTGGAGGCTGGCGCGAGCCTTTGACGATGTCGTCCTACTTAGGGCTTTCTTGCAACTCCTGCAGGTCGCCAGGAACTTTTTAGGAGTTGATTTGCGACTCTTGCAGACCTCACGCACTGTATACGAGCATGAATACGGCTCCTGCAGGTACCGTCCTGCTTCGGAGTCTCGTGGCAACTGCCTCTTTGCCGCGTATTCACGGCGTTGATGTGCTTCCCCGGAAAATGCCGCGTTGCACTTTTGTTTATCGCTTTATTGCGCATTTGATAACTGCACCCGCGAAAGTATTCACGCTTCGTGCCCACTTAACGCAATTCACGAACTTATACTCTGTTCTAACTAAATATAAGGTTACACAGAAAATACGATTAGGCTCGTTGTTGGCAATGTGTATAGTAAAAAGGAATAAAATACATAACTATAGGTAACACGAATTGGCCCGTCACAATATCCCCCCTGGTTTTATTCTAAACTGGTATCAGCCGAGAAGAAAACTTCTCAGCTGATACGAGCCTAGAACAAAACCACCTTTACTAGTTCTGAATTCGGGTGACCGGGGTAAACTAGCGGTGGCCCAAGGCCCTTCTTATACTACACAGCTTCAAACATGCTGTTGTTAATAAAACAAATAAAATAAAATAAAAATAGGCATGGCCGAACTGAATGTTATTACAATCCCTCAACCCTGATTCTTAACTCCTCTCTTCTATATGGTTTTAGGTTTACAACATTTTGTGTGGATTTGTATTCACCACTAGTAGGGTGATGTAACACATATGAATTATCTCCCAACACTTGATTGACCCGGTAAGGTCCCTCATACAACAAGAAGAATTTTTTGATTTCTTTATCGAAGGCCGACGATTGGAAATGTGTTTTTAGAAGTACTAGATCACCTGGTTGGTATCGAACTGGTTTTAAATCGGAGTCATGTCGACGCTTGCGTTTTTCCGCTTTGCTGGCCAGTTTTTCTTTAGCTAGTTGTACTTTTATATTAACTTCTAAATCTTGGCGGCGTGGGAACTCTATGTGGTGTTCGACTTCCTGTGTTAGGCGTTTTCCCTTCATTAGCTCGTGTGGTGTAAACCCTGTAGATTCGTTCTCAACACTATTAAGCCACTGCTCGATCTGGTTTACGAATAATGGCCAGCTGGCGTGTTTTTGGTTACAATAGGACCGAAATAGTCTACCTAGCTCACGCATGACACGTTCCACCGGATTGCTCTGCGGATGATACACCGAGGAATATCGAACCGTAACACCTATTTCAGTAAGTTGTCTGGACCATCGAGCGCTCGTGAACTGCGAACCGTGGTCTGATAGTATGGTTTCCGGTTTGCCTACGTTAGGTATATAATCCGTGATAATTTTATTTACCAGTACTTGAGCGGTGGCCTTTTTAATAGGATACAGTCGGAGGTATTTAGTGAACACGTCCCGTATAACCAGAATGCATGTTACTCCGGCACGTCCCGTTGGCAGTGGTCCAAACAAATCGACGGACACTAG
The DNA here is from genome assembly GCA_940337035.1 of Agriotes lineatus. NCBI lineage: Eukaryota > Metazoa > Arthropoda > Insecta > Coleoptera > Elateridae > Agriotes > Agriotes lineatus. The sequence goes on along the minus strand of OW679194.1, from coordinate 258,019,142 downwards.
TTGCAGGGGCCTTTCCGCGATTACACACTTCATAAGTCCTTCCAATCGTTGGTTCGTGACTTTAGCCTTTTGACATAAATCACACGAAGCCAACACCTTACGAACCTTTCGTTCTAAGTTAGGGACAAAACAGGTTTCGCCAATAAGTGACGTGCATTTTCTGGTACCGAAATGACCGTATATCTTATGGTATTCTTTTATAATCTCGGGTACCATTTGTTCAGGTATGCATAGTACCCACCATTCCGGACTCCTCTTACTTTTCCGGAATAGTGCATTGTTGTACAGTAAGTAGTTCTTCTCGAGCTCTTCCCTTTTTGTGGTTGGGCTTGCGTCAAGTGTACGTTTAATCCAGTTGATATGTTTGTCTCTATCTTGTTTCTCTTCTATGTTTCGGAATAGTTGATTCATATTGCTGGCTATATGCGTTTTTGTCTTAGTCGGTGCTACCATTATGGGTTCGTTTCTTGTTTCTGCACCATGTCCATATCTGGATAAAAAGTCAGCAATTATGTTATCCTTACCCTTCCGATATTCTATTTTTAATTGGAATTCTTGTAGATATAGACACCATCTCATCAGTCGCGCACTAAGTGCCTTGCAGGTAAATAAGAATTCCAGCGACCTATGGTCGGTGATTATGGTTGTGGGATATCCTAGCACATACGATCGGAACTTTTTGCACGCGAATACTATGGCGAGCAATTCCAGCTCGGCTATCATATAGTGTTTTTCAGCGTTGAGTAAAGACCGACTCGCAAATCCTATGCTCTCAAGGTTTCCTTCCATGTCAATCTGAAAAAGGTGCGCGCCCACGGCTTTGTTGGATGCATCCGTTTCTATGAAGAAAGGTTTTTCAAAATTGGGGTGTTTGAGGCTCACAGTTTGCAAAAAATTCTCTTTTATTTTGAGAAACACTTCGTTCTCCTTGGTTCCCCAGGGCCATCTAGTATTTTTTGTCAATAATGGCGTCAGTTCGCTTACCAGTTCCGAATGCTTGTGCACAAATTTCCGGTAGAAGTTGCAGAAGCCCAAAAAAGATTGTAACTCCTTTCTACTGCTTGGTGGGGGACACGCTTGGATTGTTTGTATTTTAAAAGGGTCCACACTTATTCCGTCCGCAGTAATTATATGGCCTAGGAAACGAATGCTTTTTTCAAGAAATTTGGACTTTTGTTCTTTCACGGTCATACCCGCTTTGTTAAGTCGCGCCAGTATCAAATCTAAATGGTGTGCGTGTTCGTTTATTGTTGCTGACGCGATCAAGATATCGTCGACGTATACAGTGGCGCACGCTAAAGCTTCCGGTCCTAGCGCCTGGTCTAAGCACTTGTAGAATACTGCAATAGACACATTCAGTCCAAATGGGAGAACTTTAAATTGATAACTACGTCCATTGTACAAAAAAGCTGTGTACTTCCGACTATCCGAGTGTAGTGTTACTTGCCAATAACCGCACGTCAAGTCTAAGGACGTTAAGTATTTGGACCCGTTGAACTTTTGTAATAAATCTTCCATGTTAGGTGGCGATTCACGATCTGGTATAAGAATTCGGTTCAGTCGCCGTGCATCCAAACATATGCGCACCGCACCATCCTTTTTAGTTACTATCACGATTGGGTTGGAAAACGGTGAGTCGGACCTCTCAATCACACCCCACTCCATCATCCTAGAAAGTTCTTTATCTACGGCCTCACGCTTTGAATACGGTACAGGGTAGGATTTTTGAACGAATGGTGTTTCATCCGACACCTTCAACTTACACGTAAAGGTTTTGCAAATACCCGGCTGGTCCGAGAATACCTTACTATGTTTTGCCTTTACTTGCTGAATAATTCGCTGAGCTTCTTCATCGTTTACGGGGTCCGCAGAGTTGATGTCGTATATCTTCACTGTTGCGTTACGCCTTGGTTGTTGTTGTCCCTTAGTGTGTGTTACTTTATTCCACGATGGTACCACCGCTGGGCACTGGTTACACCTGTAATTAGTTATTTCGGCTGGCGGTTCCGGTTCAATAGATTCTTGGACCTCAGCCGCTATTTCTTTAAACTGTTGCTCCAAAACGGCCACTTCGTCCAGACTCGCCATTGGTCCTGCGACGCTTGTTTCGTGACCTGATTTAGGTGTTTCCTGTTTTATTTCAAGGCCTATAGTTGCCTTATCCCCCCACTCGTTTGACATACCCGTCAAGGGTTCCACTGCTCGCTCCTCACCATTGAGAAAGGTTAGTATATGTTGTGTGAAATCCACAACAGCTCCTGCCGGTCCTAACCAGTCAGTTCCCAACAGCACGGGTACGTTTAAATTTTCTACTATAAGGAATTTAATTGACTGCAGGGTTCCTCCAATAAGTGTTTCCACAAATGCTTGCTTTTTTACTCTGCAAACCCGACCTGTAGCTCCTTGTATTTTAGTATTGGATACGGGGAACACAGGCGTTTTGGACTCCTTTTCCAAAACATCTTTCAATACTGGTTCGATCATAATGCTTACTGAACTGCCAGTATCCACTAGAATTGTCTGCTCAATCCCCCCACATGACACTGAAATTCTTGGTACATAGTGTTTTTTTTCATCTACTTCCTCTTCACTGTCTTCACTATTACTATTGTCGCTTGTGGTTGGGTCGTTCGTATTTTTGTTTAGGTTTCGAAAAAAATTATGCACCGAGTTTAGGCATTCGATTTGCTCCAGTGTGCGCGGCTGAGTCTGATCAATTGGAGCATTTTGACCAGCGCTCTCTAGTTTTCCGAGTTCCTTCGTTCACGAGTGCGCTCGTATGAGCTGGCTCGCGCTTCGCTCCTATTATCGTCCGAATCCTCCTCCCTTTGGTACTCCTCTTAGCGTCTCTGCGTTTGGTACCGTGGTCCACCACGTCGGTCATTAGGGCCTCCGCGAGTCCACGATTGTACCCGGTTTACTTCAAAATTACCACGATGTGGATTATTATAATTACCGCGTTGCGCATTATTGAGTTTCCGCGTCGCGAATTATTATTATAGTTTCCACGCCGCGAGCTATCAAAATTCCATTGCCGAGGACTATTATTCGCATTGTTATTATTATGACGGTCGTCATCATTACCCTTAATGTCTTCCCACTGTTGTGCTGCAGCAATAAGTTCATCTATAGTGGTTGTTCTTGACGCAGCCAAGAACACTCTGATATCCTCTGGGAAATGGTTAGCTACTACTTCCACGAATGTTTCTTCTGTGATAGGTGGGTTTAAATACCGGATCTTATTAAACCAGTAATCTATGTATGCCCTCAAACTGTTCGCTGTCGCATCGTATACTCCCTCCTGGTATATTAACCTTCGTATTTTATTTTGAGCTGCGTTCGACCAGAATTCTGCCAAAAAGTTTGTTTTAAAGTCAGTAAAGTTATGCCACTGGCTTGATTTTCGTCCTGCCCAGCTTTTTGCTTCACCTTCTAGGCATCTTATGGCTGCTTTCACCTTTTCTGCTTGCATCACTCTTGCCTTTTGTAAGTAATCTTCGAGTTCTTCCATGAACTCAACTGGGTGCATTCCGTCCTTATCATTGCTAAATTTGAGTTTTTCCGGTACGTTTGGTATTGACGCACTGCAAGTTACTACCGATACTACCTTATTTTGGACGCATTCGTCGACTTTGATGCTTATATCGCGCATATTTTCATTGATCGTGCTTACCGAATAGTCAATTTTGGAATTTACTTTACCTATTGCACCTTTAACCGCCGTTAATTCTGTTCGTAGCTATCCTCGTGCGCCCTTATTTGTCCCAATAAATCGCTGTGAGCGCCTTCTAGTTCAGTAATTTTGTCATACACGGGGCATAATTTTATATCAACGGTATGTTCCATTGTTTGTTCAAGAGTCGCTATTTTTTGGTCGTTACTCAATTTTACTTCCTTCAATTCGTCTTTTATTCCCTCTAAATTTGTTGCTAATCGACGTTCGGTTCCCGTTAATAAGTTTCGCATTAGATCGACTAATTCCACCGCTCCGATACCCGAGTCCATTTTTAGGGATGAGGTCGCTTGGGTATTTACCAATTCATCCTCGCCGACCGACGAGATTCCCGAATCGCGTGTTTGTTCAGGACTACCTATATTTTTAATAATTTCACTATCGTTCTGGCTCATTTTGGTATCTGTTAGAATTGTTCCGGATCGCACTTCCATAAACTTATATGATTGGTTAAAAAACAAATTTTACATGCGTTCTAGGATTTTCTAGAATCGTTACAACACTCAGAACTTTACGAATATTAGCTTTCATTCGAGCCTACCACGTTCGGCGCCAAAACTGTAACACGGCGTCTTACTTTGAGCTCTACACCTACTGCATTACCACTTTAAAATGCCCTGGGTTCGCTAGCTTACCAGTCGGAGTGCTTTGAGACTCTCTTTTTTCCGCAGTGCAGCTAAGGGTAAGCCAATATCGTTTAGGACCAATACCGTGTACACCTGAAATGTTGTAAATACCAAGGCAAACACAATGGCAACAAAAAGTCCAACCGCTCACATATAAAACCATATAATCTGAAATAATACACAAGTACCAACAAATATGCACTTAAGAAATCTATACTCGACGGCCTGCGGAATAGTTTGAGCACGGCGTTAGAGTTCAGACGTTACTTCCGAGTTCAATACTTATACTGCGCGACCGAATTGGGTGACGCGACGCTGTCGATTCTTGTAACGCTGCTACGAACTAGTAGTGTCCGCCTACGATGCACATTTTAACCCGCTAACACCCATGGCGTGTTAATGTGAATGATGACAGATCGAACGTGCATCAGCTGCTTGCCGGTAGATCCCCGGCTTTCTTGCTATGACCCCGAAGTCGGTGCCGCGCCCAAGAATGTGGCAATCGCCCCTTATGTGGCAGCCGTCTTTTAGGTATGAACTAACCTGACTTATCCCTGCTCCCGGCTACTAACTGCTGTGGCGAACCTTTGACCGGAACACCCAAGTTATCGGGTTCGAACAGCGCCTCGCTGGTGTCAGAGTCCAACTTTCTTCTCCTGGAGGCTGGCGCGAGCCTTTGACGATGTCGTCCTACTTAGGGCTTTCTTGCAACTCCTGCAGGTCGCCAGGAACTTTTTAGGAGTTGATTTGCGACTCTTGCAGACCTCACGCACTGTATACGAGCATGAATACGGCACCTGCAGGTACCGTCCTGCTTCGGAGTCTCGTGGCAACTGCCTCTTTGCCGCGTATTCACGGCGTTGATGTGCTTCCCCGGAAAATGCCGCGTTGCACTTTTGTTTATCGCTTTATTGCGCATTTGATAACTGCACCCGCGAAAGTATTCACGCTTCGTGCCCACTTAACGCAATTCACGAACTTATACTCTGTTCTAACTAAATATAAGGTTACACAGAAAATACGATTAGGCTCGTTGTTGGCAATGTGTATAGTAAAAAGGAATAAAATACATAACTATAGGTAACACGAATTGGCCCGTCACAATTCATAGGCGGGCGTAGTTATCAACAAAAGTTGAAACAAGACTAACCTGGGTGGTGATAAAAAACGCTGCCGGCAGGCACTGAATTGGTCCAGGATTAGCTTAGCGTAAGCCGACAGCAAGTTCAAACTCGTGGCAGAATTTGATAATGGAATGGACGCTCCTTGTACCACTTGGCAAGCTCAAGATGACATTCCAGAAAGGAGTTGCGGGTCCAAGTTATTGATTAGGGTGTTAATTAGAAAACCCAAATAAAGAGTTGTCTAAAAACGGCATCTAATAATGGCGTTTAAAAGTGACGTTGAAGAATATCGTCAAAGAGCTAATAAAAAAACGGGAAATTACTAAATTGAATATCAAACAAGTAGCGTAGACATACCTGATTTTAGTCATCAGCTCACAAACAAAGTTAATTAAAAATTGGTGCGGTAGCACGCGGGAAAGCCTTCGTAGAAGCATGTTACTTCAACCGAATGCAAAAATCAAATGCCCGCAAAACAACGGAATAGCTGCTCGCTGGCGCAAAGCGATAACAAGTGAATTTCGGAAAAACCAAATCCAGCACTTTTGCGCAGACAAGATTTGATATCGTTTGAAATACAGCGAATAATAATTCAAGTGGGAATATACAGGCTGGCCCGGAAAAGAATAAACGACGAAACAAATAGGCGGAGCTAAAGATTTGTTTCACTCCCCAAGACCAAGGGAAATACCTGAGGTATGACTATACTAAAGCAATTGAAAAGGTTATCGTCAGTCAAAGAAGGCGAAAGGAAAGTAGGGAAATAGATGGGGAATAAAAGAGTAAAGTTAAGAAAAGAAGAAGAGATAGAAAGTTTCTACGGAGGGAATAGTAGTGAGCAAAGTGCTAAACCGATCCGTCGCGCTAGATGAAAAAGGCGCGTCGGTGGATAAGTTAGACGCTTAGCTGCGTACCATAGCCAACGGGAACGAACTAATCAGAAGGTTACCTTAAATGCGTACTGACAGAACACACACGCATTGGACCTAGTCAGCGTACTGAAAAGTTGCTGAAATTTAGCCAACGGCTGAGGCAGCAGCCGGAAATTGTCACAGAATTAAGAAATGGGATTTGAAATAGGCCAATAAGGTAGAGAAGAAAAGAAATCGGAAAAAGGAATACCTGGGTATTAAAAGAGTATAGCAAAAGAAGATAGTGTAACGAAGAGGGATTTGGAAGGGATAAGTCCGATGTCTGTCAGTCAGTCAGTCAACGCAGAGCTGTTTGAAATAACCTATTGTAGTGAAATGGGAAATTAGCAAAAGGTGAGGACGCTGTTGATCATAGACACTCAGCGCGGGCCCCTGTAGTGATCACCGCGAATGTAAGCGACTGTGAAGAAGAGCGCCAAAGCAGAAAACCCTAAACCCTGCTGGTCGAGGAAAAGTGAACAGTCCAGGAACGACTGCACACTAAACACCGTGTGAATTAACACACAGCGAAACACCGGAGGTAAGTCACAAAAACTTACTCCTGTATGAAACATCACAGAATTGAAAACACTACGACAAAAAATTCGGGTAAAACCCAGGACAAAAAAGCCCCGGGTAAAACCCAGGACAAAAAAGCCCCAAAAACCATACCCGCCCCGAATTTGGGTAAAGACCCCAGAAGCCGCAGGTAACGACCGCACCACCACCAAACCCAACTCGGGCATTCAGCCAGTCGTCGCAGCTAGATGGAAAAGGCGCGCCGGTGACGGACTGAATGTAACTCCCTCACCGAGTCGGATGGCAACCCAATCGCTCGCCCCGACCCCCAGAAATCTCCACAAGACCGAAAGAAACCCGCCCCCAAAAACTATTAAAAAACCCAAGTATGAACTCAAGCATACCACAAATCCTAAAGGCTACTAAAGAATCTAATAAAGTCGACCTGACGCTTTGAAAATATCTCGTGAAGCGAGATGGGGAAGGGAAATAATAAGATATTTGATGGAAAGGTTTCCCAAAAAGAGACTGACCCTGCTTGCCCAACCAACCACCCTAAGTAAATCGTGCAGGTCTAGAAACTCTTTTACAACTAACTCCATCGTCAGAAAGACACACTTCGAAAAAGTAAAGAAGACTCAAGCACTCATCACGAAAGCAACTCACCTAAACACTTGCTTCACTATCAACAAAAGACTCAAGAAGAGTTTGACAAAAGGTCCAATCGCTATCTATAAGGAAGCGAGGAAATCCGTCACTCAAAAGGGTTTCACCTAATATAATCTAATGATAGGGAAAAGTACCATAAAATCGGTAATTGGGAAGTCGCTCAAGGTGCTTAACTAGCACTCAAAAGCAAAAAATATGCGGCTTAAAAAGCACGCAATAAATAAGAATAATTATAATAGAAATTGGTTATCAAGTCGAAAAGGTTGAGAACAATGTTGATAGTATAATACTATCGGTAAGGTGAATAGGCGAGATAAGCTAAACATGCACATACATCATCATACATAAAATCACATACATACAATCAGGCACACCAGAATTCACTGCTCCACTTGTCCTTCTCCAAAGTAAGGTTTTAAATCTTTAATATGCCAAACTCCAACGTTTTTATTGTCGGGGACAGTCACTAACTGATAGGTAAGTGGGCCGGTAACTTTTTGTTATCTGCATTTGACATATTTAGGAGCCAATTTCTGATTGAAGGATTTAGATGCATCAGATAAGACGTAGTTCCTTTTCAAAACCAAATCATTGACATTAAATTTTAATGGACGCTTACGCAAGTTATAGTGCTTGGAATTGCGTTGGTAGGAATTATTGAGGCGTTTAACAACGTCTTGATAAAGTTCAGAAAGTTGGTTAACGTCTGAAGCCAGGTCTTCACGAGTTTCTAAAGCTAATTCTTCTTCTTGGAAGTTCTTAAGACGACCGTAATAAGTCCCAGAAACTGGTACAGTCCTCCCAAAATTTAAGAAAGAAGGGGTGTAAACCGTCACCTCATGAACGGCGTTACGCAAAGCGTGTGCAACTTGATAAATATGTTCGTCCCATGAACGATGATTATCCGAAACATAAGAACGAAGATCAGTACCGATAACTCGATTAACTCTCTCGACAAGATTGACTTGGGGATGGTAAGAAGCATTATACCAAATTTGTTGAACTTGGTATTGTTTCATCAAGGCTTTAAATTGGGAACTTATAAATTGTGGTCCGTTATCAACCATACATATTTGAGGAACACCAAAAATGAGGAAGACTTCGTTCTCCAAAAACTTGGCTACTGCTTTAGCAGTGGCAGCGCGAACAGCTTGAACTAGGGTAAACTTGGTTAGCCAATCACATACAACTATGATAGAAGTGTTACCAGTTTTCGTGCGAGGTAAAGGACCCATTATGTCAATTGACAAACATTGAAAAGGGTATAAAATCTTCTTATTTTGGCCCATTAAACCAGGTCTAGCAAGTTGACTAACTTTACTCGCAGCACAAGTTTCACAATGGCGTATGTAACGGATGACATCGGCACGCATTTTAGGCCAGTAATATTGTTCGGAGATCTTACAAAAGGTTTTATAACCACCCAAGTGAGGAGATGTGGGACTGTCATGAAAGAGTTTGTAAATTTCAGTTCGGCGAGAACGAGGTATCACCTGTTTCCATTCCACTAAGTTGCTAACAATGGCATGACGGTTGGGAACATACTTAAAAAGTCGGTGATTTCTAATTCGCCAAGTAGGAAATTGATTAGGACTTTGGCTAACACGTTCAAGCATTTTTAAGTACCAAGGGTCTAAGTCACCATCAACAAGTTCTAGAGCGGAAACCTGAATAGGAGCTCGCGATAAAGCATCGGGAACTACATTATGTTTGCCCTGTCGGTGTCGAATTGTAAAATTGTATTGCGCCAGACGAACACTCCAACGGGCTAAACGGCCTGTGGGGTCTTTCATATTAGTAAGCCACAATAAGGAATAGTGGTCAGTTAACACAGTGAAATGTGTACCTTCGATATACGGTCTAAATTTCTCAATGCCAAAGATGACAGCTAAACACTCTCTCTCTGTGACAGAATAATTGCGTTCGGCCTTGTTAAGGGTACGTGAAGCATAAGTAATAACCTTTTCCTCATCGTCAATATTTTGTGTAAGAACACAACCGAGGCCAAAATTAGAGGCGTCACATTGTAACGTGAACGGTAGCGAAAACTTTGGACTACTCAAAACAGGAGCGGAGGTCAAACAAGATTTAATTTGATTAAATGACTTAGGAGCATCATCAGTCCAATGCATACGCTGCTTTTTAATACGGCCTTTAATTAGGTCCGAAGTAGGAGCAGTAATAGTGGCAAAATTTTGAACGAAGCCACGATACCAAGAAGCTAAGCCAATAAAGCGTTTGACTTCGGTCACTGTATTTGGTTGAGGGTATTTAGTGATAGCCAAAATTTTATCAGGGTCCGTGCGTAAACCATTTTTATCGACAACAAAGCCGAGGTACGTAAGACTGGGACGGCAAAACTGACATTTGTCGATATTGACAGTTAAGTTAGCGTCTTTAAGACGGGTATAAACTTGCTCTAAGGTGTCCAAGTGTTCTTTAAAGGTTCCAGACACGATAACAATATCGTCTAAATACACGAAGATTTTTTCACCCAATAGCGGACCAAAACTGCTATCCATGAGACGTTGTTGACTGGCAGCTGCGTTCGCGATCCCAAACGGAACGACTGTAAACTCGAACAAACCACGTCTAGGGACTGTAAAAGCTGTTTTTTCGCACGAATCAGGGTGTAGAGGAATTTGGTGAAAAGCTTGCTTAAGATCGATGGACGTAAGATAACGTGCATCGCGCAATTTATCAAGAATGCTATTTAAATATGGTAAAGGATAAGCATCCTTCTTGGTAACCGAATTTAATTTTCGATCGTCGAAACAAAGTCGATACGAAACATCTTTCTTTTTGACTAAAACCATTGGAGAACTCCAAGGAGATTTCGAGGGACGAATAATACCCATCTCTAACAAGCGATCAAGTTCGTGATCGGCATGGACTTGCATAGCAGGGGACAAAGGATAGTATCTCTGCTTAATAGGAGATGCGTCACCCGTATCAATAGTGTGTACAACTAAATTAGTTAAGCCTAAAGTAGGACCAGAAATTTCAGTAAACTTCCCAACAACTTAGGACAAGTGGCAAAATAACTATTTGCATGACCGCAAATATAACAAAAAATAGTCTTATCTGCTGAGCAAGTATGGAAAGTATGGCCTAATTTACGGCAGTTCCAACAAGTGGTCGTACTTTTCGCACTGTTAGTTCTAGGACCAGGATGTTTAATTGTCATTTGTGCAGTCTGTGTCACAGGTTTTTTAGGAGTAGGCTGGTAAGCCAAGTCAGGTTCCAGTTGCAAGGATGAAGCAGCAGCAGGATTGCGATATTTAATATTCTGTATCTTAACGTCTTCCAGCTTTTTACACAGAAATGCAAGATGCTCAATATCGTGGACTACTGTTAAAGATAATTGAGTAGCGTAAAAAGGTTGCAAGTTTTTCATAATATGCTTAAGTTGAATGGATTCGGATGGTTTAACGAGTAAACGATCAAATAAATTAAGCAGCACAGCAATAAAAAGTGAGGGTTTTTTATCGGCCCCCTGCTTGCGTTTCCTAATCTCGTCCCATAATGCTTCATCAAAATCAGTAGGCAAAAAATCAGATCGCAACCTAGCTACCAATTCGTGCCAGTTTGAAACCCGGTGATGCATAGCACGGTACCATACTAACCCACGACCCGAGAAAAGGTCAACAGCACTAGAAAATAATTGGTCGTACGAAATGTTACGCGCTACTCTAAGTTCTTCGACACGTTGTAGGAAAAAATTTACCCCCATAGTAGTCGTGTCTCCATTAAATGATAAACCCCATTTGCATACCGGTACAGAAACTAAACCTACATGTCTAGGAAGAGACGTCGTAGAGTAATTAATGTGGTCTAATTCAGTTCGCAAATTAGCAGTAGCTGACATACTAGGTTGTTGTGTAAAAGGAGGATACGGATGTACGTGCTCATCAGAAAAAGATACCCTAGGTCGTTGGAACGTAGATGAAGCTAACCCAGCTGCTTCTATTATATTAGGGTTGTCAACAATATTATCAGCCATAGGTTCAATAGGGTCAGAGTTAGGTGGAGCTACTGTATTAACAGAATCGACAAAATTAGTGGCATCAACATTTGAGGGCAAAGGATCTACCTGTAATTGCGAATCGTCATACTCATTACTAAGTGATTGTAATAGATCTAAGCATTGACTCGTAAGAGTAGCATGCTCCTGTTCTAATTTAGAGGAGGGTTGTAGCCTGGTTAGTCGTGAATACAAATGCGTCAGCCGCGTATCAAGCCGAGCAAATTCTGAATCAGAAGGTGCCCCCGAGAAAGCAGTAACTAACACCGAAAGTTCAGTTAGTTTGCCTTTAGAAGCATCAAGTTCGAATTGTACATCAAAGGGTGCTACTAATTGATAAGCGCTAAGCAACGTAGTTTCAGCCTTTTCTAGTAACAGTTTCGCACGCAAGGTCCTACGACGTTGGTCGACGTTCGTACTTTCCACCGTGTCTCTATCTAAGCCTCTGAACAGTAGCTCATAGAGTAATTTATCAACACGAAGTGCGTTAACATTCATTTTGAAATAAATAATTTGGTCAAAATATTAAAGAAGAATTGCAGGTTGCGCAGCTGATGTAATTCCAAAGTCGAGCCCCACACGTTTGGCGTCAGTGAAACAATAGAGAAGCCAACTTGCGATCGATTACTAATAATAATCTATGGTAGCATAATCGCAGATCAACCCCCTTAAGTAAGAGTTAAATGAGATAGATCTGTTTGTTAAAGATTACCTTAACGAGCGATCTACTACAGATAGGAACTTGAAATTTTGCATATTAGATCGTCTTACAAATAAACCAAATCATTTCCAGGGATTTTTAGAATTCATCCCCAAAGGGTGCTACGGTGTAAATGATCTCTTAGCGGTTGATACTGTGTGAACAAACCTTTAGTGTCGATATTCGGTTCGCTCCCATCGAAATTTGTTAGGTTGGCGATTTTTTTTGTGGTTCTCGGATTTTGCAAACTCATGGCACTTCGGACTTTGTTTCATATTTACAGCGAAGCTAGCAGCTTTCACGGTTTTTCGCATTCTATAATCCGATGGGGAGTTACTCTGCTTTTGATTCTTTGTGTGCCCCATGCCATTTGGCGGAGTTTTGGTTTACAAGCGAATATTTGGACATTTAAGTCCGCGCCGAGTGGCGAACGTAGTTGCAAACAAGCTTCTGAAAAAAAATTCGTACACATGGCCTATATTCCTGGGGCGAGTTAATTTGGAGTTTTGTCCGCTCTCGCGTGAAGCGCAACAAAATTATATCTCTCACCTGAATATGAAAAGCAATATTTGAGTGTAAATATAATTGTATCACATAACGGCAACATTTTAGAATTTTCTATGGAATTAATAGATTCGTTAAATTTAAGTGGAATATATACACAGTGCTTAACACTAAAAATAGGATCAATAGATATTCCTTTGAAAAGTTAAATGTATCTACTGAGATCAATGCTACGCAATTTATTTATAACTGCTTAGATTTGGTATTAATGGACAATCCACAAGCCAGGCAGATGAGTATTATTACTGTGTATAGATCAACACATTCTAATATTGCACTACATTTCTGCTTTCGGAAAACAAATTGTCGTGTGCGCCTATCATTTTTTATAACAATTAACAAATCACAAGAGCAAACTATGGGTAAAGTGGGAATATATTGTATTTGCCACAACAAGTATTTAGCCATGGTCAAGTATATGTAGCAATATCACGTGTGAGTAGCTTTAAAAAATTAAATATTTGAATTTTACCTAATGAATTCTGCCACACGTTACAAAGTTTTCTAACTTGCAAAATATTTTGCAACGGGTCCACTAGTTAATTTTAAATTGCTGTTGGCACGTTTATTTAGAAATATTGATGTCCGAATTCATTGAAATATACTTGACATATTCCATATTAAAGATGGGATCACTTTAGTCTAGCACTGTGCATCTAGAATTACAAACTTACATTTGAAAAAGACAGCTAAAAGTAACAGAACCTTTTTATTAATCTTATTTAATTACTTTACATTAATTTTGAATACATTAAATTTGTAGATAATTCGACTAAAATACACGATAAGGTAGTTTACTAAACATATCTAAGATCAGTTATATTATAATATTACTAGCTGTTACCCGCGACTTCGTACGCGCGAGGTTCGTTATTTGTGTAGTAAATAATGACTGATTATTTCCTGCCCTCCCATCCCATCCCATCCCCGTCACCGCCCCTTTCCCCGTCACCGTCCCTTTTCCCGTCCCCGTCCCGTCCCGTCCCGTCCCTCCCCGATCCCTCGCTGAACTGTCAAACGCGCGAAGGTTAAGTAGTCGTTAAGTTTTCCTTTCCGCAAGAACCTTCTACTAAGTATTAGAAAACTTAAAAAAAAGATGAAGGAAATCGCTAAAGTCGTTCTCAAGTTATGGCGTGATCAAAGGAAATAGGGATTCATTTTTATATATATAGATTTATATGATTTTATTACAAACTAGGGTAATTTGGGCTTTGAACTTTTGGAGAGGCTCCTCCAACTGGCAAATGTTAGAGCCCAGAAAACTTAGTGTTTTTTTTTATTTGCTTAGGTACTGAACATTACATAAAAGTATTACAGCTATTATTGTTTCCACCGCCTCTGTGAAAATAGGGACCTCTGCAATTTTAACGTAGTCCATGCAAACATAGTACGAGTTGGTAGGAGCAAACCAATCAGTGTCTTCAGTTGCCATTGGCACAATACCAGGCTGGAGAAAGTTTACATTACAACAATATTTTTTCGAGAAAAGTTAATTTAGAACTTACGCTTTTAATAAGCACTCAAGGATCTTCTTTAAAAAGCAACGGCAGAAGAATTAACTAGGCGTCGCTTTTATTGTCTGAAAAATAAATAAAATTTTAATTATAAAATACCATGTCTGTCTTTAGTAATATAGGTATGTTTTCTTACCAAAAACATTAAGTTTGACCTCTTATCTACGTTTCTTATTTTTGTTTCATATTTGCTTTCTCGCAGCAATTCTAGAAGTTTGGACTTTCAGTCATTTATAAAAAACATTAATTTGAATGTTTTTGTGAAACAGTATTTTTAATATGTGAAATCTGTATCTTAAATAAATCTTCTACAAAACATTTTGTTTGAAGTATCTTTTGGAAGAAGAAATTTGTTGTGTTCGTAATCTACAAATTAGTAATTGTTTTAAATGCTCTTTTGCAAAATCATAATTGTCATCGTCAACATCAAGAATGTTATCTGAAGTATGATAAAAAGTTTCAATATTTTTAGCATGTTGATCTACAACTGATTGGTTTAATTCACCCGAATCCTTTTGCTTAGTCTTTGTATTTGTATTTGGAATCCGTTTTCTGTAACATTTAATAATAGATTTGTGGTCAATTTTACAATGCACAATTAATGAAGAAATACGTTGAGACGTTTTTAAATAGCCATTAATCTGAAAAACTATATTACAGTTCTTCATGTGGGAATGAGAAAATTTAATGTGTTGTAATAATAATTGTAAATGTAGAAATTTCTTGGGGCAAATATGACATTTGAACATGCTTTACAATTGTATCAGAAAATGATTGCTATAAACGGTTAATTTTTTATACCTATACATGTATACATAACCCAAATATTACTATTTAAAAAACTTACCTTGAACAAAGTGTACACTGCTCACAAAACACAAAGCGCAAAATTGTGGAGACGTTTTTGCTGCAATTGCAACGAAACTTGTGCACTTGTTGGGCAAGAAGGAATATGTAAACCGATCTACCCTCGGCTTGAGGTACCGTTTATTACCTGAGTACTTATTGACGTCATCAAGTTTCAAGAAATGTGCTTAAAAGAGTGTTCCCAAACCCAAATTGGTTAGGATTAGAAAATCTGCATGCAAATGCACTTGAATATTAAATGTATTTTTAGTAATTACGAAATCTATTCTGCGCAAACCCTTTTTCTGGTAATTATTTAGTTCTAATTAAAGTAAAATTAGTTTTAAACTGGAAGCTTATTTATAAAGGTTGTTTATTGTAAGCCGGACTTTTAAAATTTCTACCTTTTTCAACCTTTAAAAATTACACTATCCGACGTAGAAATCACCACCTCAAACCGAATATTTTATTACCTTACAGGTATTAACTTACCTAAATGAAGGAGTATACAATTTTGCTCTTGAAGGTGTAAACATTTACGTAGAACCCGAAGTAATAAAGGTAAAAAATATATACCGTAAATGGTATATTTAAATACCTTTAAAGATTTTCAAATCTCTTATCTTGCGATACAGTCTCCTCTAGAGGTATTAAATTTGTAATAATAACATTCTCTACACGTGAGTTGTATAAACTATAAACACAATAAAAAATGTCGACAAAGAATCCTCCTTTATGGCTTATAATCATGTTGCAGTGTGCATGGTTTATATATTCATCTCTCAATTAATCTTAAAGAATAAAATAGCTTATAATAAATAGTTCTTATATTTCTACTTTTACTAATTACTAAATATATCCGCCATTAGGGAAATTATTTAGTTCTAGTTAAAGTAAAATTAGTTTTTAGGCGAAAGCTTATTTGTAAAGGTTGTTTATTGTAACTCCAACCATTAAAATTTGTACCTTGTAGAAAGTTATTATGCCCTTTCAGGAGTTTTTAGGTAGAATAAAATGCCATGAATACCAAACAAGGTAGAACGAATCGAATAAGTACCTCAAGGTGTCCGGTTATCACTCTGATTACGTGATCTACCTCCAAAGGCAAGTAAAAATGTCCTCCAGTTTGGTTTCTACTTTTTTTCAAGAAAAGCTAATCTGACCATATATTTTGATTTAGCCTGTAGAGCGCAATATTTTAATATACGATTCCGAATATATTAAACTGATGGTAGGAATACGTTTTTCTATGTATTAAACGTTGTATTCCTTAGATTTAACAGTAAGTTTTCGAATCTAAAACAGTCTGCACATATTTCTCAACTGTTTAAAATACTTATATCCTCTGCATTTACTTCACACTTCCCAAGTAAACCTCTTACAATGGTAGGGACCAAATGCAAACAAGGTGTTTCGGCAAATGTATGCTATCTGAAATATTAAGCTTTGAAGTTTTAACGTAGGTAATTAAAGAAAAGCAATTCATATAGTACAATACAGTAAACGTATTATGAATTGGTTCCTGTTGATTTGTAAAACATTCTGGATAGTTCTTAGATGACCATACACAAAACTTATATTCGCTGTTTCAGGAAAATAAAAATTCACCATTTCGTTACTGAAACTGCATTTCACTTATTTACGTCGAACTTCAATAGTATACTCACTTGATTAACAACTGAAATATGTAATTTTTATGCATTATCCACATTCCTACACAAAGGTATCCATTCAGAACATAATTTTCCAGAGTTCATATTATTTTAAAAGTGACCAACATTAGAATTTTACAACCTAATATCTTAGAAAGAAATGCATTTGCGGAAACGGGTTTTGTAGAACTTTTGGATCTATCTTTGATCGTAGAATATTTCGGCAAGGTATATTCCCTTATTTTAGAAACACTATGTATAACATAACAACCACAGTTAGGGCAAATAATACAACGCCTAAAAATTTACTGTGACACCACGTGGAGGTGAGTGCATGCACACAATAAACAATAATTTCCTTGGCTACAATTTGATAGTCTGTAATATCATTTTAAAACTGAATTGGGGAATATATAGTCATATTTTGATAATTTGTTAAAAAAAAGTCATAGTTACAGTAGGTTAAACACGTTGTAGAACCTCGCAGGTCTCTACCCAGAAGCATCACACTAATACGAGTATAAATAAAATAACAACGATAGAAATGGAACACTGTAGGTAGCAATTAAGTAGGCAAGTTCTAATTTGCAACTACAGGTTTTTGTATAATTGTTAAGTGTTGAATAAACTGATATCGCGCGGTAGAATGCTAGAACAGGAACAAAAGACAACTGATTCAAAATTTAAGGAACACCACTGAACTGCAAGTTTTAGTTATAGCACAATGGAATTCGGCGTTAAGCTAGCGAAACCAACATGCGAAATACTGTGTGCCTAAAAAAGAACTACATCTAGTGTTCTTTGAATTTCCCATACAAACGTAAAATGTGCAGCTCTTGCGCGCTACTGTTAGCTAGTAGTAGATCTAGTAGACGGAAGAATAACATAACCTCAACAACAGTCTTTGTTGACAAAATATACTTGTGGTTTTCGTTTACTTTTAAATTAAGATATGTGCGCATTTTAACGCATTATTCAACAGCATGAATATCGTAAGAAGTAAGACAACCCTTATTAAAAATTATTAATCCTCATTGTTTTCCAGAAAATAAAAAATATAATAGAAAGCTGTAAAGTTATTCAAACTGTGACAACAGAGGAAATGCGTATGACTAATTTAACTAATTTTGACAAACCCTGTTATCATATTTTAAACGCGTCAATTCGCTGGCTATATTTCTCAACTATATCAAGCAAAATCAGATACCTGGAGGGCACGTCTAGCTCAAGTCGAAGACGGCGTGCAGTAAATTAAATGAATGGAAACCGGGAGGGGCGCCAGCGAATCCAGCAAAACTAACAATCAACCAGGCATCTCAACTGCTTAAACAGACGATTCGCAGACTGAGTACTTATAAAGGGTTAAGAACTATAGCTGCAAAAGAACGTTACGCAACAACAATAAATAAAACAACATACAATTACTCGAATATCACAGTTTACTATAAGATATGTCTCGGTGGAGTTGACAAGTGACCCAATAGGGCCTACAGCCAGTAATACTTAAATTTTATGGAAGCTGCTAGGTACAATCGGAGGAAAAGCCTCTCAATAATTTATAATTACACATTAAAAATACCTGGATGTACACACATTGGCATGGGCCTTACTTTCGGCTAGTGTACAAGTTATCGCCTGGCTGGTACATGTAGTTGAAATTTAGATCTGTGGCCTGGGGCAGTTTAATTCATAGGCTCAACATGGCCCACAAAGGGGGGCTTAATGGATGTCCCTAGTATTAGGTGTGCTCTTATGAGATTCACGGAAGCTCTGCTTTCGGCACCAGCGGTTAATAGCCCAGCATGACGATGGGGCCCTGATTAGCCAAAGGGGGCGTTACACGAGGTTGCCGGAGGAAGGATCTTCCAGCCGCCGAATTCCGGATCGTGGATGTGGCTCGGCACGTCAAGCTGACAACAAAATTGAACCCCAAGCGAAGCACCAGAATGCCAATAAGGACTTACCCCGTATGGGCGTGCACGAGGTGCTACCATCAAAAAGAATCCGCCAACAAGCGGGGCGCCTAGAATCGCCCAAAATAACGTCGTCTAGAGGAGAATCCGCCGAAGGCGTTTACTTTCCAAACATAACTAAATTGACCTCTTGAACGACTTCGAAGATGGTAGCTGCTACCAACGGCACCAAGTTTCCAACAGGTAAGGCGAAAGAAAGCCCCTCGTAACCCGGAAACTCACCAAAGAAACTAAAAACTTATCGGGGAACGGAACCATGTCCCTATCCGCGAACAAAAGTTCCTAACTCAGGAGCGCGCGGAATTTGAATCTACCCACAGAGCTACAATCCGGAGAGCGCTTCCCATGAAGTTACAAAAAAAAGCAGGGTGAAGCGACAAATCTAATGAAAGCGCCATTTTAACGTAACAACCCGCTAATTTCAATTCAAGCGCGATTGTTTACTAGAACATCGGCACTGCTTAACAGTATTAAAGTTTTTGCAATCCTTTCCCTTTTTCTTCTTCCCCTCCTCCCTTTACTGAGGTATGACTCTCTTAGCCACTTCTATTGTAGATTTCCAACATTATTTCCATTCTTTTGATGCTCATTCTCGAGGTCTCGTCACGGTATAAACGGGATTTTACAACAACGGATCGCAATTACCACAGGTTACTTTGCGTTGGGAGGCAACGGTAGTGAAGCTCGTGTTACTCATGAAGTCCGGTTCTGTCTTAGAGCTCTATGGATCCACTCCGTTGACGGCCGAAGCAGGTTGAGTGTGCTACAAAATACTTACATGGAGGTTTAACTGTTTCAATATCTCTCACCAATTCCATACAAAGATTAAATATAACTTTCAAATTAAATGTGCCTGAAAGACACGTTTTCTTACTGCTTAGATAACTGACACTTTTAATAAAGGAGAACCAAATATTAGCTTACAAAGGTTTATTGAGCTATTAAATAACTGGGAGTGCCAAACAGACAATCTACAATATAACTATAATTACGCAACACATAAATCAATTTACAAAATTCAAAACTCAAGTAAACAATCCAGAAAGAGCATATCAAATAACGAGTGTACAAATCAAAACAACAAATCTCAAGTGTACCATCTCAAACTGTCTCCGTACAAAATAAAATAATATAATTAAATGTAGCCAAAAATAAAGTGTAGGTAACAGATATAAGAAGTATTTATATAGCAGCGCAAGAAGCACGGTAAACTAAAAAAAAACGCTCAACAACATTCAGTTATGTTAAGCCAGATAGTTGCTAATTAAGTGAACACCCTTAATCATCACGTCACTGGGGGCATTTGCATTTCGGAAAACACTTTAGTATGATGAGTACCCGAACTGAGGATAGTTGACCTTAATGGAGATAGTGCAGCGGCTTGATGCCAGCCAAATGCAGCTTCAGACCGTTGCCGTAGATGTACAGTTAAGCTGATTTTTTAATGACGTCGAAAACTTATGCAAGGTGAAAAGCGCGTGATGCTAAACCACCTCTGCTATGACGATCTCTGTTCGGCTTCCACCAACACAACGTCGTTAAACACACCGGGTTTATTAATTAGCTCACTGCTAAAACGACGGAAAAAACGCACGTGCTTAGTTTTAATTAGTGGGAAATCAGTTTTAAGTCCGACACTTTTGATCTATGACACAACTGGCTAACAGCTGCGATAATCGGTACGATATTCTCGCCTTAATCCTCAAAAGTGACTCCACAAATTCGACAACATCGCAGATTCTCTGTAAATTCCGGCAAGCGACCCACCTAATTCAGCGAACCCCAAAACTGAAGTCGACGGTCTTTGGATGTTGTAAAAAATTATATTTTTAATAACCTTGTTCATTCCTCTTTTGATGTTACGAAATCGATACAAAGGTCATTGCAAGTTAACTTCGAAGACTGTTATGAGTATTGCGGTGTCTGTGTAACAGATGCTATTTACAAGCGGGTTACGTACTGTACATCCCAGTTGGTTTGATAGGTCGGCCATGAGTGTGTGTATAATCAAATTAAATGAACAGGCAATTAGAAAATTTCCTTGTCATATTCCGATGCCGATAATGATACCTTGGGTAAGTTAATGATCTACTTTTATAGCAGTTTTACTGTGACTAGGTCTATTGTCAGCTTTCTTCATTGTCGGTCCACACATTTACCCTGTACCTTAACTACATTATACAATTAGGCTGTCGAATGCTGTGGTTATGTTTATAAAGTACTTATACATTAACTGCCTCAATTAATTTCTCTTAATTTCGTTTTCCTGAATGTCTGTTCTTGCTCTTCTATTGGTATTGTTTGGATATATGTTCCAAGGTAGCTTTAGTAAAATATTTTGGAGTGCTATTCAGGAATGTCATACGGTGGTAATTTTCCAGTAGTATTTTCTTGTCCTTTTCTAATATGGAGATGGTATTTCCATCTCCAATCACTCAGAGTATTTTGACCTCTAATGGCATTTTTGAATACTACCTTTAGTTTTCCTAGCAAATATTTTTTTATCATTTTCCATATCTCGTTAAAAAGTCTTCGTGGTTCTTTAGATTCTTTGTTTTTGCATCATGCGCTATCTTAACTGACTTCTCCTGTAATACTGTCTGGATATTTTTAATGTCAAAGATGCTTTTTTGGGTGTCTCCTATACTTGCTGTTGGAAAACGTCTCCCAGTACGCCTCTGTAATATATCGTATTGCAGTCGTTATTTGACCTCGCACTGTCACATAGGTACCTACTCCAATTGTTGATGAGACATGGGCCCTTTTCGTTTTTGCTTTTGTTGGTGCACCTAAAGATGTTTAAATGAATTATATAATATAATAACCTCACTTCTCGTAGGACCACGTTGTACATTGACTTTATTTGGGCCATTCGTAACCTCTTAGACGTCTGTAGGTTTGCTGATCCTCTCATGTACTCTGAGACCTGTGATTACAGCTTCCGACGACCGGCTCGTTTGCCTTTTGCGGAAGATCCCGTTTCGCAGTTAATCTGTTGCATTGAGCCGCTGTGTGTTTTGAGACCATTTACTCAAGGTTCTAATCTTCCAGCTAGGTCGAAATAACAGGAAGCTATGCTTTGTGATCATAGTAAAGGGACCATGAAGCTATGCCTTGTGATCATAGTAAGGGGACCTCGCTGGATATTGGCGACTTTACCGAATAATTTTACCAATCGGTATCATTCTTAACAGGAAAGGAGTCTTCGAGCTCCATCAAATTTGTATTAACCTATTTATTCATTTATTCCCGTGTGAACAGAATTACCTAGATGCTACCAGGTTCTTGTTACTTGCGCTGGCTCCGCCCTTTTTAATTCTGAGCATACGGTTGAGACTGTAATTCGCATTTTGAGGCAAAGGTAGTCATTCCACTCCGAGGAAGTTATAATTAAAACTTTATGTCTTGTTAAAAGCGGTACCTCGATGTTAATGAATCAATCACTTAATGTTGATTGTCTTTATTATAAAAATCTCGGTTTATATATATACTATTTACATATTGCTTAATACTAAAGTCGCATTATTTCAAGTGCAAAAGTGTTTGCCTTACTAGGTCCCTATCGTATCTCGTGATAAACCGTTAGCATTTAGCAAGGCCGCTATGAGTTCCTTTTGCGATTCTGATAAACATGCAGTTGGGGTAGCTCGCATAATACTGAACTCTTATGAACTAGAATATCGCACTGCTAGTATGCATTTCTCAATTTTTGAAATAAAAGTTGAAATCTTTTGAATTAGAGATTAAACAACTTACTTTTATTATTTACAATTATTTGATACATATGTTTACTGTTATGTCGGGCAATTGTCGCTGGTTTACGGTAGTGTAAATTTTGAGTTAGTATTTTTATACCACCACATTTTATATCACGTCGGGGTCACCATTTATATAACGATTAGAGCCTTTGGGGCGTCTTATCTTATATAAATACGCTTAAATATACTTGCGAATAAAACACATGTTGTGTGAAGAACCAAATATAATAAACTGTTTATAAATATGTTTTGATTGACACCTTAACAACCTAAAACAAGTGACAATCGCCATAGTATCTACGGATCTATGCCATTCCCCATACAATTTCTCTTTTTCTTTAAGATTCTCATTATTCGCGTGGGATGGTGGTGACTGGTAGTAACTCTGGAGTTTATTGCTTCCTAATTCAATATTCTGCCATCTTCCGTATTTGCCATAAATTCTAAACATGCTTTTGGTCGAATGCCTAAGGTTTTACCACGTGACTTTTCTATACCTTTTTATTTCTTCCACCATCTGTACCCTTTTTGCGTCCTCATTTCAAATTTAGCTCGGTTGTCTATTCTGAGGCTCGCTTTAATCATTTGGATCGATTTGCTTTGGATAAGTGCAGGTGATGCACCTAAGGACGAAAATTCCTCTTCCTAAAAAGAACTGTAGCCGAGGTATACCACTAGTGTTTGTTGCTATGACACCATGCAGAAAGTGTTTGAAGGTATAAGTCAGGAGTTATAATCTTGTTGGACGTCCCCTATATCAAATCAAAATATAATATTTGAGAAAAAGACGAAGGATCGGTCACTTTTCTTTGGGTGTGTTTGTCGATTTATATTTGGGTTACCTGTAGGAGATGTTAAGCTGTCACGTAAATACCACGTCAGGATGGCGAAGTGGCATGTCGCCAATGTACCCAGCCTGAAGTCGTAATTTTTTTTTATATTATGAAAAGATGCGGATGCAATTTTGTATCTCTTGTCACCTCTAAATCTGAACTGCCACATTATCGACAGTCTCTGTCCCATTCGTACTCTGGGCTAACGTCATCGCAAAATCGCCGACTTACCTAAAAAGTTGAAAAAATTTTAAAACTGGAGTCAAAATGTAATGTTTATAATTCTAATAACAAAGTTCCTATTGAAAATATAGTATGTAACATCGAAAATGGTATTACTAATTTATCTAGAACGGAGCAAAATTAATCTTAACTAACTTTAAAAATAATAATAAAATACATAAAAATGTTACTTTTCAACAATTACAAAAAAATAAAGAATTGACTAAAACTTTTTTAAAAACAACAAAGACTTAATCGTAACTTCTGCAGACAACACTCAAAAAACTGTAATAAATACTAAAACCGACTACTATAATAGAAAGTGATGAAAATACATACAAACAAGAAAGTAAAAAACCTTACTTTAACAATTCAAAATAAAAATAACAAATTAGTCAAAAACTTACTGGAAAAGAATTACATCGACAATTTCAATTACAACAAGCTAATTTCACATAACGGTTTTCCTTCAAAAATATATGGGCTGCCTAAATTGCAGAAGGACAATTTTCCCTTAAGACCTATAGTAGCTTCATATATGCGCCCTACTTACAACTTATCTAAATATGTATCTAAAATATTGAATAATGTAACATTGCTTAACAAATTTAGCATTAAAGACTCATGGAAACTTAAAAAACACATTGACAACATAAAACATAACCAAAACCACAAACTTTTTCGCTAGATGTTGTTTCTTTATTCACCAACATTCTTATTGATCTTGCTCAAAATACCATTAAGACCAACTGAAATAAAATTGAAAAACACACTAATATTCCACCACACTGCCTTTTTTATATAACAACGCAATAGACACTCAGACGTTTGGTTGTGCAATGGGTTCATCAATTTCATCTACTATTGCTAATTTAGTATTAGACGATATAGAAACTAAAATTCTTAAACAAAGCCCTAACTATTCTCTTTATTTAAGATATGTGGATGACATCATAACGGCAACTGACTCTGTAAATAACAAAAATTCTGTAACTTTTTTAATAATGTACACCCCCAGCTCCAATTTACTATGAAGATGAAAATAACAAAGCCTCAATTAACTTTTAAGTCAGACAATCAAATGAAAATATTTTAATAAACTCGTTCCGGAAAAATGTTAAAACTAATAGATACATAAATTATCCTCCAAACAATTTCTTAGAAAAAACTATCATAAATATTTTAATTAAAAACGAAATTAAATGTCGAATCAATAGTATCAGGAATAAAAATATAACCCACTTATCTATAGAATTACAACTAAATTGTTTAGGCAATGATTTTAATATGACTAATATAAAACCTCAAAATAATTTCGTGTCTATAAATGATATTTTTTAACTATTTTATCTATCAGAAAAATTATAAAGGAATTAAAAAAATACAACATTAAAACCTCTTATAAAAACCATAACATAGATAAAATGCAGATAAAAACAGAAATAAAAATGCAATCCGAACTAGTTTATCAAATTAAGTGTAACAATTGTAATTCCATTTATATTGGGCAGACTAAACAATTATTAAAAAATATAATATATAAACATAATACATATATTGAGATGGTATTGAGTCCGCTACTCAACTCTGCTTGCAGCACAAATAAATAAAGCAAGTCAGATATAACAGAGTTGGGGCAGTTCATACAACTGCAAAATTTAGCGTATAAATTTCAATCCGTAATCACATTTGCAAATCAATGCCAGTAGTAATGAAATGATTTGAGTACAAAAGGCAAAGGGCAGAGCTCGTTTTTCATAGATTGGAGTCGATAATTTTAAATTAGCCAAAAATAAGAGGTTTGTGCAAAATTAAAGCCAAACCAAATAAATAGAACTGCCACAGAAAGGTTTATTATGAGCGTGTTAAATAAAGCGTAGATGTCAGAATAATTAAATAGGATCTGTTTATGAGCAGTTTAAATAAAGGTAAAAGAAGCAGAATTATTATAATACGTTGCAAAGAGCAAATAAGCAAAGGCAAAATAGGACTTGATAAAACATGCAAGAGAAGGAGACACCCAAATAAGAAAAGTGAGTGAAATGTAGAGAGAAAATTCAGAAACAAATAAACAGAAAGTGAACGAAAACGCTAGTCAGTGTACCTATGCGAGACTGAAAAGACAATCTAAATAATACAAAGTGAGTTGCGCTATGAGACAGTTAATATAAATATGAAAAGACAATATTTTAGAATTAGAAATTTTGTAAATAATTTTAGTTATAAGGAATATTAGTTAAGAAAGTTATTGTATTGAACTTGGTCTATATCCGTTTTTGTAGTTTAGATAGGCATTTTTTATTAACGACCAGCAGACAGAAACATTTGAATAAAATTAATTATTGACGCACAGTTTTTGGTCTCTCATTTAAGTGCAATTTTAATATAGAAATACTGGATTTATAATAATAAAAAGTACACCATTGTCTAGAGAAATTAACGGTGCACCAGTGAAAGTGTGGGTGGGGATTTCCGTCACACAAAAATTATTTTCATCGTTATCACTTTCCGAGGACATCGGCAGGAAGCAACGCAGATTACGAACAGCAATCACAGGCACATTTGAGGTGCTGAGCCCGAAATTTCAACAGCAGCATATCCGCCCAGCGTGTAGGAGGCCGTCACAGCATCCCAGGGGCCAGATTCAGGCAGAGATTCCATTTGGAGCCACCGTCCGAGCAGTTACCGCAGCGCTGCAGAGAACTAAGGTTAGTTTTTTCAACCAAAATATCGGCGTTAGAAACCGGAAAGTTATGAAACGAACGAGGGGACGTCTTACTGAAGGGAGATCCAAGCAGATTAAAAGTTTTAAGCATCCATTAAAATCGAATATCCAGTAATTGCATAAAATCCAGATTTGAGGTTAAGAAAAACGATTGCATGTTTGGCGTCGTTTAACAATCAAGTTTTGCCTGCAAACAAAAGATAGAGTGACGCCGTTGAGGGCCCGAGTATTTAAAATTACCTGATAGAATGCTCATAAAACTCCTTTTGTAAAATTAATTCACAAACGCGAACCGCAACTGATTAAACCGATTTGTGTAACACATTGACAGCGCAGTAAAATACCTACCACTCGAATGAACTACATTCAGAGCCCATTGACGAATCACATGAATTTTAATATTAAAGAACCGGAGAACCCAACTCTGAGGAATGAGTTTTTCTTGTCTACCGAGCTAGCTTTCTGAAATATTAAATTTCAGATGAATGAAATACAATAAAGGGCACAATACTGTTTATTTGTAAGTAGTTAACGAACCCAGTTAAAACAGAATTATTTTTAGTAAGTCTAACATTTGAATTAAATAAATGTAAGTAAGGTAGTTGGAATTACATTTCAAATTATTACGATATTATATCACATTACATTACAATATATAGTAAAGGAGCTATTCCTTGTCAGTGTAGTCTTTTCCATTCGTTTCGGTCCTGGCTTACTTTCTTTAAGTTGAAGTAGTTGTCGCATGCTGCTTTCCTTATAATTTGGATCATGTATTGTAATCGCTTGCCTTCAATTTTTCCTTCAATTAAGGTTGTTATAAGTCGGTGGTGTCTTAGCAGGTGTCCTATCCATTTTCCCCTTCTTATTTCTATGGTATCTATTATTCTTCTCCGGTCTTGTATTATATGCAACACTTCTTCATTACTTATCATTTCTGTAGATTTTCTTTTCAATATCTTTCGCCAGTGCCACATTTCAAATGCCTGTAACCTCCCTCTGTCTTTTTGTCAATGTCCAAGTTTCACAGGCATACAGACATATACTCCAAATATAGGTTTTCACAAACTTTTTTCTAACTTCTATCCTGATGTTTTTATTTCGCACTCAGCCAACAGCCGTTAGGCCAATTATAGGCGTCACTGTGCATTTATGGGGACTTCCAACCCCACTAACGACTGTCATGATGTTATGACCGCCGTGACCATCTTTTTTCCGTGATATACGTACAACGAGGCGCCGCGAGATGCAGCCGTGGAACTCCCATCCAAGTTCTGACCAGAGAGAGCGTTGCTTAACTCTGCTGATCGAACGTGGAGGTGAATGGCGTTTTTTTGTTTAATAGTGCTTGTTTTGCCATACTAACCCTGCTTTTGATATCTTTTTCACTTTTCCAACCTATGATATCTCGCTGCCCAGATATGTGAAACTTCGCACTTGTTTTACTACTGTTCCTCTTAATTGTATTATTGTATTTATTGGTGGATTTTTACTTGTTACTAGTATTTTAGTTTTATTTGTATTGATTTTCATATTGTATTCCTCAAAAACAGTATCCATTGTTTCTAGTATCTCCTGTAATTCTATTTGTGACTCACTTACTATGGCTATGTCGTCTGCGAACCTTATCCATGGAATAGCTTCTCCATTTATAGTTATTTTTGGTGTTATTCTTTCGTTTACTCTACTGATTGCCTCTTCCATATATATGTTAAATAACTGTGGTGACAGTGGGCATCCCTGCCTCACTCCTCTTTTTATTTTAATTTCTACTGTTCTCTCTTTTTCTATGTTTGCTGTTTGTTCTTCATATAGATCTTTGATTAAATTCTCCTATCTCTCTAAACATAAACAATCAATTAAAGTCAATAATCGATCACTCATAAATAAAAAAACTGCTTTAACAGGCCATGCCAATGAAACTTACCACAAATTTAACTTAAATAATCTGGAAATCTTACATAAGGAGAATAATTTAGAGAAGCGTCTATGTTTAGAGATGATCGAGATACAACGTAGCCCTACTGCTATAAATTATAAAACTGATATTCATTATTACACACAACTGTGACATGACTGATATTAGCCAATGAGAACCATGCATTTTTTGAAAATCGACCAATCCCGAACTGATTCCCTGATAAGCGCCTTTGTCCTGCTTATCGAGCGATAAGCGCCCTAGTGCTGATTATCGACCCCGTCATAACTAGAAAAAGAAATGTAAGAAACAAGCAATTTGAGTTTTTTTGGCATTATTAAATCAATTTTAAATCATAATTCGTATACGGGTTTTGTGTAATAATCGTCAAAATATAAACGCGGGCAACACACTTACATATAATTTTTCCCGTGCCAAGAGTCATCGTGCTGACTGCCCTTAGAAATTGCCCTCGGGCAACCCTCGGAGCAGATTTCATTGCAACCAGCACTCGACCCTTGGCGTGTGCAAAATTATCGGTAAGTATGTCTGGCCCTTGTTATATTACTAATGATAACTTAAGTTGCATATATCATAATTAATTTAAAAAACATATATTAACATAATAATTATACTTCTAATATATTTACCTTCTGCTTGCATAAACTATTTAAAGAATATATATAATTATAAAAATAATTTTTACCCTCACAAATAAAATTTAATACTGCCCTGGCCTTGTCAAGTACAAAACTCGAATTTGTCGTTCTGGGCATTTTTCCAATAAGTATGCCTTGCATATTCTTATCACACTTTCCTTAAAACATTCTTTCGTTCAGAATGCGAAAACTTCGACGTGTAAAAGTAATTTTAATACTAATTATGGATTGGCTAAATCCTTAATTTGTTTTTCATCATAATGAATTTTATCAATTAACGTGTCGTAATATTACGCCAATTCTCAAATATCAAGTAAGTATGCAATCTAAGGAAATGTGATATGCGATTCGCTTATCTATTTATTTTATTTTTCAGCAATGTAAATTACAACTTTAATCATTTTTTAAGTGTTTACCTTTTTTACAGATGAAGCCAACATAATTGGCGAAACTTTTAAATATAAACTTTTTTGATTATTAAACAATATGTTACAACAATAAGATTTTTATTTATCAAACTAAAATCTTAGATAGGTAACTTTAATTGTGACTTATAAATCTTCCATTAAATTTATTGAAATATGTCCCCTCATCTCCCTATAACCTCATCAAAATTTCATCAAAATATTTTATACCATTTTCGATATATCGCCGTGTAACACTTTAAAAAGCTAGTCTAGTAGAATAGAACATTAAAAGCACCGATTACGAAGATCGAGAGTGTCCTGCGAACCTTCGGTCCCAAAGAGTGCATGGAAAAAGTATCTATGTAAGGGGCTTGCATCGTCCTAGGTTATCTAAAACATTTTAAAATTTAAAATCGAAGCATTTATATTTATTATACCTCATAACTGCGTGATATTTCGAATAAACAGACAGCGCCGATATAGTACAATAACATGTAGGTATTATGATAAAAAATATTTATACAGATGGTGCCCTAACACGATTTGATTATTAAGCATAACTGTCACATGACTGATATCAGCCAATAAAAACCATGCATTTTTTGAAAATCGACCAATCCCGAACTAATTACCTGAGAAGCGCCCGTGGGCTGCTTACAAGCGATAAGGGGCCCTAGGGATGATTATCGACCCCATGGATGGTGTCATAATTAGAAATAGAAATGCAAGAAACAAGCAATTTGAATTTTTTGGCATTATTAGATCAGTTTTAAATCATAATTCGTATACGGGTTTTGTGTAATAATCTTCAAAATATACTGCCCTCGGGCAACCCTCGGGACAGTTTTCATTGCAACCAGCACTCGACCCTTGGCGTGTGCAAAATTATCGGTAAGTATATCTCGCCCTTGTTATATTACTATTGATAATTTTTTCAACAAAAGAATTATTAAGATTTTGTCGAAATTATTTACACCCTTTGTTCATGTATAAACATAATACAGTATGAATTCCTATAGAATTTTCCTAGTAGGTACCTAGGCTCATATTCTGATTTAATCACGAAGGAATGTAATTGTTCAAGTAACTGTTTGAATAAAAATAATCTGGACAAATTAACTCTGAGAAGAGAATAGCTTGAAAGGACGTTTAGTTTCCAAATTATCTCGATAGTCAATTACTGCCGGGGCTTCTATTCACTGAATTTTCTTGAACTTCTCCATCAAATTTAATCGAATAATGTATCAACTGCAGGGTATTAGCGCAGATTCACGCTCGTTTGCGAAATAAAGGCTTAATCCGTTCGGGCCCGAGGCTTTTAGCAGCTTGCGATAATCTGCAGCGGAAGAACAAAAGCTTAAAAATCGTTTAGTCGCCATTAACTCCGAATAAATCTCGTCCGCGACAAAATCCGGGCGGCTGGAGAACCGCGGTAAAAAATCGCTGGGACGTGAAAACCGTGAAACGCTGGCCTGGAAAGCAACCGCGGCGGAAAGCCGGCGACCTTTTATCATATTCATAGTTCCGAAAATATCCAGTCCATGAGCGTCGCATTCTGGAAATATGAGCTGTCACTCTGAGCCACTCTCCTCGTGCCGTCAGCTTTCTGCTGTCGTTTGTCATGACTAATACGTACAAGAAAATCGTTACTCAAAATGTAAACTACAGCCCGATTTCCGCGCACCGCGAGCCGTTTTCATATCATCCACTGGAAGGACGGCGCGACCCGAATTCATGTCAAATTACTTTAAGCTCCCATCCTTTCGAAGCTAGTGCAAAATTGTCTCGCACTTACTTGCACTAGTTTGAATTAGACCGACTTATCCACAAAATATCGGCAATTATATTCTATTGTTTAAAGCCGCGGAAAAAGTTATGCAACTTGAAATTCTATTTCCAATGTAATCTAGATTCAACATTTTTATTTTTAACTAATGTAATCCAGGAAGGCATGACAAAATATGTGTCATGAAGTTAGGTTATTTTATGTGGCAGTTCAATTAATGTAATATATTTGTTAATTACGTAGGAAAACATAACAATAGTATATTATAGCATTTCATTTGGTAATGTTCTATCTTTTCTTTTCTTTTTCAGCCCTCATTCGCCCATTGTTGGACAAAGGCCTCCCCATATCTCTTCCATACGTCTCTATCCTGCGTTCTGTTTCTCCAATTTAACCCTGCCGTTTTCTTTATGTCATCGGCCCATCTAAGCTGTGGTCTTCCTCTCGAACGCTTTGCTGTCCATGGCCTCCAGGTCTGGATTTTTTTATTCCAGCGGTTGTCGCTTTGCCTCATCGTGTGTCCACAGAATCTCCATTTAAGTGAGGCAACATGCTCTATGGCATCTATGACTTGAGTTCTTTGACGCACCCATTCGTTCCTTTGTCGATCGCTCAGCTTTATATTCAGCATTTGACGTTCCATGCTTCTCTGCGTCTTAGCAATTTTGTCCATATTTGCCTTAGTAAGCGTCCATGTCTGGGCGCCATAAGTGAGGACAGGGAGTACGCATTGATCAAATACTCTTTTCCGTAAGTTGAGTGGTATTTTCTGGTTTTTCAAGATCGTTGAAGTTCTTCCAAAAGCTGCCCATCCGAGACGTGTTCTTCTACATATCTCCGCTGTTTGGTTTTCTTTATTGATTAATAATTTTTGCCCCAGATATATATATTCGTTGACCCTTTCTAAGTTCTTATTCCCTACTGAAATTATGTCTGGTTCGTCCATATTGGTCATAAGCTTTGTCTTAGATGTATTCACGATGAGACCTATTTTTTCTGATTCGATTGTAAGATCGTTGTACATTTCTGTTACCTCTTCTAAGTTATCTGAGATTAGGACGATGTCGTCTGCGAATCGTAGGTGGTTAAGCTTTTCTCCATTTATTGTAATACCCTTTTGTTCCCAATTTGTTTTCTTGAATACATCCTCCAAAGCTGTTATAAAGAGTTTCGGACTTATAGTATCACCCTGCCTTACTCCACGTTTTATAAGAAATGGTTTCGTTTCTATGTGCAGTTCTATTGTAGCAGCGGCTTCATCGTATATATTGTGCAGGAGTTGTATGTACAGCTGCGGAAATAAAAAGCGGGACACAAAATTTTTGCCGAAGTTAAATTGTCTGAATAAATTCATTTTCGATGCTATCCCAAGCTTCTTGTACTGCATTAACCTGTTCGTCTTTGTTCATTGACACATGATAGAAAGCATTTCATAAAAAATCAGGAAGGCAACATTACAACGTTCAAATAGTAAAAAATGACCCTACAGAACTTGTCCCGGTTTATGTTTCCGCAACTGTACCTGGAATCGATTCGACAGTTTTGTAGACCCCTTTCAATCGCCCAATGTTCTATGGAATCGAATGCCTTTTGATAATCTATGAAGATGAGATATAGCGGCAAGTTATATTCATTACTTTTTTCTATGAGGGTCCTTATTGTCAAAAGGTGGTCGCTTGTAGAAAATCCCTTTCTAAATCCTGCCTGTTCAATGGGTTGATAGTATTCCAACTTTTTAGAAATTCTACCGGTAATGATCTTCGTTAGTAGTTTATACAGTTGAGATAGGAGTGTTATCGGTCTGTAGTTTTCAAGTAGTTTTCTATCTCCCTTTTTAAACAGCAGAATTATTTTTGCAACATCCCAGTCCTTTGGTATTTTTGTCTGGTTCAAACATTTGTTAAAAAGCAATTTAAGTGCCCGTATAACTGGTTTACCTCCTTTTTTTAGCAATTCATTGATGATATTATCTTGTCCAGGTGCTTTGTTATTTTTTGTCATCTTTAAGGCGTTTTCTATTTCATCTTCTTCTATGTCAGGTAGGTCTTCGGAGTTCACATTGATGATTTTTCGCTTTAGCTGTTCTTTAGTTTCTTCAGTGGGTTTTATTTTTGATTCATAAAGATTTTTATAGAAGTATTCTGTGGCGGAAATTATTTTATTCCTATCTCTGATCTCCACGCCATCTTTCTCCAATGCTATTATCTGCTGTCGGCCTCTTTGGTTTCTTAGACACTTCATTCCTTTGTTGTGTTCGATAAATTTAACAATTTTCTCTTCTGTTTTCTTGACTTTGTCTTCTTTTACCTTATTTCTGATTAATTTGTTCAATGGTAATGTACTACATCCAAATGTTCAAAATCATTTAAAAATGCATTAGCAACACCTTTCTGCATAGCAACGGCGATTAGTTTGACGTTTGGCAGTACTTACGTGTATTATTGGTGGCACTGTAAATCTATGTCAAGTTCGAGGTTAGCAAGTCAGATTTGGCGTCAGCTTTGATACAGATTGACGCAAAACCTAACCTGCTAACCTCGAATTTGACATAGACTTACAGTGTCACCAAAAATACACTTCAATGTCAAACTCGTAACATCAACTAGCTGCTTGTTGTGCTTTAGTGTCACTTGCATGTATAAATTTAATATTTTTTATTTCTTATGAAATGCGATAAAATAGTATACGCAGCACGTTAGAAAAGTGATTTCACTGAACTTGTATGGCCGTTTAAGTACCCAAACCATCCATACCTGTTCAGTAAAACATCGCTTTTTTAAACTTGTAGCGTAATATACTATTGGGCGACTAGTTGTGAAAGTTATACTGTTTATCACGAATTTGTAGTTAAGCAAATGAATGGCTTGCCTACGTGTTGTACAGGTTATTTTTCTACATAGCGATCTATTGTAACTCGAAATTTGGTCGAAAAGGATTTCAGCATTTAAACTGTCAAATTAACAACGCACAATTTCAATAAAATAGTTCTTCGTCTTCTTCAGAGACCTGTGTTTACTGATACAAATTATTCTTGGGACGTTGATGTCCAGATATCTCTCCACCTTTTCGGCGGTCTACATGGTGATAGGCTTCCATGTGGCTTTAAGTTGCAGACAGCTTTTGCTAATCTATCGTGGTCCATCCGTTGTACATGATCGTCCCACATTCGTGTTCTTTGCCTGGTCCATCTAACTATATTCTTCGTGTTGCATCTACGTCATACCTCATCATTTTTGATTCTATCTAGCCTCGTTTTCCTAGTAATGGGAATAAAATAGTTAAAAAGGTGTTACTTTTTGTACGATTTTTCGTTAAAAAAAGCCGACTTTCATTATCACTATGCAGAAAAGATGCCATCTATATTCGCTTATCTCATACATTTATGAGGAATAAAAATTAAATGACAAGTTGGCAACTGTTACGCTTAACCTAGAGAACGATTCTTAATACATAACATTAATTTAACAAACCAGTATCAAATTGACTAGTATAATTGATGAGTATAGTGGAAGTGTATTGAAAATTGAGAATGTCTTTCGATAACGAACTATGGAAACTTCTTATGGCAATACAGGGTGGACTGCATGCCTTGCATCCCCTTAATTATTAGGAATGTAAGGCAACGTACACACGTCACGGCAATACAAATAAACAATTGTTTAGAATATACGTTGGTTGAAAAGTTTATAATTCTTATACTTCTGACTTTGACGGAATAAGCATTTCTACGGCATTCACCATACACTACAATAACTTCAGTTTTCTCCCCTTGCTAACATTACTTCACTTTTATAATGTAAGTCATATTAGTGGTCTTTAAACTTATAGCTGTAAGACTTAACCGTCAATTGTCTTATATTATAAAGACGTAACAAACCAATACTAACTATGTAAGTCACAAGGAACGTAAGGACCTATCAACATTTGAGATAGACAAGTACATGCCAAGGCGAAGCCGAGGCTTGTTGCCTGCCGAAAATGTTAATAGGCGATACATTCCCAGTTATCTTATTATATTTTTCCTGCTGCTTATCGAAATTTTCCTAGATTTTTTAAAATATAGTTTGGTTTGCCTCCTATCACCAGGATTAATGTTGATTTCAACCCCTTTCGTGAGTCGTGTTACCTGTGAGTGTCATATGCCATATAAACAGTTGCAATTATAAACAAGACGTTTAAGTCTTCATCTTGCGTTGTTAATTATACAGGGAATTTATTTTAATAGTTAACATAAGAGTTTCGTTTCTATGCCAGCATTTAATAATACAGATCACTTCCGTGGTTACAAATGCGTTATGAGTTAACATACCAAGTATTACTTGTCAAAAAGGCAAGTAAAAATCGTACTAAAGTACACAACTGAAGAAAAGATACAAATTCTGAGTTGTACCTATGTATCTACTTTTTAGTTGCATACCTACATTTCGATAACAAAATTAAAGTTGCTTATTAGCAGGTACCTAATTTAAATTCCCATGTTCACTCGTAACATAAACGCTCTTAATCTATTGATCTCATTTGTAACTATGGAAGTCACCGGAATTATAAAATGTTGGCATATAAATCAAACTACTATGTTAACCATTAAAATACATTCACTGTATTATCCTAGGAACTTGTAGTAACCTGCTTCTTGTAAATAAGAAAATCAGTGTTTCTGTGTACAAAAACAGTTAAAATTGTGTCAGTGTTGAAAGCACATCGGTCTGTGCATGGGCGGCCATTTTTACGCTTGCACTAATATGCCCTCAACGCGAGCTGGTGCGGTAGCTACAATGTTAGAGGACGATCAATTTATTGACAAAATGTGTGCCAAACTGATGACCAAATTTGAGTCCATGGTAAACGATAGATATGAGGCGATTCTTCGTTCTGTAAATGAAATAAAAGTTATGGTCAGCGATAACACGGATCGGTTTGCTACTGTCGATAAGCGTTTGGACGACCTAGAGCAGTACTCACGAAGAAATAGTCTTCGTATCTACGGACTAAGTGAAACTGCAGGAGAAAATACCGATATTGGTGCTTGAATTATTTGACACGAAACTGAAACTTAAGTTATCTCTCAGAGATATTGATAGGAGTCATCGAATCGGCCAAGAAGCTACTGGTAGACATAGGCCGATAATTGTCAAGTTTGTGTCGTATCGGTGCAGGGCTGAAGTTTTTACGCGGAAGAAAATTTTTAAGGGATCACGGTGTGTTATCAGAGAGGATCTGACCACGTATAGGGTAGCACTTCTTAAAGAAGCAGTCAAACGATATGGGCCATGGAATGTTTGGAGCAGCGACGGTCGAATATTGGTGAACAGCAACAGCAAGAAGTTTACCATAAAGTCCAGGTCAGACTTTCCAAATGATAACAATGATAACATTTAAAAATATGTTAGTTTTCGGATTTATTTCTTATTAAGCTGTGGCCAGGTATTTTATACAGTTTGATAAACACACGGTTACTTTATTTGTTTACTAGTCAATTTCTGTTTCTGATAGCTAACAATATTTTGGTTGTTACTCAGATAAATATGTTTTGCTGTTATTCTCATACCATTTAATTTTTACAAGGTATTACCTAATACAAATTAGTTTAACAATTTATATTGTACTTATGAATCTCAGATTATTTAACATTATTTTTAAATCCTTAAATACCTACCCTAAATTTTAGTTAGAAACTTTGTTCTATTTTTCCTACTTTTAAACTAGGTATCAATAATTATCCATTTTGCATGTCTGTGTTTTAGTAGTTTAATAGCTTGTATTACTTCTTTAATTTACAAGATATAGTTTGTTTTATGCAATAATTTATTAACTGAATAATTTACATTTACTACAATTAAATTTATTTATTTATTGTAAGTTTTAGTAGAAACGTATCTGTGCTTATTACTAATTATATGTTTTGCTATTGGGCATGAGCGCAAGCTGCACTTCTGTGAGTTTTACGAATTCTTTTTTGCTTTTTTGTTGATTTACTCTTGTAATTTTATGCCTACAGGTGACTTTCGATTGGCTCATTTAAATATTCGGTCTTTGTCTACCAAAATTGAAAATTTTAGCGATATAGTAACATCTTTTAATTACGATGTAGTTGCCGTGTCTGAAATTTGGTTAAAACCTTATACCTATAACCAACAACGTATTAAAAATAGATGGTTACAACTTTGTCAATCGGATAGACCGACGCGTGCTGGTGGAGTGGGAATTTATCTTAATTCTTGTTATAACTACAGTATAATTAAGAGCAGTTGGAAAGTTGAGCAATTATGGATAAATATAAAATTTTAAAAACGTTCTCTTATAGTTGGCGTTATATATAACCCACATAAAAATTTTTACAATGAATTATTAACGGAACTTTATAAAATAGTTGGCGAAATTAATTTATCTTTTGATAGTTTGGTACTGTTGGGTGACTTTAATATTGACTATTTAACCATTGATAGAGCTAGCAGTGAATTGATCTCGTTTAGTGAAAATTTTGATTTAAAACAAATTATTACGCATCCTACTCATTATCTAAGCTTAATCGATTTACTATTTATTTAAGATTCGTTGGTTGTTAAAGATAGTGGTGTAATTAGCATTGACAGGACGCTGTCAGATCATGATCTAATTTACTGCACCATTACCTGGGATATTCCTCACACTGGCCAATTTTATAAAACTTACAGTTTACTCTGCAATATAAATTATGAACAATTCTCTGCTGACTTGTGTTCCATCCCGTGAGCCAATATATATGACCAGGTAAATATAGATTCCAAAGTTCAATTATTAACGTTTAATATTTTACAGTTATTCGAAATTCATTCTCCATTAGTATCTAAACGAATAAGTAAACCTGCTGCTCCATGGCTTACCCCTAATTTAAGATTCCTTATGTAAGAACGCGACAAGGCTTTGCTGCGTTTCAAAGCTTGCAAATCAGAACTAGCTTGGCAATATTACAAAGAACTGCGTAATATAACAAACCGAAAACTGACTCAAATCTTCAAAATGTATCTACAATTTACGAAAACTTAAATCTTGATTATCAAAATACATTTAGATTTGAAACAGTGGACGAGATTGATGTATTGAAAATAATTAGTTCCATCAAAACTAAAGCTGTAGGATGCGATGGTATAAGTATTGCCATGATTAAACTTTGTGTTCCTTTTATACTTCCATTTTTAACTCATATTATAAATTTCATAATACTTAACGCAGTTTTCTCAAATACGTGGAAGAAGGCTTACATTATTCCTTTAGCTAAGGTTGATACACCAAAACAATTTAAAGATTTAAGACCTGTCAGCATATTGCCCATCTTTTCAAGAATCGTGGAAAAAATCATGGATGTACAACTACCTAAATTTATTGAAGCAGAGAATATCTTGCCTGAAGTTCAGTCAGGATTTAGACCAGGTTACAGTTGCTGCACCGCATTACTTCCAATTACTGATGACATTTTCAGAGCATTAGATCATGGAATGGCAACCATCCTAGTGTTGCTGGATTTTTCGAAGGCTTTCGATACTATAAATCACTCTACTTTGTTACATATCCTTCCGTACACCAAATGCTATTTCACTTCTTTCTCGTTATTTAACTGGTAGATCTCAAGCAGTTATTTATAGATGCAACCAGTCAGAATTTTTAAATATTACTTCAGGTGTCCCTCAAGGATCGATTTTAGGACCAATCTTGTTTACTTTATACACTTCGAAATTTAATACTTGTTTAAAATATACCACTACCCATTTCTATGCTGATGACACCCAGCTTTATAAAAGTTTTAATCCCAGTGATATAGCCGGAGCGTGTGAGGATGTAAACAAAGACTTAGAGGAGCTCCTTAATATTGCTAAATCGCATTCACTAATATTAAACCCAAATAAATCAAAGCTAATGCTGTTTTGTAGAAGATGTGATCGAAATTTTATTCAGCCTCAAATTAAAATACATATTGACGGTGCTGAACTCGAATTAATTAAAGCAGCCAAAAATTTGGGCTTAATAATAGACGAAGAGCTAAAGTTTACTGCTCATATTAATAAATGTATCAGTGGTGGTTACAACATGTTACGACTGCTGTACAAAAATCGCCACGTATTAAATCGAGACCTTCGAAAAATCTTATGCGAATCTTTAGTGCTATCAAAACTTAATTATTGTGATTCCGTATACGGGTCTTGTTTATCTTATCTAGACTCCGAAAAGATTCAAAGACTTCAAAATACATGTTTGAGGCTGATATTTGGATTGCGTAAATACGATCACATATCACACAAACTGATCGACGTTCGGTGGTTAAATATGTCTAATCGTAGGCTACTTCACGCTTTATGCTTGTACCATAAAATTGTTTTAGATAGAAAACCTAAATACTTATTCAATAAAATTACTTTCCGAACTGATGTGCATACACTTAATTTGAGGTTCAAGGGGTTTTTAGCGCCACCTATTCACCGTTCTCAACTGTTTAAACTTTCTTTTACATACCAAATAGCTTATCATTATAACTCTTTGCCCTTGAATCTCAAATAGTTGAATTACAACTGCTTTAAAATACATCTACGTAGAACACGATTTTGTCACTCTGCGTGATCTATCCATCTGTACATAATTTGGACAACTTTGTAACTTATAAGAACCTGTAGAGCGTAATCTTCATTCAAGTTTAGTTTAATTATTTCTTTATTCGTCTATTTATTTCATTATTACCGAAACACATGCGTATACGAGGTTGAGTGGAAGAGCAGCTGACGTTTTTAGTGTCATAGTTGAACTCCGCCTTAGAATTTTTTTCTTGTATAGTTTTGTACATAACATAACAAATAATAAAGACAAATAATAATAATAATAATAATAATAATATTCGGTTCCATTGTCAAGGGAAAGCAACAAACTAATATTATGACTGACTTACACGCTTTGTTACTAAGGCTGATAGATAGTGATGATCGACAGCGGGAAAATGAATTTTAGTTAAATAATGGGTATCTGTGTTGACATGATATGGGTACGTTGGGTTATACCGGGTGTCTTAAAAAGAATTACATCTAGTATGCTTTGAGTTTCCCATAATGCAATACCAATAACGTTGTAGCGTAGATTTAATTGTTTTTAAAACAACCGGTAGTTCCATATAGTAAAAAGTTCTAAGTTACGTGGTCAACCCTGTATATCTGGCGTGAATAAATTTTCAGCTTTCATCCTCCAGTTGGTGCATTTACGTTTTAAATCTCCTTCCGGTCGTTTGACTTTGGGCTTAGTAGACAGTCATTACGATTGTATAGTATGATTATCACCTCCTAAGGTGCTCGGTCATCATCATCATCATCAAACAGCTATATAGCTGTCCACTGTTGGACGTAAGCCTCCCGTAAAGACTTCCATTTTTCCCTGTCTTGCGCTGCATTTATCCAGTTGGTGCGGATGCGTTTGAGATCATCTGACCATCGCGTGGGCGGTCTGCCTCTGCTAAGGAAAGCATGCTCGCGCGGTCTCCATTCGGTAAACATGACTAATTTGATATTCCATTCCCCACAGATAATTGAATTATTGTTACATTTAACTGTTGATCTGTGACCTCTACGCTTCAGTAGCGATTTCTTCAAAATAATTTCAAACAATGTAAGATGTCATTAATGTCATATTCTTTTTAATCATTTTAGGAAGCTGTTACAGTATCAAACTGACTTATCGACACTTACGACTGTGTGAGTACCAAATAACTAGACAAGTCCGGGAAATGTGCACGCTCACCCTGAAAATCGTAAGAAACTGGCTACAGGCCTCGGAACAGATACGCTCAGGGAGGAGGCGGGGTCCTAAAACGAGACA
Source organism: Agriotes lineatus (assembly GCA_940337035.1). Taxonomy (NCBI): domain Eukaryota; kingdom Metazoa; phylum Arthropoda; class Insecta; order Coleoptera; family Elateridae; genus Agriotes; species Agriotes lineatus. Next base: position 257,978,151 of record OW679194.1, on the reverse strand, counting down.
CCACAGGGCAAGCCTGTTGGGGTATATATATATAGGGTGTTACCAAATAAATGGGCCACAAAGTCCAAAGCCAAGAGACCCACTCTCAACCGGACCTTGAGGGTCAAACGCGGAGAAAGATACTAAAGTGCTGCTTCTGGAAGCCACAGCACAGCGACAAACGCAAACACCTACCTGCAGCGCGTGTCCACCACGTCCGGGCATCACCTTACATCGATCGTAACATAGTGACTCAGTCACCCTGTAAAGAAACATGTACAAGACACAAGGAAAAAATCATAAGGCGGTACAGTTAATACATCTATTGGGCCACTTCACATGACCAACCAACAACTTACATGGTACCGGCGTGGTCGGCACGTATAACAATCTATACTAACTACTTATGGCATACAACCAGCTGGGAAATGCTTTACTTAAAAATTACGACGTATGCTGAGGCGTACAACAAGACAAAATTAGTTCTAGTTAAATGACGGCTTACTACTAAACAGGTATATTGTACATGCCTGAGATTCACACGTGGGTGTCCCAGACATTAATTGGGACGCCAGGCTCGAGTATTAATTGCAAAAACAAGACTGCTCGCAGCGAAACAGTGTACGACAGTATGATTGCTTTATATGAGTTTATTTGCAAAACAAACAAGACAGCCTCGCAACGACTCAGTGTGCGACACTAATATTAATTTAGGCACATGCTGGCGAAACAGTTTATTGACACAATGTTGTTGCCTGGGTACTAGCTCAGCCTCAAATACGGAAAGAATGCGCTACTTTTAGGCGTCGTCTGTCGCTGCAGTGCCGTTCGGAATGTTTCCCTAATGCTTCAAGCGTGGGTGTAATGTTCATGCCCCCTTGGCAAAACATAGAAATGGGCTAGGCCGTTAATTGGATCACTCGGACAAAAGTAGGCGTAACACACCCCCATACTAATGAATGAACCAAACAAAGCCTGCAAGCGGACACCACCAACAGAGACACTCGTAACTTCGTAGCCTGCCAGACATTGTCTGCCACATAACGGGAAACTTAAAGGAGTCGCGGATTAGTTACTAAAATATACCGCCCCCGCACGCGAACGATACCGGCGAAGGGCGGAAACACAAGCACGGTATGACGACTTTCTCTGCCACAGGCCCCAGACTGAATGACACTAAAAACGAAGCTTTGCGCTCAAAACAGCATCTGTCCGCCGCTCGCCAGATGGACTCAATCGAAAGCCGGGGATTTCACCCGGTGACGACAGACCGTCCCGATGCGACAGAGATCTACAGATGCTTTTTCACTTGCTCTCATTGACTAAATTTGATATTACTTCATAATAGCCGTTCTCACGACTGAAGGACACGCAGCTGCGGATGCGACTGTATAGAGGTTTGCGCTAGACTGTTAACCGAAATCAAAAGCCACGTGCGGTCTAGGATTTTTGAGTGATACGGAAGGCTGCCGTAAAAACAATAATAGATTGCCGAAACGGGACCGATACACAGGCGGACTCGCCGATTATGTACCAAAATTGTTCTAAAGGTTTATTTAATTACCCGAATTAAGGAAAAATAGAAAATGGCCTGACAAAGCTTCTAAGCTGATTTTGCACTACAATTATACAATTAGTATATGTTGTAATATGCAATGTCCCTGGTGTGGTCGAAAAATTAAAGTTCTAGGTAATGATCAAACAATGGACAACGCATTGTAAAAATCTAACAGCATTTTAAATTTCTTATGATTTAGGAAAATGGAATAAAAATAAATCATTCTAACGTCAAAAATTTATAAATAATTGTAGTGCAAAATTAGCTTCAAAATGGTTAAAAAGTATATATGAAATAATGACTAGATCTTAAATTGTTTCAAATTATTTGGAAGAAATCATGGACACTGTAAATAAAAATTAAGTCAAGATGTAGTAGTAGATTATGCAATGAGGGAGAGAAATGCGTTATTTTGCTGAGGTGCAATTTGTGACTCTCGCCCTCGAGTCACATAGCACTGAAGCAAAATAGCAGTCTCTCCGAATTGCTTACATTATTTTTTTCACGTTGCAGGCAGATTTAAAACTACAAACTTGTTTTTTAAAAACGTAATTTATTGACATTTTTATATTGTTGGTGACACTGTAAGTTAGGTTTTCCGTCAGTTTTCACACAGATTGACGCAAAACCTAACCTGCCAGCCTCGAATTTGACACAATTGTTGTTTCAGTCATAAGGTTGCGTATACATTTGGCGAGCCGCGCGCGAGACGCGAGCGAGTCGCGCCTGAGTCGCGCTTTTTGACCAAGGAGCCTGCCGCGAGCCTCCTGCGAATTTTATCTGATCCGCATAGCAAGTTGAGCACCACGCGAACTTCCCACGCACTTAAAGGTTTGGTACTTGTCCAGGCGAGCGAAGAAGGGAGACCTGCCAACATGTCAGACGACGAAGAACAAACGGCAGCTTTGTTAGTTTTGTGTAGTGGTGCTTTATTACTATCAAGTTTATTAAATAAACCTGTTCCTGTTCCCATAGACGACTTTACTTTGCTTTTTTCCTTTCTGTAGGTCGCCAATAAACTCGAGATTTTCGTCTTGCAGGCCTCTACAGATTTCCCGACGGCTAATGTAATTTCATTCCAAGCGTCAACCTTCTTTTCTTTTTTAAAGTAATCTTTGTCTTTGGGACCCCACACATTTTTATATAATTTGTAGGTCTCCACTAAATTTAACATACTTTCTTCGAACCACTCCATATTCATATAATAATATACAACTATCGCGGTCGAAGTCTCGCTGAAAACTAAATTTCTCCACGAGTCTGCCACAAACCCGTTCCACTACACGCGCAAAAACCCTTTGAGCTCGCCACAAAAACCGACAGAAAATGGATCGGCCGCGAGCCTCCGTCGCGCGGCTCGTGGTAGACTCGCAGCCCGGTATAAATATGACGAATTTGGCTCGTTGTTGGCGCGACTTAAGCGCGCCTCGCGTTTGGTCTTATTTTGTCTCTATGGAGTAAATGCTTTACTTCTGTCATAATTTTGATGCTATAGAAACCGACTTCTACTCCCGGTCGTGGAAAAAACTATATTAAAGAATGGAAAAAAGATAGGTTGTCTTTAAAGGAAACTTTATTTTATTCTTTATCTTTACATCGTCGTGAGTGCAGCTGGTTTATTTCATCGCATGCAAGAACGTTCACTTTCTGCTTATTTAAAAACACAAGCTGTAAGAGCGAGCGAGATACCTTTCGCTAAAAATCAATACCTTCAGTCGATCTCTCTCGCACGGACGGGCTTCGTGCTCATCATGCGAAACGGTCTGTACGCCGATTGGCTGTAACTGAAGACAGGGTCAGGCGTCTTGCCGCCTAAATATAGCGCTTCGAGTTTATTTCAGTCCCGGCCACGAGTTAGCAAAGTCGATATAAGGTGCAGTGTTTCCGCTTATAACCCGTTTGGGTGCGGGGCCGGTTTATTTGTGGCGATTTATTTGTGGCGGTTTATTTTTGGCGCTTGATTTTGGGACTTCGTTAAGAGTCGTCTAAGCGAAAGGTGCCTTCCTTGACTTGGGAACTAGTGAATGCCGATGACCGTCAGCCTTACATCATTTTGTGAGGCCAAGCTAGGCCTATTACCGAAAACCGGGGATCCTAACAGCAGGGTTGTACCAATTTGCGGTCTCATCGTTACTTCGTCTCGTGGGAGACGTGACCTTTACTTTGCCACATTGGCGGAATCTCCACTGGTGATATCTTCTACTCCCACACTTTCGTTCGAACCGACGTCGCAGCCAGCTTGCCTGACGCCTGGCGCCTCGCTACACAGGTACTGTGTGTGTAATTAACGTAGTAGTTAACTAATTTCACTCATATGTGGCGCAGATGTAATATAATTTGAGCGCCGTCATAGATAGTGTTTTGCTTGCCTGTATTGGCCTAATTTCACTCATATGTGGCGCAAATGTAATATAATTTGAGCGCCGTCACACATAGTTCATTTTGCTTGCATGTATTGGCTTAACTTCACTCATATGCGACGCAAATGTAATATAGTTTGAGCGTTGTCACACATCGCGCATTTTGCTTGCCTGTATTGGCCTAATTTCACTCATATGTGACGCAACTGTAATATAATTTGAGCGCTATCATACATAGCGCATTTTGCTTGCCTGTATTGGTCTATCTTCCCTCATATGCTACATAAATGTAATATAATTTGAGCGCTGTCACACAAAGCGCATTTTGATTGCCTGTATTGGCTTAATTTCACTCATATGTGGCGCAGATGTAATATAATTTAAACGCCGTCATACATAGGTCACTTTGCTTGCCTGTATTCGCCTTATCTCGACCATATGCGACGCAAATGTAGTATAGCTTGATCACTGTCATACATAGTTCATTTAGCTTATTTGTGGTGGCCTAGTTTGAGCGCTTAAGCTGATTTATTAAATTCATGACGGTGTACCAAGGCCTGTTGTATGTTTGAAATTAAGGCGACCCCCCGTAACTGTGACTAGTAATAAAGCGCCTCCCGAAGGGGCCCTTTAATCGATCTGTGTATTAACCCCTTGTGAGCCAGTGTATCACTAAGTTGTTTTTAATAGACCGTTATTTGAACTGAGACCTTATAATTTACGAATCTGTGCATGCCTTTTAGGTTGTATTGTGAAGATTTATGTACAGCGTAGCCTGAGCGTTGGAGCGTCTCCGGTAAGTTAAACGACGCTTTCCGTGGCAGCGACGAGGTTCGTTAGGCCGAGTTCTCGTATCACACCCCGTTTTATCTTCAGGGTTCGGTTGATCGTGGTTATTCCCGTATTTGGACCATGTGGCGCCCTCCTTTAAAGCAACACCCTATATCTACCGACACGCTTGCCCTGTGGTGTATCGTTTTAGAACCACGCCCATCTCTCTAAGCTTATTTGAGCCGCGGCCTTTAGCCTGTTTGCAGCGATTTTCAGGGTAAGTGTGGACGTTTCCCGGACTTGTTGTAGTATTCGGCACTCACTCATCCGTGGGTGTCGTAAAATCAGTTTGATAACGTAACAATAGGCTGACCAATACTTTTCTTCATTACTTTAATGTATGCTGAAACTTATTCTTTATTCTCTAAATATTGGCTGAAAGTTCTTCTACATCTTCTTCCTCTTATTTTAGGCCAGTGGCGTTTTAATCACAAAGTGGTTCTATGAGTCCTTTTTGCCCTTAGGCTCGGTAGGTGGGTACCCTTGCACATTGAAAGTGAGGAAGATGTCCCTAGTTTAATGATTAACAACTGCCACAGGTGTTAGCGTGGTAGCCGGGGAGCGTACGATTTTTAAAATAATTTTATAGTACGCCGCGATTGAAACCCGGGCTGGTCGCATATTCGTATGTAACAGGCAAGATGTCCATTCGGCTATGCCGAACGTTTTGTCATATGTAACGTGAACGATAGCATTCAATCGAATATCGTGACTGTTACATAGAATCAGCATTTAAAATCTGAAGTATCAGTTAAATTCAATCGAATTGTAAAAAATCAATTTCGGCATTAAGAAACTTTTTAAACGCTCCGCGATATGAATTAGGTTCTTTGTCTTAGATCAGGGCTGTCCAACTTCAAGGAGCCCAAGGGCCACTGTAAAAAAATTGAAGGTTGTGAGGGCCGCATCATAAAATGTGTCGTATGCGACTTTGTGAGTGATTTGTAATAAATATAAAACGTGTATATTTCAATACTAATTTTTATTTATTTAAGAAGCTTAGGTTACATTACAAGAAAGCATTGAAACATAAGAGATATACAGGGTGTTCTCTGAGGTAACCGACAAACTTACACCATATGTTCTAGAAGTGATTCTATAAAAAAATCATATTCACTTTAGGTCAATTCCTTTCCGTTCTTGATATACCGACAAAAGAAAAAAAATACATCAATTAATGTAAATTTGCGTATAGAGATGTGACGTTTCACCCCCTTACTAAGGGCGTCAAAGATTTACCCCTCGGGTTAAACTCAAATCGGAGAAATACGTTCACTTAAATATATATTCGATTAGGTAAAACACCAGATAATACCCAAAACAAATTTAATGTTTTAGCTAGTTACAATGATTAATTACAAATAACTCTGAGTTGCACATTATTTAAAATTAACATGTTCTTCTGGAACGGTGTCTGGTTTCGTTAATCGAGCTGCAACCTAATGCACCGGCGAGTGTTGCGGGTCCCTATTGGTAGTCCGCCGGTACGCACGCCGATTCTTCGGGAAATGGGCTGAGTAGGTCTTTTGTTCCTTCAAACTTGACCTTCCACTCAGCAGTGATTTTAAGCTATAATTTTCCGGTGAATTTAGCGTTTTTAAGGGTTACATGGGGCGGGCATTAGTTCCTAAATCCTGGTGCAGAGGTTGCTGGTACCTTACGACAGCTAGGCGTCGTTCTTGGAGCGAACGCGGTGTCAAATCCTGCAGGTGGAATTTTTTAGCCTTGAGCCGGAAAATGATGTTGACATTCCCCCGTTAGGAAATTTGCGGGCTGCGGAATCGAACGTCGAAGTTCAGGAATTCGCCTTTTAATGAACAAAAACGGACCCTGCAGGTGAGTTTATGAAGGACGGCTACAGGACTCTAGCCGCTCACAAGCGGGGTACAGGCTGCGATTGCCACAGGTTACAGGTTTAGGTATTAGTAAAATGAGGTTATGAAGAGTATTTCACCTCTCGGGGCGCCGGGATTTGCGTTTAAAAAAATTAGGCGGTCGAAAATGGCTTTTAAGCAGTTAGCTCTGCAAGACAGTACAGCGTAAGGCAGGATTAAAGTCTCAGGGATTCGATTTCCCAAGAAAGTTCAACAATCAAGGTAAAATCGAATTCTAGCGGTCTTGCTCTTGCGGATAATTTGAACTTCTCGGGCTGTCAGTACAACACGTCATCTCCCTTGAAGCCTGGTCTGGTAAGGGTTAGAGGCCTACTCCGTTAGACAGTTCAGCTTGTCAGACCGGAGGGCCCAGATAGAAAAGGAGAGGACAAGATCAGGACTGGTGGACTCAAGGGGGAATTCGATCCGCGGGCCGCAAAAATATCCTGGCGGGCCGCACGCGGCCCGCGGGCCACATGTTGGACAGCCCTGTCTTAGATTGTCAAATTTTATTCAATCATATAAATTATAATAATTCCATTAACAAAAAATTATTAAATAATATCTGCGATTATTTAAAAAGTGTGTTAGTGTCGAAATTGATTTTTTTTCAATTCAACAGAGTTTAACTGATAGTTCAGATATTGGATACGTATTTAATTTCAAATAATTTTTTTATTTTGCATTTTTGTCAAATATTAAATATAAAGGTACCTACCTATAGGTGCAAAAGCGTTTGCCAAAAACAATTTTTTCGAAGCGTGAAAGGCTTAGTCCATTTGTCCCATCCGTTCATCCGTGGTCATACTGTATAACCCTTGTTATATTTATGCTATATATAATATGATGAAACACCAAATAATAATGCATTTATATGAGATATGATATTCATTGATAATGAACATAAGTGAACACAGACGATTTACTTTTTAGCTTTGTTGGATCCCAAACCACGGTTATTCTTTACATTCTTCCTACGAGTTTTCTTTTTCCACAGATTTTAGTTTTTCGTCTGGCAACGGCTGCTGGCTGAACGCTGATTTTTACACCCGTTCTTACAATTTTAGGATGAATGTTGCCTGATTGGATTTTGCTTGCTCTTTTGTACTTGTACGATTTGTAAAGACCTGATAATAAAGATGGTACAGAATAAGCATATTTTTTAAAACTATCCAAATGCCGATTAACAGCTGGTAGGAATTGTTCCGGATCATTTTCAATGTAATGTAAAATTGTATTACAGTATGCCAAGCATGCCGTCTTTGTCGCTTCAATATCCGAGGCCAGGTTTTTTACCGCGTTAAATTCTTCCAGTCGCTCTGGTTCTGTTCTAGAAAGATCCATTTCAATGGGACTAATTAATTCAGGGGTGGACAAAATAATGTCTTTTTCGGTTCTTTGCCCGTAGCAATTTAGTAAAACAATATTTTGTTTTCGTTATTAGAGTATTAGTTGTCTTTAAAATGCCAAATTTTTAAATTACATGCTGTTTGATGTTTGCAGTTTTTCCGGTTATATCCGACGGGACAACTACACATGCATATTATCATATCTATGTGATAAATGATATCAGGGTTAGAAAAACTTACAACTTCATATTGATGATTTCCTATGTCTTTTGTATTCGCATTTTCAACTAATTGTTTTGGCTCTTGAATTGCTTTACTCTCACGATTTAAAACAATATCAAGAATCCTTTGTTGATAATATCTTTCAAATCCAGTACATATGAAATCAGCTAATTGGGTAAGATTAAATGCTTTTGTACGTTCTAAAGGTATATCCTTCAGTAATCGGAACATTACCTCTGCATAATTATTTGTGTCTGAACCGCGCAATAACAAACTACATCTGTAAAACAAGCACCAAGTCTCAATTTGCATGTACGTGGGTGGGCTGAAAAGTAATGCACACATGCTTGTAGAACGCGAACGCAATGACGTACGGAGACGCGCTTGGTTGTATTCGGAAGCTACATCCTTCCTTTATGCGCATGTCAAGTTTGAAGGAGTTTCGTTCACCAGTTCGTTTATTAGTAGCGGACGTATGGAGACATGTTCTCCTGCTATGACAACCTGGCTTAAACAGCGCGCGATTAAAGAATTTTTACTGCTGAAAACGTGATTCCTACTGAGATTCGTCGGGGTTTAAAGGGCGTTTATGGTGACGATACTGTTGATAGGACTACTGTGAATCGATGGGTAATAACATTTCGTGGTTGCGAGTTTGGAAAAGTTGTAATTGATGACAAAAAACGCAGCGGACGTCCGATCACTGCCACAGATGATGAACATCGCAAACCCGTCGACAATTTGATCCGAAATGACCGGCGGTTTGCGATGGGCTTTTAAGTGATTCGCCGTTTTTCGTCATCAATTAGGGCTGTTCCGGGCTAACAACCACGGAATTTTGTTACCCATCGATTCACAGTAGACCTATCAACAGCATCGTCACCATAAACGGCCTTTAAACGCCGACGAATCTCAGTAGGAATCATGTTTTCAGCAGTTAAAAATTCTTTAATCGCGCGTTGACATAACAGAAGAACACGTCTCCATACTTCCGCTACTAAAAAACGAACTGGGAACGAAACTTCTTCAAACTTGGCATGCGAATAAAGGAAGGATGTAGCTTCCGAATACAACTATGCACGTCTCCGTAGGTCATTTCGTTCGCGTTCTACAAGCATGTGTGCATTACTTTTCAGCTCACCCACGTACATGTTCTCTACATATTTAAGAAAGTTAGGATGTTGACGTTGTTCACTTAATCATTTTTTCGCTGCATAAAGCTTATCTTTCGAGTCTGAATATACAATATTTCGGAATAACTGGTAATAACGTTGATTGTTCGTTTTCGAAACTCCATTCTTTGCAGTAGTAAGCCAACGCCAACATGCTTTTAAGACATGAAATGTACATAAGAGCATTATCGAATGTGGGAAACATTGCTGTAGGACGTGTCTTTCCCGTAAGTCGCCATCTGTCATTATGACAGATGGTTATATTTTAACGGCCAATATATGTAGTAGAGCTTGTACTGCTTCTTGAAATATTTCTATTTTTTGACTACTACTTGCGATACACCCAATCGGCAAACCTCCAACAGGAGACAGTGTCACAAAAAAAAATAAACTTTATGATCTTAAACATCACAGTTTCTGTTGCATCCACAAATATGATTTCCGATGCTTGAGGTAATTTTAAAGCTCTTTGCATTATGGGGGTACTTATTGCAATAAAATGGTTTTGGCCGAGAGTAGCTACTTTGAACAATGTCCCATTTCTTTCATTTTTCGAATTTAACACATCTTCCAATTTCTTTAACATTTCTGGACCACTACGTTCGCCATATTGCTGTCTGAAGTTACTAGTCCAAAGTGTTCGCACATCGGTTTTTGTCGGGAAATAATGACGATCGCTTATTATATCGCTATACTCATCACCCAATTCTTCCATTTTCGTGATGCAATACGTGTGATAAGCGGAAGCTACAGAATGCCCTTTTTCAAGTTAAGTATAGCCTTTTTTGTATCTTCTCCCAAAGGTCTGGTATGTAAAGCTTCTCCCACATCAGATCTATGATTGTGATTGTTTCGAAATTCTAATAAACAAGGGTATTCTTTATCGACCTTATTTAATGAATTATTGGCTTTTTAAACTTAGATACAGGAATTATTTTCTTCAATGTTAGAATTAATTTTGGTGGACAGTTGATGTTTCTTGAGCTTTTCTTCTTTAAATCTGTGGTATTTTTGCTCCGTCTTGTATTGAAGTGACAATAATAAATTCGCTTAAACAAATTGTTTCTCGCTTTTTCCTTGTGAATTGTCTTTTCTATTGACCATGTCACTTTACTGATAGTTTGTAATTCTTCTAGAGCTTTCTGAAATAAAAATCAAACATTTCCTACGTGTGCTATTTTTAACCAAAGTGGTGACTTTTAAAGTAAAAACCGTACTTCATTTATTTCAATTTAATCAAACCGTTTTTTGCTGCACAAAAAATTAATAAAAGTAAAAGAAGTAAATTGTTCAACACGAAGTTCAAAAAAAGCAATTTTGCATTTTCAAATTTCTGTAACTTTTTTAAATATACGCTTTGTGGATTTTGAATGCCTGTTCTTTCCAGATTAAGCTACATGACGTAAACATTTGACAATATTGTATTATCATAATATACGGGATAATCAATAGTCATGCAAAAAATCAAAAAGTTTGTGTGTGTGCTGCCAAAGTAATATTTTCCTTTTGGCACGTTGTTTAAACTTGATTTAAACACACATAAATTTTAATAACAAAATTTACGAAATCCAGTCAGAAGTTCTAAATGTAACTCTGATTTCATAAACAAGCAGTTTTAACCTCCAGCTTTACTTCATAATTTCGCCAGTTTATATTTAATTTAGATCTGTTTTAATCTTGAATTAAAACAGGCAAATTTAAGTTCCTATGTACGAAATATTAACAAACTAATCTTGTTTTGCAAGCATTGAGTTTAAAAACCGCAGCAAACTGCAACTTGGCATTTCACGCAGTACGCGGCCTAATAAACCCAAGTTCACCGCTCTGTGCTGCAAACAGATACGGAACTATAAAAGCTTACTGTGCTGAATTGCTGTTTGTGTACCTTTAAACGCGTTCCAGTACACTACACTATTCTGAACTTTGATATGTTACTTAGTTAAGTATTCTTGTTTTGTATAAATAGAACGTTTATTTTCGTAATAAAACAATCTGCATCTAATGTCTGATTCATTCACTACGTCGCTAGCCTGCTACTAAGCCATAATATCATTGGGACGTGAGGCTGCGTCCCCCAAGGTAGTTTACTGTCGTCCCTTTTAAGTACCATTGACTACATTGGTTTAAAACATAAACGCAGTCTCGTTTATGTGCTTAAGGGATAGAACCAGCGCAAAGCAACGGAATCCTGATTCAGCCTCCAGGCAATTCTGTTCACACGTAGTTATTAAACTTATTTTAAACAATTTTATATACCTTATGGTTTTTTTTCTTATTTTCCCAGTATAATATGGAAATTACAACCTCGAAATAAAATGGTTGGACTAAGAAAATCTACATGAAATGGGCTTTTCAAATCTGAAAAAATCGTCAAGTTGGTCCGTCAATCCAGTGTCAAGTTAAAGGATTTTAAATATTTTGTTACCCTAACTTGATGTTTAATAGAGCATCTAAGGCCAAAGGCCTTAAGTTCACAAACTGACATACACTTTAAATATTAATATGTATGTTACTTCTATGAAATGCAATTTTTTGTACCTAATCTTATTAAGTAAGCCATTGAATTTCGTATTTTTTTAAAATTATAATTAATAAGTTAAGGTGGTCAAGTTCTTTTTAAATAAACAACTGATTATCATTGGTCCGAATTGTTTTTAAATCAAAATTATTATTTTTTAATATTTTTTGCTTATTTACCCTCCTTAGCGCGCCTCTGACTCGGGGTTCATTACTTCGTCCTTTAAGGTAATATTCTATGAGCTTTATGAACATTTTGAGGAATTCTTCCGTCATAAAAAATCCCCCGTAAAATGATGTTCGAATACACGAAACTATACTACATACATATATACAAGCACCAATTTTCATCCAAATATTATTCAGAAAACAACAAAAATAAAAATAAAACTTTGATGCCTTGTTTTTTCGCAACGAAGCATATTCGGATATAAGAAAGTTATGATAAATAGCTCATGTTTTATAACCTCACATTTATGCGTCAAAACAATAGGTTTATACGATGAAACTTTCGATCATAAAATAAATATATAATTAAGTTAAGACATAATCGCAAACCTCAAGTTCTTCTTTATTCTTTGCACTTATCCAATAAAAATATTGTTTAATTAATCTTGAATTAAAACTAACACTTTCCATGAATTCATTTCCATCCATTTTAGCCACAAACATTAACGACAAATCTACACAGAGAAAGATAACAAAATATCTTCTACAAAAATGCTTGATATGTAACAGTCTGGATAACCGATTGAGTGCTATCGTGCACGCCACATATGAAGCGATATTCGGCGAAACTCGACTGGATATCTCAACTGCTACATACGAATTAGCCGCACCGGTCGCCCGAGAGATGAGCATTTGCTCATTGGGTCATCTCTCCGATCTTCGTCTTCTTCTTATTATATGGTGACAATTCTTCTCCTTTACCTTAATGTAGGTTGAAACTTCTTCTTCCTCTCAATACAGGCTATAAGTTCTTCTTATTCTTTACCTTAATATAGGCTGTAAATTGTCTTTCTCTTAATATAGATGGAAAATTCTTTCTCCTTAATATTGCTCTAAAATTCTTCTTATTTCTCTTAATACAGGCTAGAAATTCTTCTCTATCGTAATATAGACAAAACAGTTTTCTTCGTCCTCTTGTGTAGGTCGAAACATCTTATTCCTCTTAATATAACCTTTCTTTTGTCTTAATGTAGTGTAAAAACATATCTTGTTCCTCTTAAAGTAGGCTGAAAGTTCTGGTTCCTCTTAACATAGCTTGCCAGTTTACATTTCTGTTAACACTGAATAAACATTTTTCTTCTTGCTTTTGATATCAGCTGAAAACTCTTCCCTCTTTTAAGATATGCTGAGAATTTCTCCTTTTCTTAATATAAGCTGAAAATTCTGCCCTGCTCCACTTAATATAAGCTAAAAATGCGTCTTCCTATTAGTATAAGCTTCTCTTAATATCCGCTGAAAATTTCTTATTTTTCTTGTAACATACTCTGAAATATCTTCTTCCTCTTAGGAACGCTTACATATCCTTCCTTTTTTTAACATTGCAGTAAACGGCCGAAAAATGTGTTGAAGTGGAAGATAGTTATGTAGAATAAATGTAAAAATTTAAATTTTGATTAGAAATTTTATATTCAAGCTTCATTTTAGGTTAAAATATCATTTTTTCTAAATTGTGTAAAATAATAAATATTGATAATTGTCTCTTGAAACATTTTAATGTTTTCTTATTTTTGTCACACTGTACATCGATCAAGTCTAACATTTTTATATGGTACTTTTATTTTCTTGACAAGCAGATTTTTTTTATAAATGTTGACTTTTCGTCGTAAAATTAATAATAAAGAGTTTTCTCTTATTGTTAACCCCATCCGTGGACGCACTATATGCTGAAAATTTTTCTTCTTAATACAGTCTGAAAATTATGCTTCCCCTTAGTGTAAGATGACAATATTTTTCTTGTAATATAGGCTAAAACACTTTTCCCCCGTAATATGGGCAGAAAATTGTCTTCCTCTTAATATAGACTGAAAGTTCTTCTTCTCGCTCTCAATTTAATACAGCCTATTCTTCTTCGTGCTAATATAGACTACACATTTTTTTTCTCTCCACATAGACGATAAATTCATCTTCTGTTTCACCTTAATAAAAGCTGAAAAATCTTTACTTTTATCTTCATATATGGTGAAAATTCTTTTTTCCCTTAATATTCGATAAAAATTGTTCGCCCTTTCCTTACGTGTAGGATGAAAATCTGTTTCTTCTTAGTATATGCGAAACAGGCTTATTCTTCACCTTAATATAGGCTAGACATTCTTCGTCTTCTTAATATAGACTGAAAACGTTTTTCTTCTTAATATAGTCTGAACAATGTTCTTCTTGCTATTAATATTGACAAAAATGTATTCTATTTTCTTTTAGAGGGTAAATATGAATCCTCTTTCATTCAATCTATACAGAAAATTCCTGCACAGTACAGACTGTAAATATTCCTCATAGTTTAGGCTATAAGAATTCTCTTTTCTCTTAATATAAGGAGAAAACATTCCTTCTTGCTCTGAATATATGTTCAAAGTTCATCTTCCTCTTAATTTACCATAGGCAGAAGATAATCTTGTTATTCCTAATATAGGCTAAAAATTCTTTAGCTTCCTCTTAATATAGAGAGTAAATTTATCTCTTCTGCACTTTAATATAGGCTTAAGTGTTTCCTTCCTCTTCATGTATTTATAGTCTTCTTTCTCTTACTGTAGATGAAAAATTATTCTCCCTCCTCTCATGTGGGCTGAAATTTCTTCTTTCTCTTAATATTAACTGAACATGTTTCTTGTTCCTCTTAGTATCGACTGAAAGTTCTTCTTCCTCTTAATATATTGTTAGATAATTTTTTACTAACCGCATCAAAACCTAAACTTGGGAATTACAATAGGTAAATGCAAAATGTAGTACTTTTTAAACATAAGGAGCATTGTAGTCTAAATAATTACAGTTATAATTAGCTTTTAAGTTTAAGCCTTGTTAAACGACAAGCACTATTAGGATATATATCTCCGATAATGAACTAGCATGGTTTATATTTCTAGTGTTGTCTCTCACATAATAATAGGTACTAAGTGCCGAAACCTGAACTTCATAAAACTGTTAGGAATAGCAGTTGCTGAATTGAAAAATTCAAATAAAAAAAGCCATGATAAAAAGTCAAGGGGGCTGGTTTTATAGCATTCTTTGAATTAATTATCTTCATATAAATATTAACAAAAGTTTGAATTAGAATAATATTTAGATACTTTTTTATATTATTCTAATATACTTTTTCTTTGATTTATCAATGGCATAGTTTGTATACACTTTAGTTGACAATTTCTTAAAATAAAAATATGAGTATTTGTTTCGTTGAGATAGGTAAAAACTCCTTGACACTGATATATGCAACTTAATATTTGATTGGTACTACGTTTGGCAAGTGCTGCATTTCAGCGTAACAGTATCCTAATTGTTTTTTAATATCGTTTTTTATGAAAGTGGGTCTTGTCAGACGAAGTTTTACAGCGATTCATTAAGCAGTTTCTTAATTTAAATATTTAGAAAGTTGGCTAAACCACTCACTAGACCTTTAAGGGGGAAACCAAAACTAAAATTGGACATTTATTAAAAATTTTGCAATTGATATGATTGTAATATTCAATAAGATACTCATTTGTAGGAAGAATAATATATCATATATTTTTTGTAGCTTCTTCACAGTATAAAATTAATTTTTCGCATTTGGAAAGTACCAATATAAGAATTAGTAACTCTAAGGGTAATGAGCTTCAAAGTTTTTTATATTTTATGAACAGGAGTGTATAAATCTTAAAATTTGCTACTTCTACACTGCGATAATGATATTAGAAAGTTGCTTAATACCACTCAAAAGTCGTTTATTCAAGTAAACTTCTTGTAAAGTTCGAAATAACTTGCTTGTAGCAGTAACGACAGCTGAGATAAATATTAAACAGATAATGGCCTTCTTGTTCCGTTAATGGTGTCTACATGGTCGGTATTTGAATGTATTTAGAATCATTTTTCCTTTCAACTTGGTTTACATTGTATGTGCTAAATTCTTTTATTAATAATTAGTTCCTAGAGCAGGACAATTCATATATAAACTTTACGGTGTAGGTAAACGCAAACACCTCAGTTTGGCACAAATATACATATTGAGCATTATTTTAACCAATTTTGTAAAGTTTGAACGCCGATATGTGAGATTGTCTCAGGAAATGATATTACTTATAAAACAAATGGCAAAGGTTGAAATGAAGCTATTTTCTTTATAGTAGCAAACGCTGCACATCCATTAACTTAATATTGCATTTTAGTTCATAATAACTGCAGCTCTACTCTGAAACTTTTTTCATATTCGGGATCATTTTTTCTTTATTTGCACCACTACTGGAAGAACGGGACTTTTTACTTTTACGTTTGTTCATAAAGCTGTCTACATGATAATTATACCCCGGCGACGAGAAAAGTGGAAGTTATTTTCCTCTTTAGCGGAAGTTTGCCGCTAATTCGGGCTGTTTGCTTCCCGTCCTCCCTTTGAATTTTTACAAACTGCTTACTTAGAAGTTTGCTCTGCAATTTTGTAAACACCGCTCTAATTGATTGTCTCTACAAGCACTTACCATGTCGTAGTTCGCTTCGATTACATTTATCGGGCCATAAAATGCATTTCTAATGGATTACATGGAGTAACTACAATGTGGCAGCTGTGTATACAAGCAACAGCTAGAACGGCTAGAAGTGTCGGCTTTGTAAAATAAATTAGTAGTACAGCCAGATGATCTCGTCTTGAAACTTGAAACGATAGTTATAGCCGGTTCTCTTTCTCGAAAAACGACTTTCTGGCATTTTGCGGAAACGATGGTTATGTTTAAATAAGGTGAACAGTCAACATGTCAGGTAATTTCTCAAATTGAAAACTATTAAATACAGTTCTAAACTCGATTTAATGCAATTATTGTGCAAAACCGTCACTACCTGTACGCAGCTTGCAGTACAAGAAGTTTTAATGAAAAATTTGGTGAGCAGTAACTTTAAAATACATCTCAACAACTATATAAAAATATTTTAAATAAATGCAAACGTTTCAGAACTTTAGTTTGCATGTTTTCCTTAGTAGTGACTTCGGCTTCATACACCCGATAGTAGACGAAACCCCAAAAGAAAAAATTTGGTTTTGTTAGGTCAGGCGACCTCGGAGGCCACGGCACTGGACCTCCTCTGCAAACCAGCATCTCTCAAATTCGCTCTCCAAATACTCCCTTACAATACGACTATTATGTGATGGGGCACCATCATGTTGAAACTAGATTCGTCTTCTCACATCCAAAGGCAAATCATCGAGATACAATTGAAAATCGTTTTGGAGAAAGTGCAAATACGATTCTCCATTCAGTGGGTAGTCGAAGAAATACGGCCTAAGAACCCTACTATCCACTATACCACCCCAAACATTAAGTGATCATCGATGTTGGTGGTCGAGTGTTCGAATGAAATGGGCGTTTTGAGTGTCGTAGTAATGAAAGCTGTGAATATTAACTTTTCCATCTTTTTTAAATGGCGCCTCATCGGTAAATAGCACGGGCTCATAAACAAATTTGTCTGGCTACCTAGTAGTCTTCATTTAGGTGCTGTGTTAACTGGACCTGGTACGGCTGGAATTTGTTTTTACGGATAATCCTAGAGACACTGGTTTGGAAACTCGCCGTTGTTGGCTTACTGCACGGGAACTCGTGTGCGGGTTTTTTACTACACAACCAGATCTTCATTTTCACCCTCGGTCGCTAGGTTTCGCCGACGGTGTTTCTCATACTGGACACTGCCCGTTTCTTCAAATCTTGCTTGCACATTTCCCAAGTCTCTTGCTCTTGGATGACTCCTATCGGGATATATTTGAGCATAAATTCTAGACGCCAGTAACGTGTTTCGCTCACTTTCACCTAATACATAAACCACATCCACCATTTCATCTTTCCTTAATTTAACTTTCCCGACATATTAAATACGTGAGGTAAAACATTAACTCGTGAATACTTCCTCCCATGGCTCACTGGGTAGGTATAGATGAGATATTTGTGCATTTTAAAAAAATCCGAATTATCTTCTAAACTACCAAGTTGAGCATTGTACCGTCAGATGCAAGCACATAAAGCACCAGCCTCTACACCGCAAGGTAAAACGAGGTTAACGATAATACATACATACATACTACCAATTTTTGGCATAGGACCTGTAAAGCATAAAAATTGTAAAATGAGATGATGAAAAGGACTAACCAGTAATATACACAGGGTGCCATTTGAAAAAATAAAGTTATGGCCTTCCAAAGTTTCGAAAAGTTAACATGTCACAACTAAGTAATCGCACAACGCAGGTAAGCGTTCTTATTGCCAAATGATACTCCGAAAAGTTGTTTAGGCATGAGCAACATTTCAATTAGATATCTATACGATCAAGTTCCCTGTGATTTTTTGAATAAGTGGTCGTAAGCGCACGTTTTTACAGAAAAAATCGAATAACTTCAAAACAGCTGAAGCAAAAGTAAATCTTTTTATAAGGCCTAGAAAAAGATAAATCCATATTTTTAAAAATTTACGGTGCGTTTCAATTAAAATGATGAAGTTGAATACTGCCCTGAAAAAGTGGAACACCATGTATAACAAAAAATAGTTTTACAAACTGCACCATAACTTCTTGTATATGTTGGCACTTGATTCATTTCAATAGCTTTAACGGCTTTAGTGCAATCGAGCTTTCCCGTACTATTGACTCACCCTGTATAATAGTGTATCTAAAGCAAAGAATATTTTTTGTAATTATAATCGTTCTGAGTGTTTTCTAAAAATATCGTTCAAAAAATATAATTTTTACCGTATTTACCAGATGATGACGTTTTTAAACTATGTTATTTTCGATAACTATAATTACATAATTTAGATGTACAATTTTACGCATTTCTAGTGCAACGGACAAGTGGTCCGGTGCAATATCCATAAATTACCCAACCAGAGGCCTACAGTAGCAGCACAGGGAATCGTAAATGTGAAAATTCTCGATTGATGGGCTGTCTGGCTTAAATCAGCTGGTGGCTCACTTTGGACGCAATGCTACGCTAATGTTAATGACTAACGTCATAAACAAGATAACATATTGTCGCAAATGACGGACAGCGTCCGCAGATGCAATGCCATGGAACTCTATGTGGATGACCTAAATTAAACTGCGAACAGCAGAGGCGCCGAATGTAAACTGCAAGTAGTCACAAAACCCGTTTGGTACAATAGCGACCAGCTGTACGATGATCCAACGAACTACGGTGACCACCGGGTCAGATAAGGAGAAGGATAACAACATTTTCCTGTTGACGCAAAACGCTCGGACAAAAGGCCGTAACACTTTTACTGAGAAGGCGTCCGGCTTCGGAAAGAGCAATAAAACAATTCTTCCGGGATCAATGGCTAAGTAGCACTTTTCCGATAACGAAAGTTCCAGCCGGCTACTAAGGAGCAATAAATCATCCGCACTGATGCAATTGACGATTGGCTATACGTATAATGACGGACGGCAAGCACCAGGGTATTGGGTTTACACCAGTTTCACTTATTCCGTTTGTTACGTATCGCCATTCCATATCTACGATCCGTCGAGCGCATTTTAGGATCCACGCCGGTAATAATTTCTTAAGAGAGCCTGTTGATATATCAAGGCGCGTTGAGTGTTAGTATAACAGTTGTTTAATTGTTCACTGTATGTATTTGTACATATTATTCTACATTTATGTGTGTAATATGCGCGTGAAGATTGTGTTAGTAACGCAAAAACTCGAGAACGACGAGGTGGTTTAGCAAAAAAGGGAATTTGGAAAAATCCAAAGGAAAAGCCGGAAAATTGGAAAATATCGAAAGTGTGTCTTTCTATTTGCAGTTATTGCTTAATGGTTTGAAGGGTTTTCCCCATCATGTCATAATCCGCATCAGGTAACCGAAGGCGGAATAGATAAGACACTAATAGCAATTTATGAGCAGGGGGTAATTCCAAATGCCTTACATAGGTCGTCGCAGTCAGTCAGTCAGTCAGACATTCAAATTTGGTGTGTGTACAAGTGATTGTGAAAACAATTCCCTGTCGTTTTATAGTGTCTGTTACAATGCCAAAGACACGACGAGCTAACATAGGTCGTCGCAGTCAGTCAGCTGCGCGGGTATATACTTTACGTGCGAACCGCAATGAGGTTTTCTGGGACGTTGATTGCGAAAATGGCATTTATTTTTAAGTCCAAGACGATGGACATGACATAACATTAAATCTCTATAGTGGTGAAACGGGGTTTCAGAGACAAATTATTTTTGGGCAGAACAACGTTTGCCGGGCCAGCTAGTCTTTTCTAAATTCTCCGGATACCATCATCTACATGCGTGATAGCAACAGCAACATAAGTAGCACTAAAATGTTTGTTAATCTAATACTAATCTCTGGTTGTTACATCAGGCCTGTCTGTTTTATAATGATCGTAATATCTTGAATTTGTATAATCGATGTGCTCTTATAGATTTTGGCATTTTGGTGTGACACTTTTTATTAGAACAGCATTACATATACTCAACGGAGCAACCATTTATAGATTTGTATATGAGACTGGCATTGACAATAAATTTATACAACTACGAAATGTAGTGTCCGCCAATTTAACAAAAAAGAAACTATTGTATATTTCTTATGCTTGACCGAGGCACTTCTGGAAGATAATCTCTGAAATGCTTTTGTGATGTTCTATTCTAGCTCATCAGGTTTTTATAAGTATTAAGCCACACCAAGCAAACAATTTAATTTATTAGTATTCTGTATATCTATCCATCGTCTTTACTCTTTTGGGATTTCCATAGAAACGTACATTGCATTAGCAGTCCACGCAAAAGCTTCAGAACGTAGCAGGTTCTTTGATTAATGGGATAATTGATTTATAAAGCTTCCATAGTTCATACTATTTCTTGTCAGATTTTAAATTTAGTTTTGGCAGCTTCTCCGGTCTGACTGATGGACTGTCGATCGCCATTTGGGGCCACGACGTTTAAGACTCCATATTAATGCCTTCGAAAAATTTTGTTTCGAAACCACTCGTTTCGTAATTATGTATTCAAGCCCGTTTCACAAAATTCTTCGTTCAACGAGCCAAACGTAGCAATACAGCCGGCTTTATTAACTCTCCGTGTCTTCGTGATTAACGCCGACGTATAACTCAAACACACAAAGGGTTGAATGGGGCGGAGGGAAAGGAGATGAGCGGCTCGTTGTTTCCACAGGAGGACGCGTTTTGCGCTCGGCAGAGGCGAAAGAATAAGCTGAGGTTAATGACGGGTAATCGTGAGAATGAGTTTGCTTGTCAAATGTGGATCGTCGGCGTCGCGGCGCGCCGTTGGTCGCTGCGGATGAGATAGCCGGATGTGTTTCAGGCGTCGATGACTGGATTCTATCGTCCCCTGCGAGTGAGCTATCGGGTTTCTGGGAAACATAAATGTCGCCGCTAGTGAAAAGCCACTCTTGTTTGAGTTGCACGGCTTCTGGGGTTAGCGATATAGATAATCTTAGTAAACAAGATAGCGGTTCGAGCTCTGGTGACAGCCTGGCGATGGAAGGTTAAGAAACTGGCTGTCGATAAAGGAGTTTTTGGAAGTTTGCAGTCCTTGGATATAAAGAATTTGACAAAGCGTGGATAGATTCCGGAGAACTTTATTGCAGTGATTGGACGCTTTTGAATTTTGACAATCGCAGTTTATATCTAAGTCAAGCTATAACAACCAGTACAATTAGTTCAGTTTCTTAGACAATATTTGACTGGCGTTAATGTGCGATCATGACTGTGATGCAAGTTGCAAACCACTATGGCGCACCATTTGTGTACTTGGCTCTGTAGTGTCGGATTAGCTGTAGAACGTGATAGCAGCCAATCTTCAAACAGGTGTATAACGACACGCCACCTGTAGCTGATAAATTTGTGCCTTGGATATGATCACGGTGTCTTGATGTATGTACAACAGGGTGGAGCGTCGTTTTATGGAGTTTTTATTTCTCAATACTGGTTCGCCCGATGGCAGGAACGTTGTTACAGAAAAACTTTGATTTTAACAATGTTTTTATATGTCATCGGAAAATTTTTCACCGCTATATGTAAATTTTCAGTCATCCACTTGCTGCCAAAAAATTCTGCACAAATAACAAAGAGTTTGTTCCGTATAAAAACCAAATCGTTATAGAATCAAAACGATTGTTGCTAAAGTGCTAAATGTAGGATAGAAGAATATTCCAGACATTTCAAACGAAGACATTTACCGCGCTCTCAGAAAGATTAAGAATTATAAGGCGTCGGTGAAAGACGGTGTAATTCTGGAAGCTTTAAAACTAGGAGAACAGTACTCATAGACATAATTTAAAACCTGTTCAGCTTATGTCTAGACAGCCAAAATGCCCAAATCAAATAGCTGCAGATTCATTAGTCTCCTCTCTGTACCATACGTATACAGTGGTGGGCAGAAATATGGAAACACCTATATATCCCCAGTAGAATAGGAACAGAAACCCCCCACCACTTCCCCCACTACTTTCAATTGATTAAGCCCTGTGGGCATAATCAATTAAAATGCCTGGGGCGTCGGCCATTTTGATGTCGTCACAATTAAATTGCCTGGGGCTCCGGCTGATGTCGTCACGTAATGAAATTGCCTGGGGCGTCAGTCATTTTCATTTCGTCACACCCATTTTTGGATTTTGATGCTAGTGCCGTTTTGGATTCTGTTTAATCTGCCACTTTGGATTTTGAATTGTCGCCATTTTGTTTTAAGCGGCTATTTTGGAATTTGGTGCTAGTGCCGTTTTGGATTTTGAATTAGTCACATATATTTTATTTTAAAAAAATTCTGGTCTTCGAACCTGCTACAATCGTATTGCGATCCTTATGACCTAACCACTGAGCTATAGCGGGGTGTTATAACTTTCTCTTTCGAAGTCCATCACTACTATGCATGCTGTTTGAAGTGTTGCTCTGTATACGTCTCGCTTCACACTTCCCTTCTCACAATCATGATAGCTCTCTTGCATTCGTTTATCTTTGTCGTACTATCTGTAAGGTTATGTCTTGCACGTTCTAAAGGCATATTTTATTTAGAAACTGTTATGCTCCATGCCGGATTCGAACCGGCAACCATAGTATTGCGATCCTTATACACTCACCACTGAGCTATCGCGGCTTGTTATAACTTTCTCTTTCGAAGTCCATCACTACTATGAAAGCTGATTGAAGTTTAAAAAACTGTTATGCTCCATGCCGGATTCGAACCTTCTGCCATCGTGTTCCGAGTCTTATAACCTAACCACTGAGCTATAGAGGATGGTTATAACTGTCTCTTTCAAAGTCCATCACTATGCAAGCTGTATAATAAATCATAAGAAACAAATATTAAAAAACTAATAAATTTGGAAGGTTACAATAATTAAATCTTGATGGGTTTAAAATTTCGAATATGAATAATGAAGGTAATTGATACAATGAAAGCAGCCATTTGATAGTGCGATATTAATTGAATTAAATAACTTAATGGTTGTATAAAATGTTAATAAAGAACAAACCAAGGTAACATTAGACAAATGTATTTGTTAATAATAATCAGAATGAATATCCTATAATAGTATTATTTTAAAGTATAGGAAGTGTGCACTAAGAATTGTATCTAATAGGGATTGAAATTTGTTTAGTTAGTTACTAAAACAACTCATGAAGAAGCATACATGTAATTTTGAAAGAAAGAATTTCGTTAAATAAAACTGGTAATTATGCCTTAATTTCTGTAATTTTTGGGATATACAAATTAAAAAGGGCTATAAACAAATGTGCGTGGTGTGATAGGCGAAAACGTAAAATGTAATTCATGGAGACATATAATCGGTGAAGAGATTATACAAATACAGTTAATTGAAAATAAAGAAAACAGAATGTTACATTATTTGAAGATATTTGGATTTATTCATACATACAATATATTATTGGAGGTTCTTACAAGTAACTGATTTGATTTGGATATTTTGTGAGTATAACAAGAGACATCGGACTATCTGCAAAAAGGGAACAAAGTTAGATTTGGAACATCATAATATAGCAACTTACCAGAAGTTAGTTCGTGTGGCAGTGACATTCATGAGGAACAAGGACTGGATTTTTGGGAGCAGAGGAGTTTATTTGACGGGACGAATGTAGTTGAAAGGATTCACAGACCATCATAGGTGTTGCGGTTTGTGAAGTGGGCAGTAGATGTTGCAGTCTATGGACGTCAGGATTCGTTATTTGTTGGAAGTTGCAGTGAAAGCTAAAGCATTTATCAAGGTTTGTGTAGATAAGTTGAGAAAGCATTTTGAATAAGTGTCAATAAAAGAAAGTGATAATATAAAGTTGATATAGTACTTCCATAGGTGAATTGAATAATAAATGTGTTTATGTAAGATACAATTGTCAATTACCTGGTTTGATGAATTTTAAAAATTAAGTTTGACTTTATATGTCATTGATAGTCAAATAATTTTGAAAATACAATTTTAAAACTTCAATTAATAGAGAACTAGATTTTGGTGAACCCACCCTGAAAATAGGTGCTCTCGATTTAAAAGCAATTATTGATTGACATTTAAGACATTGCATTAAGTAAGGCATAGCTCAACTGGTGAGCTATATCACAATTTTTGGCTAGCATAACGTGGAGCTGATATAGTCAATACATAAATATAAAGTAGCACAACGTGGTGCATTACAATATATATGGTGACACAATTATTTAATGATAGCGTTATGTCACACACACTAAACTTTTTCTTTCTTTCTTTCTCTCTTGCTAAATGTTTTTGCCTATACTTACTCTCTCTCACAATCATGTTATATTTCTTGCATTCGTTGAAAGCTATTCTTTATACTTGTCGTACTAACTGTAATGTTACGTCTTGCACGTTCTAAAGTAACTTAATTTTGATGTTGTAATATATCAGTCTGTATGTGATTCCTCTATTTCTTTATCGAGCCAGAAGTTAGGAGTTGTTCTAATACTATCTAACTTAATTTTTATCTTGTAATATATAGGTCTATATGTGATTCCTCTATTTCGTTTTAGAGCCAGCAGTTGGTTACATACAAAGCTTCAATATTTTCGAACTGTAAAATATAACGATTTTTGTTTCTGTAATAAATGTGTCATGCTAATGTTGGAAATTTTGGCTTTGACACACATTTTTTAAACCTTTAAGTATCTTAGATAATAATTATAAGGACGCATTAACGTCGGAAAGTTCTACTTTGTACGGAATTACTACAGGATTCTTATATTTTTTGTTAATATCTTCTAGACCTTCCTTTCCAATAGCTTGTATAATTCCTCTTGACATCCTGTTCTCACTTTGCAGAAGATAAGGTAATTTTGCTTTTACAATATGTCTAGCCGAAATAAATTTCGAGAATTTTCCTCGCAAGTGACTATTATCTGGTATTCTTTCTCGAGCAAATATTTGTATTGTTCTTTTATAGCAATTGTATTTTGCACATATTCTACAGATTATCGGGTAATTTAATATGTAAACCAGTGAACTTTCTTGTGTTTCTATTTCTCCAATAAACATATTGTAAGACATTATTAAATACAACACAATAACTGTTATGCAGAGTATGTTAGTTGTGGTTAGATTTTGCAGTACTAATTGTCACAAAACGGTTGTGTAAGACGCGTACGTAAATTTAATTTTCTGCCGGTAAGGAGTTGTTAGACTTCTGTATAAAATATATTATATATATAATTTATATTTACAATATCGGTAACTTATGTTATAAATATATTAAAATAGAAAATCTTGAAAAGTGTTGAGTGACAAACTAAATAAATGGAACGCATTGTAAATCCGTAAAACTTTTAATTATTGTGCGTTTACCAGATGAGCCTTTTGACAAAGTGGAAGAACCAAACTATGCTATCGTAAATGTACAGATTTTTCACTGTTAATTTGTATATAACAACTTAATGTAAATTGGTATTCAGAACATTTTAAAGAAAAGTATTAAAAATGCTTTACCCATTATATAAATTTTAACGGAAAGCTGATTGAAGTTTAAAAAACTGTTATGCTCCATGCCGGATTCGAACCTTCTGCCATCGTGTTGTAAGTTTTATAACCTAACCACTGAACCATAGAGGATGGTTATAACTTTCTCTTTCAAAGTCCATTACTATGCAAGCTGTTTACCTTGTCTGATTTGAATATATTGTTTTCGAAATGAATAATATAGTAATTTTTCAAAACTTACGAATGCAATTACAAAAGGGGCAGTTACTTTAATCAAACAATGTAAGAAATTTTAAATAAAATATTCTTATACTACATGATTTTAGTGAAATGTTTTTTCAAAGTATAAACAAATACAAAAATTAGGACAAGTATGATTTTAACCTTTGATCGATGTCGAGCAAATTTTGTATCTCGTTGGTAACATAATTCTTAAACTTAAATACAACTTCCCACAAGATCGAATCATCATAGCTCATTCTTAATATATTGACAAATATTGAATCATGGAAGCATAAAGTTTCTGAATGTATAATTGCATCAGTCACATTAAAACAAAATTTTGTAAAATTGCATTTTACCGTTTTCATATCATTAAGTTTCTTAACTAAAAGTTTTACATTTTCATACAGGTAAGAAATTCGGGTTGCGTTGCTTTCAACTACCATACTTTCAACTACTTTTCGAGGTTGAGCCCGAAGATATCCGAGTCTTGTCGTATCTGTCCGACTGTTTGTAGGAGGGAGCAGGTAGATAACGAGTAATAAATCAAAACATTCTGGTAAAAAACCACCAATTTATTTATATACATGCTTTACACACAGAATACAACTCTTTCTTTATTTTTAGTTGTAGTTGTAATACTATCTAACTTAATTTGTATCTTGTAATTTAAGTCTATATGTGATTCCTTATTTACCAGTTAATTATTTAGAAATTGCAGAGAGTGACGCACACGAGGATAACATAAACATAATACAAAAGTGCTATATTAAGGCTGGAGAGACATTCTTTTCCAAATCCACAACACTGTTCTCTACGATAGCACCGAATGTAAATATTACTGTCTTGGGATTGGTTGATACGACTAACGTCATTCCGCAGGTCTTAAGAAAAAGAACTAACATACCAAACAGGCTTACTCCATATCCAATTAAAGAAATAGCTCCACTATCGTCTGTACGTGTATTAAGTGCAAGGAAGCGAAAATTGGAGCTGGAAGAAATAGAAATTAAAAAAGAAAACTAGATTTCTTAGCTTGTCCATATTTTTTAATAAATTAACCATGAAATACGATTTGCCTGAGCTTCACGGTCCTGCCACAATGGCTGAAAACGGTGTGAAAACTGAAACTCCATTTCTGATACACTTGTTACAACAGAGACGTAAACTGACTAATTTAAAATTATTGTTGCAGCTTTTTAACCTAAAGTTTTGTCATAACTAAAATAATGTAGTATAAGAATATTTTATTTAAAATTTCTTACATTGTTTGATTAAAGTAACTGCCCCTTTTGTAATTGCATTCGTAAGTTTTGAAAAATTACTGTATTATTTATTTCGAAAACGATACATTAAAATCAGACAAGGTAAACCGCTTGCTAGTAATGGACTTTGAAAGAGAAAGTTATAACCATCCTCTATAGCTCAGTGGTTAGGTTATAAGGCTCGCAACACGATGGCAGCAGGTTCGAATCCGGCATGGAGCATAACAGTTTTTTAAATAAAACATGACTTTAGAACGGTCAAGACAGCGTTACAGTTAGTACGACAAAAGATAGAGAAGTGCTTTCAACGAATACAAGAGAGACAGCACGATTGTGAGAGAGAAAGTGTGTGGAGTGACGTATACAGACTATCACGTGGCTAATTCAAGATCCAAACATGGAGCGAGCAAAATCAAAATCCAAAACGTGGTTAATTCAAAATCCAAAATGACCGCTTAAAACAAAATGGCGACAATTCAAAATCCAAAATGGCTGCTTAAACAAAATGGCGCTCTAGCAACCCGTGGCGAAATCAGAATCCAAAATAACTGACGTGTGACGAAATCTAAATGGCCGACGCCCCAGGCAATTTAATTGATTATGCCCCCTCTTAAAAGTGGTGGGGGATTTCTATCTCTATTCTACTATCCCCTATACTTTAATACATTTTTTTTTGTTTATGCTGCATCCTTTTCTCATTTAATTAGTAAATTATTTATTAATTTAGTTTTTTTACGATATACGTTTCAAATGCAGAGTATTTAAGAACCTTTTTTTGTATCTTGATAAAAAAGCTCAATGAGTGCAGAATAGTATATTGTGTTATTAGGATTAAAAGTCGCACTTTGTTTGACAAGAAATCTTTCAAATCAAACAAAGCCACTTTTAATCCGAATAATATATAGGTACTATTTAACTGCAACCTAGAAAAGTACAAAATATTCTAAATGTTAGATGATTGATTGCTTTTGACAATTCGCATTTAAAAACCATTATGACAACTGGTGGCTGGAACTAAAAGTGTTGCATAGCAATGTACACTTTTTGTGTCAGTAAGAGAAACGTCAACTTCAATGACAGATCTTGGTATTAAAAGTAATGACTTTTAAGATGGATGCGGAAAAAAGTAGATATTTTTGAATTGGCAATCAAATTATCTATCAGAATACTGAAAAATATGGAGGCTGATCTATTTAAAAATGTAAAGTTATGTCCAACTTCCGCTTCTACCGGAAGTCATATTACAATAGAGATACTTCCATTTTACTTATATTAACGAATACTATGTAATATATACTAAACTTCGTAGGGGTATCTTCAAGAGTATAGAATATATACAGCGTCCGGCAATGACAGGGGGTGGAAGGTATTTCTAAAATTATGACAGTTACATAAATATCGTGTACATAAAAGCTATAGGGACGAAGGTTGTGCACATTACTAAACTAGTTTTGATTATATGGAATGGCTAAAAAAAGGTGTGACAAGTCCAAATTACTTAATATTTAAATGGAATGCCCGATATTTAACTGACTTAAAAGATTTTGCAGTGAAATATTAATTATTTTTATATCAAAGCTATGTGGATCTAATAAGAAGTACTTTAGAGATTTTAAAGATTTTATATAAAAAATTGCTGAACTTCAGACGGCTGCTGTAAGTAACAGAAAACAATTGATTGATTATGTGGCGCTGTGTAAAGTTTAGATGACATGCTATTATTGGTGTTTAATACAATTCAATTTGATGCAATCATGAATTTAATCTCGTATTTTACCTAAAATTAATATCGATTTTTGAAAACCACAAAATCACATTTATATGATACCTGTTGGGGTCATGTTTTGGTTTCCAAGGTTGGGTGATCATAATATTGATGTGATGTGAGCAAGATGCACCACGAGAAAATACTATTTTGGGATGAAAATTTGCCAGAAGTTAATTACACCAGAATATCTAAAGCTAATATAAATAAATATTTACTAGTGGACTTGGTCGGTGGGAATAGAAAAAGTGGTCATTATAAGTATCAGTATTCTATCGATGAAATTGATGAGAAAACCGGAGACATTATTGAACTAGAATGTAAAAGGAAAATAATATTTCTACAATAAAGTAGTTTGGGCATTATTATTACGATTTTACCTAATCCATGTACAGTGTGGCCAGATAAGAATTCAAAGTGCTGTATCTCGGAAACTATTCGTCGTAACGACTTTCGGTTAAAAAAATTATGACCAAAGTGGCCAAAAGAAGACCGTGGAAAATATTTTCAGATTTCCAAGATGGTCGCCAGCGGGCGTAACCGCCATCTTAAACTTTTAAAGTGATTTTTCACTGAAATCCACCTAGTAAATGTTACCAAAAAATATATGGTTTCTAAAGCTAAGCTTTATTAAGGCCTCTAATTGTCTCTTTGCTTTGTGAAGAAGCTGAAAAGCTGGAAAAAAGAGAAAAAAGGCGTTGTCAACTCCGAAGTCCTTTTCGATTAAATTTCGACCAAGAGATCACTATGCAAAAAAACTACGTATACAACACGTTTTGAAAGTTCTTTTTTTCATTCATTTGCTTGATTAGCTCGGGCTTCGCCCTCGTTATCAAACTGCAAATTTATGAAAAAAAGTATGACTCAAAACTAGTTGTAGAATAGTAATTTGTACAACTAGCTTTGAAAGGAATTGATCGAGTTAACTTGTCAACCAATGGCATTCTTCAATTTAAAAATAAACTACCAATCGAACGATTATTCTAGTGACAATATTTCGAGGAGCTTTATTTCAGCGATAATTTTTTCTGTAGGTAACCATTTTTTAATGAAAAATAACTTAAATTTTAGTTTTAGAAAAGGATACAATTCAAAGACCGCTAGTTTTGTGAATTTAAAATTTTAGTGTTAGGAATTTTTATTGACCATTTCCAATAATCGAAAAGTTAAATTGTTAAGACGAATAGGACTCTAGGTCAAAATATTGCCGAAAATGTTTGTTTAGATTGTCTCGTTTCTGTTGCTTTAGAAAATAACGACTCGTGCAAGCACTCGTGGTTATTTTCATCGCCACAGAAACTAGTATCTGAATCGCAAAAATTATTGTCGGCAATATTTTGACCTCTTGTCCTATTATTACTGAAAATTAATAACGAAATGCTGAATGTTAATAGAGCGGCTAGGCAGAAAGTGAAGTTTGCATCCAAATTATTTCAGTTATTTTATAATTCACATTATTTTGAATTGTAGATTGTTTAAAAGATTGTTGGAAATCCCAATAACCTATAATTCATTAAATATCATGTCTGCTTAGAAACACATAAGCCCCCCTGTAAAGATAATCCTTTGCCAGACGTCAATCAAACGAAACAAATGTTGCAAGCTACAATTCAGGTCACAGCATTTTCTACGAATCTTAACGTTAAATGCGTCATAGGTTGTAGTTAATTTCTATGAAAATGAGACAGTAATTTTAAATTTAAGACGAAATAGATGTTTCTAAGTAAACCAAGCATTTATGATTAAAAATATACTGCTCAACAAATGAACTGGACCACCCATAAAAATTTTATTATTGATTTTTATTGATTTTACGACAAAAAGTCATCCTTTATAAAAAGTTCTGCTTTCAAGCTTCAACGAAAGACAAGAAAAAAAATCAACTCTTGCGTTTAGCGTCTGTCGGAATACATTCGGCTAGTTCCAACGGATTTCGGTAAACTTCGTAAACCCCAATTCCGATCACTTGGGTCGCAAGGTAACGCGCACTTGGACGAAGCGCCGCGCGGAGTGGCGCGGCGCAGCGAAAAGTGTTCCCTGGCAAGAATTCCGCTAGGGTAGCTTCGCTACGCCGCGCCGCGCTTCCGTCAAGTAAAGATACAACTGCTCGTCGCCGCGCTGCTCTGCGCGTCGCACAAGTGCGCGTTGGCCTTTACTCGAATAATTTTTGTTTAACACTTTTTGATGTATCTATTAAAATAAAGTGGTGGGGGTAATTCAATTTTTTTTAAATAAACAGCTGTAACTCCTAAACCACTGAACGGATTTTAACAAACTTGGTCTTGTTGGAAAAAAACATTTATTGTTCCATGAAACCCATCTTACCTGTGATATGTCTAATTCTTAGTGATGCCGCTAGAGAGCTTTTTTGATATAATAACAGAAAATTGCAAAATTCTCTAAAAAATTAAATGCAATAATATGACTTTTTTCATAAAAATGTAGTGAAATGATACCTAAATACGCTAGTAAAAACCATATCTCGATATCTTATTCGTAGCCTGAAATATCGAAGACAGAAAATTTAGTTATCATCTAATTTTAGAAAGACGCTATTACACCGGTATTTATTGTGATTTATTTGTCTTTTTTCAAGATTCAATGATAAAATTTCATAATTTAATAGTTTTTAAATAATAAAAGTATTCTTAGTTCAAAAAAATAAAAAAAAAACGTGTAGGGGCATAATAATCAATGCAGCTAGTATGCAAGTGCAAGGTAGGCAGAATATGAAGAGTAGGCCATGGAGGAAAAATAAATGCCTAAAATCAACTTGTCAACCAATATTAAAATTATACTTATAGAGACAGTGTAATTTGTGTTCGTTGCACACACAAGTAAGGCCTTGAAACTATTAAAATGCCTTTTACAAATGATGAAGCTGTCGATATGATTGGGGTATATTTTGAATGTCTTCAAAATGCGGCATTGGCTCAAAGAGTATACAGAGCTCGATATCTAAATCGGCGTTTACGCGATGCGAGAATTTTTCCGCGTTTAGTGCAAAATTTGCGTAATACTGGCAGCTTTCGACCTCAGTTGCGAAGACACTCTTCTAGAACAACGGAAGACAATATTGTTAATGTCTTAGCAGACGTGGAATTGAATCCCCACGTTAGTACGAGAGCAATGTCTCGCGCGTTGGGTATATGACGTACTACTATTCTAAACATTTTAAAGGATCACTGGTAAGTTTTTATGTCACCAAAAATACTACCTTACATGTTTCACAATGTGTTTGTTATTTCAAATTTTTAGACTGCACCCATATCATATGGTTTGACATCAAGCCTTAAATCACGAAGGCTTTGACCGACCGATTGATTATTGTCATTGGATGTTGGGCATAATTAGGGAAAATAGAGAATTTTTATCCGAAATTCTTTGGACGGATGAGGCCACTTTTAGAAGTGATGCAAACATTAATTTGCATAATATGCATTATTGGTCTGACAACAATCCTCACTGGTTGCGCGAGGTCCAACATCAAGGCCATTGGAGTCTCAATGTGTGGTGTGGCATCCTGGGCGGAACTATTATAGGTCCCTATTTCTTTGATCAACCACTAAATGGTGCCGTGTTCCTTGATTTTCTGGTAAACTAATTGCTCATTTTATTAGAAGATGTGCCCTGGCAATTACGGCAAAAATATGTTTTTGCAACTAGACGGTTGCCCAGCACATTTCTCAAGAAATGTGCGAGAACATTTAGATCTAACATATCACCAGAAGTGGATTGGGTCTATTTCCTTGGCCACCCCGATCCCCAGACCTCACCTGTTTGGACTGGGGATGGGGCGGTTGAAAGATATTGTATATCAAATTCCACCAACAACGAGAGACGACATGAAAAATCCGAATACAGGAGGCCATTCGTAGCCTTTCAAGAGCAGAAATTGAAGCTGCTGTAATGTCCACGCATGAGCGGCTCCAACAATGCATTGAGTGTGATGGAAGACAGTTCGAGCATTTAAGGAGGCATTAGTTTTTATTTCAAAATCGGCCCTTTTTTCTTATTATGCCCCTACACGTTTTTTTTTAAATTATTTGAACTAAGAATACTTTTATTATTTAAAAATTATTAAATTATTACATTTTATCATTGAATCTTGAAAAAAGACAACTAAATAACAATAAATATCGGTGTAATAACATCTTTTTAAAATTATATGATAACTAAATTTTCTTTCTTCGATATATCAGGCTACGAATAAGATATCGAGATACGGTTTCCACTAGCCTATTTAGGTATCATTTCACTACATTTTTATGAAAAAAAGTCATATTATTGCATTTAATTTTTTAGAGAATTTTGCAATTTTCTGTTATTATATCAAAAAACGCGCTCTAGCGGCATCACTAAAAATTAGACATATCACAGAAAAGATGGGTTTCATGGAACAATAAATGCTTTTTCCAACGAGACTAAGTTTGTTAAAATCCGTTCAGTGGTTTAGGAGTTACAGCTGTTTATTAAAAAAAACATTGAATTACCCCCCACCACTTTATTTTAATAGATAAGTCAAAAAGTGTTAAACAAAAATTACTCGAGCAAAGCTTAGCTTTAATAAGCATATATCTTTTGGTAACATTTACTAGGTGGATTTCAGTGAAAAATCACTTTAAAGGGTTTAAGATGGCGGTTACGCCCCCTGGTGACCATTTTGGAAATCTTAAAATATTTTCCACGGTCTTCTTTTGGCCGCTTTAGTCTCTACGACGAATAGTTTCCGAGATACAGCACTTTGCATTCTTATCTGGCCACCCTGTACAGCTAAAAAATAGCGACACATTGCTTAGTTTATGTTTTTGCTGGAATTGTTAGCGTCTATACAAAATAAATAAACTGCTCAACTACAGGTCTAAAGAGTAGCTTCAGCACTGCGAAAACATTAAGTATTATAGTGCACCCAGAATGTGTAGTTCAAAACGTGACCACCGAACTTCTGTAGAATGGCGCCAAGTGGAATTATAGTGCACCCAGAATGTGTAGTTCAAAACGTGACCACCGAACTTCTGTAGATGGCGCCAAGTGGACAAGCCGCCACTGTGCTACAATGCTTGGAAATTTTGCAAAGTGGAAAATCGCCACCTTTCGCCAAAACCAAATAGCGCATGAAGGTGCTCGGGACCTTAGCAACAACTTTGCCCCCTTTCAAAATTTCGATATCTGTAGCCGTTCGAAAGTTACAGGCGATCCAGGCAGACAGACGGACGGACGGACTGACGGACAAAACGTTCGCATAAGTACGCTGAAGCTACTAATAAGCAATACGATATTTATACTTTCATATTGTTTTCTTGTAAAATATAAATCATTAATTCGATTTTAGAGTCAGTTTAGTGTCATTAATCTGTTTTCATGGTGTAATTTATTGTAAATGCACTAGAAGTAGATATTCCTTTCAGTTTAATTGCATTGTTCCACTTTAACTGATTTTTTCCTTACTTCCACGCAACTCCATGGAATGCCTTACAAAATTTCCATTTACCCCTTGTAGCCGAGGTAATTGTAAAATAATTGAGGTAAATGTAAGCAGCATTGAATGCGAGTAATTATTATAATTAAAAATAACTTACTATTATAAAAAAGTCGATGCAAGTGTGCAAAATGTCGAACATTTGGAAAATAATCTATAACAGGCCCACCTAGGCTAAACCATTCCGCTGGTAATTGACCCGGTCTTAATGCTTTTCCATTTTTACTTTGTCTTATTGCTTATTCAACCTCCGATGTCAGTAGGCTGGGATCTGATTCTACGAGGATTTTTACGGTTCTCCCCAATTGTCTTCAAATAGTTCGCTGATGAACCTTTTTATTCTCGTTTTATTTCTTCGGCCTTTTTTACAATTTAGAAACTTTTACTACAATTAATTAAACCAAAAATGTCTCCAGCTAGCTACAACGGCACACGGGTGCATCTCTATTCTGCAAGCGTGGGGGTTTTTATCTAAATCAATTCAGAATGGGATACGGAAGTAGGTTTTTATTATTATTATTATTGTTATTATTATACGAGCGCCACTGAATTTGATCCTCATTGAAAGATGATTGGAATTCCATAATCCAGAAGACCTCAGCAAAGGGGTTTTTGACGTTGTTAAAGCTTATCTAGGCTTTCGTTTGTTAACGTTGTAAGGACAGTTTTTAAATTTAGTGCTTTTCCCTATTTTCCCTCTTTTGTATTCCAATTACTAGTGCTTTTGCCGCTTCATCTACCCCCAAATTGATAGTTCATCTATGTTTTCGAACGCATTCTCGTATATTTCAAATACTAGCGTCTTCCTGCTCATTTCATTACATCTTGAGCGCAACGTCGATTTAAATTTAGATATACTTATTTGGCGCATGGAAGACGTTTCAATATTAATTGCTTTGTGGCTCCAGAGCGTCGACCGTTCGTACAGACCGGAGTCCGAGACATTTATCTTCCCGTTCTCAGAGAGTCCACAAGTGGTTTTTGCTGAGCGCGCCCCCGGCGACACACGCGCGCTCGTCGACAAGGAGCTTTTGTTGCTGAAGTATTTTTCCCTTATTATTTTTGAAATTGGATTACGTGCCGTCTTTTGATGTTGTTGTGGGTGCTTTTTGGAGTCGTGTCGTTAAGGGATTATCCGGGGCCAATAAGGAAATATGGCAGCGGTGTGACCCATATCGGCGGTTGGCAGACCGCAAACTTACGCTTTGGCGGATTTCTTGTGTCACTCAACGCTGGACTACCGGTCGTAAAACTGCTTATCGTCGAATTAACCGTTCATTGCCTCCGTATGTGCAGGATTAATCCTGTCCGTTCCGTTTGGTGGTTACCGGCAGCGTTTTGGTTTATTGAAGCCCTGTTCCTGCACCCCGGAGAATAAATTAAGCAGTTGTTGTTTCGCTGGACAATCAAGCTACGGCTCGCGAAGACTCTAAGGGCCGGTTGCAGAAAGCAATGTTAAGTCTGGTGTTAGCTAACATCGCGTCAAAGTGAACAAAATCGCATCAAATTTTGTTTACTAATGTATTAGTTACCATAAGCATTTGAGATTGAATTCGTTTTTGTTCACTTTGACGTCGCGTTAGCTAACACCAGACTTAACATTGCTTTCTGCAACCGGCCCTAAATCACGTATTGTGCTCCTAAATTTTACAGTAAATTCTAATCGGTGCAGTGTTGCGCTATTTTCGATTTGTTTGACGTAGCACGACAGCTGCGCTAAATTTGCATTATACGTGACGTACCTTCAAATTGGTAGCGTGGTTATTTGTAGATTTTTGTGGTTCGTTCACTACGGAACGATATTAAAGTAAATTCCGTAGCTTTTGTTGTATGTTTTACGATTACCGTTTTTAATGTCGTATGTGGACTTTCTTTATGTCCTACCGTCCAGATAATATTAAGTTTAAACCATTACTAATCCTCTGCATTAATTTGATGTTTGTAAAACGATTTTGTCCTTGTATTTTTATCCAAAATATTTTATTCTAAATTAGTCGTGCGTTTTTATTGCGCACACCTCATGTTGCATGCAAATTTAGTAATAGATGTGGTGTTTTTCTTTTGTAAGGAGTATTGGGGTAGCTGAAGGAATACATGTAAGGTATGTTCACCGATGTTTAACGCTAGTTGGAATGAAGCACTGCAAACACCTTTTCAGGCACGTTTACTATTTCCACTTTTAAGTGGGCGGATCTGCCCATCTAAAAGTGGTGGTGTCTGGCAATTAACATCTTTATTTCGTTTACTGGGTCGTGGTCCTAATTAAAGTCATAAGGAACTCCTCTTCTCCCTCTGAGTGGTAGTCGTCAAATCTTGTTTACAGCCCATCGTAACTTAATTGGGGCAACGGATCCGAGAATTTTCCGATTTGTGTCGTTTTATCGGGTAACTAACGGTTGAGTATATTGGATGTGAAATTCTTGTCGTAACGACTGTTTCGTCCTATAACAAAGTCTAACTCGCTCATAAGATCACCTGCATGCATTGTACAAAGTACATGCAAACACAATAAAAACAACAAAACGTATTTTGAATTCACCCAAGATTACGAAGCAGACTATACAACAGCAGCCGGCATTGTCTGCTATGCAATTTATTACTGAAGAAAATTGATCTACGGTGACGTCGCGGTTAGAAGGTATACATTATCAAAGTTATTAGGCTGATCACAATCCAACCGGCCTCTTGACAGTACTACAAAATCGAGCTGGTGCCACAGTCGTCAGCTGGCGTCCGGCGGAATTGGCCAAGATATTTCAGTAGATTGGAGTTGTTATTTTCACTCAGGTTAAGACCGACTAAACAATGATAGGGTACTAAACAAATTCACTGCAATCATACGTCCGTCTCCTGTGCCGGGTGTACTTTCTCTCCCCAAACGGGAATCTTTCCCACAAGAAGATAACTAGGCCTCTCGGCCAAAATGAATAATAGGAGCCATTTTAGCGCCCACAGCAAGACCCGGGCGGGCTGCCAA
This sequence comes from Agriotes lineatus, assembly GCA_940337035.1. NCBI lineage: Eukaryota > Metazoa > Arthropoda > Insecta > Coleoptera > Elateridae > Agriotes > Agriotes lineatus. The sequence continues at coordinate 257,940,448 of OW679194.1, read as the reverse complement.
GCACCCTGTCCTATCAAGATGTTATGCAGTACTGCGAGATCATACTTACAGTGCCGTGCATTTGCAATTTTCGAGCGCCCCCAAAATTAAAGTATAGCTTCTAAAAATTATAAAAATTGTAAATATGTAACGTTTCGACCAGCGGGAACGCGTTTTTCTGAATTAAAATCAATTCGCGCGTTCTCCCCTAGCGATTTCTACGTTACGTTACGAGTTTGAATTTTTGGCCCGCGCGGCCAAGTACGTCATCGAGAGATCCCCGCTCCACGTATGCGCTGCTCCCCCACTTAGAATATCCGAAGTGGTTGCTAGATGCACGAAGCACGAAGAGGGGCATATAAAAGCGGCTTCACGACCGTTCCACAGGGGGATTCCTTCGCATTCATTCCCGAGATTTCCCCCAGATAACTCCCCGAAAGTTCCCCCGTTTCCGTTTCTCTGAACCCTGATCCCGCCCAGACCGATTAAAAGAGGATATTTCTCTTTACAGTTTGGAATCCTGCGTCCTAAGTGTTTCCTGTAGCTAAGTTGAACCGACGACTCCAATACTGGAGGCCGTGTTTCTAGCTAAAACCTGAACAAATCCCTTCCTGAAGGATCAGCTCTCTGAGGCGATGATCTCCACTGGAGAACCGCTTCGCTGATTAAACCAACGCATATTATAACCTGGACTCAACATAAACTTTTAGCCCAAATCCCGTTGGCAGATAGTTGTAACAAATTTCCTGGAAGACGTATTCGAGACGAGGGCTTATTAGCCAGGCCGTTTCATACGTCTATTTTGTAATAATTACATCAGCCAAATATTTCCGACCTGGCCGTATCAGATTTCATGTTGTTGCGGCCCGGCACGTCGCCAACTTTAAAGGTTGTTTAAGTTTTCTTTTAATATTTGTTGACTACAGAAATTTACTCACCGTTCAAACAAGTTCCCACCGCATCTCCGGAGAGCGACCGCCGTGGCCTGTCGTTTGCTGAAGACACGAAGCCGAGCCCCAGGTGGAAATTACCGTTGGCTTCCCATTCCATCGCATCCCGCACAAACACAACCCTCGAGTCACTGGCACTTGCAGCACTATCCCGGTGTCGTAAGTCATAAATCCTTACATAGCCGAATTAACCTATATTTGCAGATACACGTGCTTTCGACATTAAACCTGAGATTCGAGCTTGAAAGTTGGCACCGCCGGAAACCAATTTTGGCGAATCGACTTCCCGACCAGTGGCGTCTCGTCGATTTTTCGAAGGCTCGAACTACCGGACCATCAACACACGGATGCAAGACGGGTTGCCGGGACGCTGGGTGTTCGCAACAGGACGTCCCATATAATTGCTCAATTTATTGTAAAATACATTGCATTTTGTTCTAATGAATAATGCTTATGTTTGTAAGTACACTACAATATAATTAAACTGTCTAAAATTATCCTGGTGTTTGTTTGCTGGTCTCAATGTGTATATCTGACTGAACCAAATTAACTCCGACTGAGAAAACTACCCGATGGTGATTAATTAATGCATTAACCCTTATTAACAGAAGAGCAGTGTGTTACAAATATCTTTTTGTACTCATGACTTCAAAATTCATATTTCCCAGTCATTCCCGATGCGCCGAAACTTACTTTTCCCGCACCGCGGTGTTTTTTACTTTCCAACAAAAACTAGGGGAATTTGTTTTTTGTAAATTTTTATAATAAACGGGGCTGCGCGCGCTATTACTCGGTCTATTCTATTCAATTTACCACCATTTTTTGGCCTATTACGTTGGTCCATCTCCAAGGGGGCCCTCGGGGATTTGCCCTTCTCCAAGGGGGCCCACGGGGCTCCGCCCATCTCCAAGGGGGCTCTCGGGGCTCCGCTCATCTCCAAGGAGGCCCACGTGGCTCCGCCCATGTCCAAGGGGGCCCTTGGGCCTCCGCCCCTCTCTAGGGGGTTTTCGGGTTCTGCCCATCTCCAAGGGAGCCCCCGGGGCTCCGCCCCTCTCGAAGGGGGCCCATGGGGCTCCGCCCATGTCCAAGGGGGCCCTTGGGCCTCCGCCCCTCTCCAGGGGGTTTTCGGGCTCCGCCCATCTCCAAGGGGGCTCTCGGGGCTCCGCTCATCTCCAAGGAGGCCCTCGGGCCTCCGCCCTTCTCCAAGGGGGCCCTCGGGGTTTCGCCCCTCTTTAAAGGGGCCCTAGGGGCTCCGCCCCTCTCCAAGGGGGCCCTAGGGGCTCCGCCCATCTCCAAGGGGGCCTTCGGGCCTCCGCCCCTCTCTAGGGGGCCCTCGGGCTTCGCCCATTTCCAAGGGGGCCTTCGGGGCTTTGCCCCCTCTTCAAGGGGGCCCTCGGGGCTCCGCCCTTCCCCAGGGGGGCTCAGGTGCTTTTCCCCTTTCTAAGGGGGTCCTCGGGGCTCCGCCCATATCTAAGGGGACTTTCGGGGCTTTGCCCCTCCCCAAGGGGGCCTTCGGGACACACACGTATGGATCGTTCTCCTTTATTATATAGAGGATTGTCCCTCGTTGGTCTAATTGCGCTTGCAAACACCAGAGGCGCTGTAAACGTCGACAAAAGCTAACAGGTGCGTAGATAAAAGTTTAGTGATTTGTGCTGTCAACTCAGTAGATTGTAAAACACTAGATAATAATTTTTTTATTTTTTAAAATATTTTCAGTTATTCGTTACAAAAAACATTGTACCTAACTCCTTCGGGAAGAATTTTCCCGAATTCACACTACATGCAGCACTCCCTTCGGTCGTGCTGCAAACAAAGTGCTCATTCGGGAAAATTACCTTCCCGAACTTGTTAGGTAAATAACTATAACAACTTCTTTGGTTTTTTCTGTAGATTCATCGTGTTTCCGTTTTAGTTGTTCTAATTACTTACAATCTTCTCCCATTCGTTTATCTTTTGAATGTTTGATTTTTTGCGTTTCAGCTGGTATTTCCTTTTTCATTTCTCTACGTTGTTTCGTTAGTTCTAGTATGTTGTTGGTTATGCAGTCTTGCTTTTTTGCTTGTTGTTTTACTTGAAAATGTCTTCTTGGTTCTCTCATTTCATTTTTGCTGTTTCCCACTTTTGTTCAGTATTCTAATGGGGTAATGCCTTCTGTGATATTGCTTGTGATATGTTATTATTTAACGATGTTTAATGTGAAGCTTCACACACATTCTGTTTTGATTGGACGGAATTTTTAGGCCAGTTGTTTATTAGAATGAAGTCAATTTGATCTCTCTGTGATGATATTTCTTTCTTGATGTGCTGGTGATTTCCATGTGTATAATTGTCTTATCATTTGTTCATGTTAGGTATTTGCAATAATAAGATTTTTTTCTTGACAGAACTTGACCAGTTGTTCTCGGCTTTCATTTCTTACGACTCCTGTGTTATGGCTATAGCTACTCCGCTTTTGGGGGTGTTATTCGAGGTTTCTGAGTAATATGTGACACATTCCTTATTTTTTTTTATATCTAGACCCCGACCAATTTGTTTTGCTTAATCGCAGGATCGCAGGTTAAGTCTGGTCATTCATAGTTTCACAGTTTATCTGATTTAGGCACAGTACGAATGTTCCACGTCAATGTTCGTCCTATAATAATTATATATTTTAAGTATTATGGCATATAAATCGACCAGAATTGAAAATAAAATTACAAACGTCTTTCCTTATCTTTCACACACAAGAACGGTAAACGCAAACTTGGGTTATTTTGATCTCAGTAGTGAGTGTTTACAGCACTTACATAATAATGCATGTTGAAGTACATTTATATCTATATCTAAAAATTAAATAAAGCCCTGCATAACTTTCAGAATCCAATTTCAATGCAATTTTAAATATAAATTAATATATTTGCATTCCTTCTTTAATTTGGTTGATAGCGTAATCGGCACCCAGAAATAATAACGTAAAAATAACAGCAAATCTCGTGTTTAACTCGATGAAACGTAATATGAAATAACTATGTCATTCATGTCGGCATTTCAGATGTTTCAAAGAAATATTGACCGTCTCGATATTTGCACATATTTTTGCACTATTATTGTTAATGTCGTGGGATTGTGCAGGCTGACTTTATGCATTTTGTATTTCACGCGGCTGTTTTATTAATGTACGCGTCCCAAATGGCCGACGATATAAATCAACGTCAACGTTTTTTGAAGGATGGATGTGTTTTGGATGATGTCAAGATCAATCGAAAAATAATGCGCCTGACTTTTTGCTGGCGTTTTGTCAAACGCAGATTTGGCTTAATTTGCACTCAACTGATCGATTCCCCTGCAGAATTTCTTAGGTTTAGGTGCGATAAATCTGTTGTTACCTATTGAAGAACGATGATAGTTCTAGTTTTTCCTGTATTTCCATGCTTAGCTAATGTTATATTGATTAAATGTTAATTGCAGTAAACCGATTCTTGGAGTATCTTCAATGTACACTTGTCAAGTTTGTTAGGTGGCACATTTCCAACACTGTTGTCAAATATCAAAAAGTTGCATCCTTCATCATGCTGGTCATATTTCTCTGCTCATAAATATCCGAACCATTTCTCTAATCTCTACGTTTTTAAATTGCAGTCTACAGTTTATTTGAATTAAATTTGAAGATGGGCTCATGCCGAATTCGCTATTTACGGCCACACAAGCTGCAATAAAAATCTGAAAGGCCCGGATATCGATATGTATCCGCACCGCTTACGTTTACGGCCTTCATATCTTCCCAGTCCTGTTTGGATTTACAGGCGCTAAACTCAATTTTATACGTCCGTCGGAAGTGTGCAATCAAGGAGAACAAAAGCGTAATCAGAACGGTGAAGGCGCCCTTTTTGCACGTATCAAATCGTGATCAAGTAGTGAAATCGAACACCGACACACACTGCCATTGGTACAGAGAGTTGGCTGTTGTCCAGGATGAGATTGAAAACATATTTAATTCAGGATTTATTGCGCGACATGATAGCACTTCGTCACCCACTGATGCCGGATATAATCCATTGTTCGCTTTTGGCTTCTGCCCTGCATGTTTGCGTTCTTATCAAATAATATCAAATGGCCAAGCGCTGAAACTTTCGTACTCATTATATGTGACTTGCATTCTATTCTTAGGGGGCCTCTTTTAAAACTTCTTACCAGTTTTGAAACATCGATATTACTAATATATCAATTCTTAGAGTCGCAATTATTAAAATAATTTGCTATCGAATAAATCTTTTGATTATTCCACGACTGTACTATATTCGATGAAGACTATTATAACAACAGATCAATAAAAAAACCAATTAGGGTAGGCTGTGATATGCGTTATACGTTTGGCAGTACTGAAGTGTATTGTCAGTCTATGTTAAATTCGAGATTTGCAGGTTAAGTTTTAAGTCAGTCTGTGTCAAACAACAAACAAAACCTAACCTACTAATCTCGAACTTGACTTAGACTGACAATACACTTTAGTACTGCCAAACATATAACACATATCACAGCCTACCCTAATTGGTTTTTTTATTGATCTGTGTGTATAAGCACGGTTATTGTTAATTTGTTAGTAGATCAAGACGTTGCATTTTATTGCATGTGACTACCTAGCGATGCATAATGGGGTGGTGTTACGGTGGAAAACCGATCTAAAGAGGTTTAGTTGGGGAGAAAATACTATCTCACGATAGTCAAAACAAACTGTAACTTCAAGGCACGGTGAAAAATTTGGGTAATTCACTAGGCGCCATCTGATAACATGGGGTCTCGCATCAGGAAGAACTCTCTTGGGATAAAGGAAATATGTTCATCTTCTAAATATAAGTTACTGGGACTAATTTATTTGCCCATCTTATTATTTAGCAATTTCCACGTGCAGAGAAACGCCGAGTGAATAGGCAACTGGTTTTGCAAACGTATATTTTGTCGAATGCAGTTTTCTGCTTAGTACAGTTTCTTACAAACTGCAACCTTTCCGCCAAATGCAGTGGTTTGCCGCTGGATGGCAATCTAGTTTTGCATCATTTCCTGTCCGCAAAAATGTTAAAAAGGCGTTTTGGACGTTTGGTCTTGGTGCGTAAAAATCTGTGGCCTTCGGCCGGTTTAAACTGAGATGGTTTGGTGAGCTTTTTGGATTGCTAGTTATATCAGGCGAAGGCAGGGCAATCGATTATGGCATATTTTGACCCGAAAATGGCCATATGAATTGATTGAGTGAGCCCATTTTTGAGGTTGTGTGAATATTCTAGCAGATTTTTCAGGTAACGCATTTTATTCTTTGGTGGTTAATTTGCTAATTTGAAGTGTATGTATAGCCTTCACCATAAGGGATAAGCTGATCGATTCGAGTGAAATGTCTTTAGAGTAGCCGGTTGGCTCGCAGCTCCGGAGTGGAACGAGAATTGTCCCGGTACCTTGTCCACATAACGTGCAGGCAGAAGGGGCTGGAATTAACGTCGCATTTACCTCGTGCTGCATGTGCAGATTATGTCCAGTTTGGGGTTTGAGCCTAATGGCCTTATATTTATTTAATCTATAAATTTATATGTAATTATTTTCACTGCTACGGATTTCCCGTTTTTTACCAAATTGTGTTTTTATGTGTGCGTAGATTTAGCGCCAGCTTAGAGCTGAGTGGTTTAATTCTGGAATAGATAACGTTGCCTTGTATGTCGAAAATTAGCTGAGTGGGTAGTTGCACCACTTTACGTTTGTTCCCTCTAAATATTGCCCATATTAAGTTTGCCGGCTGGCAAAAACGATCCTAGCATATCACAGTGTAATACAAACGACCAGGCAGATATCTGAATGAGGTTATTTGCGATATGAAATTAAATCGCTAAGTGTGGAACGCAGTAATGTATTAGCATTCATTCAGCCATCGGATTGCTTCAAAATTAACTGCTTTGGCTACTTTAAAATTTAAATTAATCCAGTTTGAAAAATTAGCATATTTTTACTCAGCGAGGGCTGCTTTACCACGCACACTGGCTCAGGTATGAATTGCGATAATTGTGATAATTAATTATGTGATATAGTATCAATCATGTGATATAGTATTGTTTATTGTTTGTTGATGCCAGTAATTACAATCGATATTAGTCCCCTCTATTGTTGATCTATTACTTAATTGAATCGATTATACGATTTTTCGAACTGTGGGTTTCGTTGATTATATCGTGTTTGGTTACCTTTGAGCAAATTAATGGTTCGTTTGCTCAAATGAACAAGGGAACATGGGCCTGAATCATTTGGCGCCCTTCCACTGTGTTAGACCGAGTGCATGTTCTGCTTCAATGTCGACAATTTATAATGTAACATTACCTTTCGTAACTTCTAAAATGCTGATTTTACTTTAAGACTTCGCACAACTTAACACAGCATGAAATTTCAGACAACCCTATTAAGATAGTGCTCATAAAATACATTTTGGGTAGGTCCCAGCTGAAGGCGTAACCGCTTGGTGAGCCGCTAACAATAGCTCAACAAATATTACCCGCTATAAGGCAGGAGTATACTCAAAACTGAGGTCGGCCTGAAACGGTCATTTGGCCTGAAACGGTCATTTACTTAAAATCACACTATATTTATTTATTTATTTATTTAAATATTGCCCAACAGGTACAAACCCAATTATATGACACACACATATAAATTATACTAAATAGTGACATGCAAAACTTAGAAATCTAACGTATCAGTACGGACTACAGAGTTGCTAAGGTAAAAAAAAATATTTTATTTAGTCTTTACAGATGCTATTTTAAGCTTCTGTCTTTCACTTGCTTTAGACTACAACAAAATATATCAAGTTTGTCACTAACAAGATTACAATAATGACATAATATAAATGGGAGATTTTGCAAGGACATTAGTGTCATCCACTGGAAGATAAAATGTATAAACATTTCGGACTGGTAATCTTGGAACAAAAATATGTAGTTTACTTAATAAATAACAACAATCAATTGAGTAATGGATTAATTTATATAAGAATACTAAGCTACTTTGCTTTCTACGAGACTCAAGCGATGTACAATTGAATGTATTCAGTAGGATAGTGTGATCAAAGGCGCCCTCAGTATACACATAATTGACTTTAAACCACAGATATTTTAACATTCTTCTTTGTACGCTTTCTAACATGTTTTTATAATATTCATATGTCGGATTCCAAATAACAGAACTGTAATCGATCTTAGTTCTAACAAGAGAATAGTATATAATTGTTATTGAATTGGGTTGACGAAATGATTCTGTGCTTCGGATAACAAAGCCTAGCATTCTATTGGCTGCTGTTACAGATTCAATAATGTGCTGATTAAAACGTAGTTCACAATCAAACAACACACCAAGATCTTTAATTGTAGAACAGCGTGTAAGAGAGTCGCCATTAATGGTATAGTTGTAATTAATTGGATTAATTTTCCTCGAATATGACATTACTTTACATTCGGATGTGTTTAAATGCAACTTGTTTAAACAGCACCATTGGTACAATTTATCTAGATTGTGCTGCAAGGTTACAAAATCAGTAGTAGACGCAATAGAAGTAAAAATCTTAATATCGTCAGTGAAAATAAGCAATTCACAGTTCATCTCGTATGCGACATCTTTAATGAAAAGCAGGAAAAGCAATGGTCCAAGGTTAGACCCCTGTGGCACTCCAGAGCAACAAAAGTTTGAGAATTATATCCACCATATGAGACATATTGCAGCCGGTTCGTCAGGTAAGAATTGAAAAACGTGATAAGTGGATGACTAAATCCCAGACAGTTTAATTTATTCAGCAATATTCCGTGATCTATACGGTCAAATACCTTTGACATATCTGTATAAATCACGTCGACCTATCCTCGTTTGTCTACAACTTTAGAGATTGAATGTGTTAAATAACATAAATTTGTTAAAGTTGACCGTTTTTCAACAAAACCGTGTTGATATGGCGAAATGATATTTTTTATGAGGCTGTATATACGATTATACAGGACCATTTCAAAAACCTTCGCAACGTTGGATAAAATTGATATCGGTCTGTAGTTCATAGCATCAAACTGATCACCGCTTTTGAAAAGAAAACATTTCTAGCAAGCTTCCACTCATCTGGAAACATCGAGTATTTGAGAGCTGCATTAAATATGGTCGTAAGAGGCCTGCTAAAAACGTACCTGCCGTCCCTTAAAACAAAGCTAGGTAGTTGATCAAGCCCTGCAGACATCTTATTGCTCAATTTACGCAATGCGGAGACAACTTCATGTTCAGTTATAGTAGATATGTTTACATATACGCTACTAAAGTATTAACCTAGGATATTAACAATATCTTGTGGATTTTTATATTCAACACCATCTTTTTTCATTTTTCCCGGTATTTTCGTACTACCCGGTTTATTATTGCTACCAAACACGTTTAGGATCATTTGTGATAGATTGTTCAACAGTAATGATATAGTGTTGATAAGCAGCAGTTATTTGAGTTTTGACTAGTGCTCTAATTTGTTTAAATTGTTGGGAATACCATACTGCCTTAGTATTGATACATATATTTTTTATGAAGTTTGGTTTTCAATTTAAGGTTGTAGATAATATCTGGCGTATACCATTGTGGATAATTATTTGTTTTGTTTTTATGTAGCGGGATATGTTTATCAAAAATCGCATACAGTATTCGATAAAATGCCCTACATAAATCGTTCAGATTTCCAATATTATTTAGTATATTCCAATCGGCATTTAACAAGTCTTTGTACAACGCTCGATAATTTGCTCTCTTGAAACTATACGACTTTACACTTGAATTATGTACAAAATTATTTTTTTAGCTTTTTGTAAGGTAAACAATATATGTAAAAAGGGATGATGCATGTCTTCACTAACAATCGGTATTAACTCACGTGTTGCTTCAGAATTTTTAATATTAGTGAAGACTAGATCAATAATTCCTCCATTGCTATTGAACACATTATTAAGTTGCCTTAAGTCTAAACTATGCGTGTAATTATAAATTATTTAATTTTATGTCCTACCAGTACATTAATTGAAATTAATGACTCTATTTTAAGGTATCTTAGATACAAAATAACGCTCCAGGGCAATTATTTTCTTCATAAGAACACTAGGGTTATTATGAAAAATTAACAGTATTTGTTTCCATGGATATGCACCACTGTCACAATGAAAATTAATGACAGCTTAGCTAATGTCACAAATCTAACTTAGATCAGCTAACTAGATCAATCTTAAATACTATATCATAGTAATTATATGAATTGAATATGAATATGAATTAGGTAAGAAAATTGGTAGGACATAAAACCTTGAAGGCACCACGGGCATTATTAGCTAAGAGCCCGCGATTGTTGTATACACCTCGGGTCAAAGCCCTCGGTTAGTACACTAACAATCTTGGGCTCTTATTTTACTCATAATGCCCTTAGTACCTTAATAACTATAAATGACCGCTAACATTTGCATCACATAAGGACGGAAGATTAAAACCCCCTAAAATTACAATATTCTTGGATTGAAACTGCTCAAAAAATATTAGCAGCATTTCAAGAGTAGCAACGGGTGGTGTGCGAGGAATATATACTACAAAAAAGTACAATACATAAAAACCAGAATCGCACTTGCAACCCAATAAATCCACATCTGGTAAAACATCGCTTATGTGCTTCGTATCAAGTCTTTCAATACGCAGGAAATTTTTAAACGCAAGTAGAACACCTCCACCACGTGATACACTGTTTGCTACAAAGTCACGATCACTTCGGAACACATTATATACGTCGGTAGATATCCGTTGAAACCCAGGTTTCCGACAGGGCAATGACATCGAATTCACCATCAGATGTAGAAGATAGAAGTTGCTCCATTTTATTTTTTATACTACGAACATTTTGGTAGTAAACATGTAAATTTGTACAGTTGGGCGAAACTAGTTTTCTTGAACAATCGATGGAACTCCCTTAATGTATTTTATGGTGATATTGTCCTCGCCATTATCGACGCGTTCTTTTAATTCAGTTTTACGCTTAGCCAGAAGTTCACGTTGATATTAGGTCTCATCGTTTTTTAGAAAAATGGTGTTAAAATTGGAACTCGACTTCAGACGATGGTTATTTCTAAGAAACTTCGCCCACATTAGAAAAGGTTACGCGAACAGGACGTGGTGTGTTGACATCCTTATCGCGTAAACCCAGTCGACAAATGTTTTGGTTACTGACTGTAGATGTGCCTGTCGGCTTAATTGTCTCCAAAATCTGAACAACTGTTGAGGCGGTATTAGTGTCGTCTTTTTCAGGTACTCCATACATAATTATGTTGTTTTCGCGTTTGATCCGTTCACGCACTTCTCGGATTACAGATTCAAAACATTCGGGTGTTAGATCATTTAATTGAGTAGATTAGATTTAGCCTCAAGTTTTTCAAGGCCGGCAGATACATTTTTCAAGAGGTCTTTTAGTTCGGAAAAATGGTCTGAATTCAAATTGCAGGATGTACAATAGAATTTTACACCCTTAGTGTGCTGCCGTGTAATTCACTTTGCATCGTCAGCATCTATTTGGGCACAATTAATGTGTACAGGATTTTGCATCCATCGCGGAGTAAAGTAGGCAAGTTATTGGTTTTATTGCAGTAAAGTAGTATGAGGGCACCGCTAATTGGATTATGTCAAAACTCAATCAAATTAATCCCCGAATTAAATTGAGTGACCTAATTAAATGACCCAATTAAATCGAATTCCGCGAATTAAACCGCGAATTAAATTGACCTAATTAAGCCGCGAATCAAATGCTCCAATTAATTGACCCAATTAAATTCCGAGAATTAACCCGCGGATTAAATTACACATATGATGCGCATTCCACATATGATCCGCGAATTAAATTTGATTACGCGATTCCCGGAATTCCGCGGCGGCTATTTTGGATTTAATTACGCGCATCGTTGACATCTGTCTCTCTCGCAGTCGTTTTCTCTCTTGCTTTATTTAATTTAAAAAAAAGCTTTTTGCCGCGGCCCCAGGTTGGATTCGAACCCTAGTTGTCGTGCCAGCAGCCTTAAGCCACATCCCCTGAGCCACCACAGCCTTACGGCTGACGGCGTCTTGAGGCGAGGCTATGCTGCAAATTTGTTTGTATAGTCACGTCTCCATATTTTAAATTAATATTTCTTACTATCTGCATCGATTTTCAATTAAAATTACTAGCTTTTTAAAAATTTTAAATTAATCAATTCAAATCGAGTTAACGATAATTTCTAATAACTTTACAATAATTCGTTGTGATATTGTTATTTGCATCGATTTGAATTAATTAATTAAATTTTGTTTTGATTCTATAAATACGCGTATTCTTTGTAAATGTCTATAATTTTGAATGTTGAAACGTGAGTAACTACAGAAATAATTTCTCACGTAAATGTTCGAGAGAAAAGACGCTAGAGGATATTTTTCTGCTGCTCCTCGCTACTTCGAATCCTTTGATTTCAAGTTTACAAAAATCGAAACCACAAAAGAGTAAAAAATTGTTCCCTGAAGCTATCTCTCTTTTGGCCTTCGAGAGGTTCGATGATGATGATGACGATGATAATGATGAAGGTGATGGCGATGATGATGTATAATTCTAATTTTAAGTATAGCTGCTATCATGGTTTATGTACTCCTTCGTAGGAATAACACAATGATTGTCATAAGTTTATCGTATTGTCTTTTAGAATAAAGTATTTTTTATACTTCCTTTTTGTCTTTTATTTGAATGTGGAAATACAGTTCCCTTTTTTTATTACGGGCTCAAAAATCCCTACAATAATTATTGCAGCAAAAAATAAGAATTTAAAAAATATCATTTGTGGAATTTGATAACTCTTAAAAGTTTTGGAAATTTAAAAGGTTGAAGTGCATACTCGAGTGCATAGTTTTCAATTTTTATTTTTCAGCATTTATAAGATGTACGAAACTATCTACACTTGGTTTTCTTTCAGAATTTTAAATTATATTTGGTAATCAGTGACAAATAACCCTTACAATTAGGGCCTGAAAGAATGGATTTTAACTTGAAAATGTCTACCATTTTGAATCCACCATTTTGAATTAAAAATGTACCATTTTTTATCCATATAATTTGTTATAAATCGACTCAAAAAACACCTAGAATAATGATTTGAGCTAAAAACAAAAAATTCCGCCATTTTGGATCAGTCCATATTCGTAATCAACGACCCCAAAAACCCGTGAATACGAAATTTCAGGTAAAAAATGTACCTTGTGAGTTTTGTCCAGTAATTCGGGATTATAGCCCATTGTGCGACGTGAGGTTTAAATTCGTAAATCGTGCGGTCCTGGCTGGTTGAAAGAAGAATGGACCACTTCAGTTCAAGACGCCGGTATTCAGTAACGGAGAGATAGGTCTCTTAGGGCTGCGTTGCTGCTCAAAGCGTTGCTGTACATGAAGGTTGTGGCAATTTAATGGTGGAACAATGGAATTTTTCCAAATATCCGACCAGGGATTGAAATAAAATTTTACTGTACGACGAGGCTGGAAAGGGAATTTTACAATTCTTTACTGGAAGTAAGGAATTACTTACATCGGTGAACAGAAATGCCTGGAGACTGAATCAGGAATCCGTTACGTTGCGCTAGTTCTATCCTTCAAGCACGTAAACAAGACTGTGTTTACGTTTTAAACCAATGTAGTCAATGGTACTTGAAAGGACGACAGTAAACTACCCCTGGGAAACAGCCTCATGCCCCATAAATATTATGGCTTGGAAGGGGTAGTAACGAGTGAATAAAACATTAAATGCAGATTGGTTTTATTATAAAAATAAACGTGTATTTATACAAAACAAGAATGTTTAACGAAGTAACAATATCAAAGTTCAAATGTACAGTTTACTGGAAAACGTTTACAATTACAAAATAACAACGTAGCAATTCAGCGGTTTTATTTCCTGCTGGAGCGAAGGTCGCCCGTTGAACCTGCTGCTGTAGGTCGGTTTTGTGCATGAGGTGCAGATTTAACTCGCCTAATTGCGAAATAACACTGGCTTTTAAATTATGAATAATGTTCCGTAAATTTGGACTGAAATTTATATATAATCTAGTTTAAACATATTAAATTTAGCAATTATGAGGCAAAGACTGGTGATTGCGGCATTAAAAATTGCTTGCTATTAAATCGGAGTTGCATTTAAAGCGTGCGACTGGATTTCGTAAATTTTTGAAAATAAAATTTATGTGTGTTTAAATCAAGTTTAAACATCGGAGTTTCCTCAAAGGGACGTTAATATTCCAAAAATGGCTGCTACAATACACGGAAAATTCACATATTCTGCTTGCAAGACACTAACTATTTAACACCCTTGAAATTTTTGGGCGAGAGCTCGACGACTTTCTAACACCTTCACGTGATATTATAAACTAACGTCACAAGCTTCAAGCAAACGTCACTTGAATTAGCTAATATTTAACATTTTGTTACCCACCTACTTTTAAGATTACGTCGTTTGACTACAAATTCGGTGTTCAAAGCTTTTCTTTAAATGTTTAACGCTATTTTATAAGAGAACTACCGATGTGAGGGAAAAACCTTAGAAGAGTTTTCGACTTCTTTTTATGTTACTTCCCTTCAGAAGCCACAGGGTGCACCTAAAAAACACATTTCAAAATGATGCCTGAAGCGACCTCTATTAGCCAGTTGCAGAACTTAAGTAAGGGCGACATGTGCTGAGCAAAATCGTCTAAAATTGTATAAATATTTTTTTATAAAATGTTGTATGCTGCTGTGTAAACCTGTGTAGCAAAGAAAGAAATTAGTAAATAATTAGTAATTACTTTGCAAAATGGTTTATGCCAGAAGTTATTGATTTAGTAGAGCAAAAAGAACAGCTCATAAAAGATACAAACAGACAAGGGCCGGTTTCTGAAACAAATTTTTAACTGACCGTTAACAAACGAGCCCATTAATTTAACTGATCCATAAAATTACGTCGGGTTTCTGAAAACAATCTCCATTAGTTTATAGACCGGTTAACTAACTACGGGTTCTACACTGAACTAATAGTTATCAAAAAATGCGATAGATGCGCTACTATCGCCTCCGTCAAAATTGACAGAAAATTCAAAACTTTTTGTGTTTTAGGTGAATCATTTTTGTTAAATTATGGACCCCAAGCGAATGAGAGGAAGAATTTCACGGAGGGGGACATTTTTTCCTCTTCAAGGTGGTAACCACCAAATATAAGTCGATCTTGGAATTGGAAAATAAACAATCCGCAAAAAAAATTGGCTTGGCAAGAAATTGCCAGAGAATTTAATTCGCAAAATCAAATGGTCCATAGAACTGCCAAGCAGCTTCATGCGCTGTACGATAATTTAAGAAAAAAACATTCTGAGCACACGCGAGTACCAAAGTGCTGCCAAAGAACTGATTCTGTTATATGAAAGTCTTCAAATCTTTCAGTTCTTGTTAAAAACACCAAAATGTCTCGATACACGCTACCACGTGCAAAAGAAACCGTTAATTCCATCTCCGGTGCGCAAACGCATGTGCTACTGCTAACCTATGCTTTGCTACATATTTGTATTATTGGTGGTCTAAGCACATTTTGTTACATGAAAATCTTGGGATGTATATTGAATTTGAACAGGAACAATACCAAACGACGCCAAAACAACGGTTTCACGGTTTTTTATACTCTTTGACACTTTTAACCTGGGCTGTCACTTAATTTAACTGACCACATTGCTGCGTTAATTTAAATGTGCAAAAACGCACAGTTAAAGGCAAATTGACGTTTCAGAAACCCATTTACTGCTTTATGGAACAGTTAAACTAACTGGCCCGATAAATTAGTTTCCAGAAACCGGCCCTAAGTCATTAAGTGATTACAAGCACTTTCGCTCTGTAAGGAGAATATGCAGATCTTCCATAACTTCTGCAAATCGGAATTTCACAAAAAATATTGAAAATAGCATACATTTTGATTTAAATTGCTTCCGGCAATATGTACATTCCAAAGATAAGAATGTTAAAACTGTTATTGAAGTTGCAAATCGATTCAGTAAATATTTTTAGTTGGTTTATATGGTTTATAATAACTCTGATCTTAATTTTACCTACGATTTAACAATTCATGTGTCATCCATTAATCTATACTCTGAAGAAATATTTACGTGCTTTCGCAGCTTAAATGCAAGTAAGTGTCCAGGTTCAGACGGTGTACCCACTACCCATCTTAAAAATTATTCTATATTTCTATTGAAACCTCTGTTTAATATTGTCCAACGCCACTTTGAGTCCCGGATCATTTTCTTCCACAAGGCAACGAAATTACATTGTCCCTGTTTTTAAAAGTGGGTATCGTAGTAATGTATGCAATTACCGACTTATTTAGCATTCAGTCTGCCATACCAAAAATGTAGGATAATTTAGTAATAGATTCCAGTTCATGTTCAAGAATATTTTAAATAGGGAACAGCATGGGGTTTACCTTGATAGAAATACTTGTACGAATTTGTTTTCTTACACTAACTATATCAGCGAATCCTTTGAAGAGGAATTAATGGTTCATGCTGTTTATACAGACTTTAGTAAGGTGTTTCACAAGGTAAATTATCTAACCTTGTTATCCAAATTTGAAGCTTTCGGTGTAGGAGATCCGCTACTGTCCTGGTTGGCTGCATTTATTACTAACAGGTCACAATCAGTCAAAGTAAACAACTACAATTCTTCCGAATTTGTTGTATCTTCAGTTGTTCCACAGCGGTCACATATTTAACCCATACTTTTTCTCATTTTCATAAATTATATAGCTCCGTCAATATTTCTTCTATTTGCAATTGACCTTAAAATTCATAGAAATATGTTATCACCATTTGACTATCCCGCACATTGATCTATCTAATTTACATTCGTGGTGTGAATTTAGTAACATGGAAATAAATATAAAGAACTGTAGATGGATACGTTTTAGTAAAAAGAGATTTTTTACAACACTACCAGCGGCTAGGGTGACCACCTCTCAGGGTTTCACCCGGAGTCTCAGGGTTTCTACATCTCGTCTCCGGGCTCCGGGTTTTGTTATAATTTCTCCGGGTTACCCTAATTTTGTAATAATATCTAAAATTAACTTAACTGTAAATCAGTTATATTAATGGAAATAAAATACGTTTTATATTTGCCTTCTTCTTAAATTATATTAGGATTTTATTTCGCATGCCGCCATTTAATAGTTAAAAACAAGGAAAAATATTTGGAAATTTAATATAATTTCTTTTGAAACTAAACAAATGTGGTGTTTATTTGTTATCCATATAAATTCTAAGATACTTGAGAAGAAGCTAATATTGTTTGTTTATGTTTTAAATCGCATATAATAGAATAAACGGTAGAATTGAGTGATATGAAATAAGATATTAGAAGAAATCTCGTTAGAAAGCGTTGTCAAAAAAACCGAGATATAGAGGGTGTTCCGTTAAAAAAAATTCAAATTAATAAATTTGCAAATTTTGAACACTCTGTATACAATCAATACTCAGGGGTACTATTTCTTACTCTTAAGGTAATTCACAAAAAAATATAATTGTTTGGTAACGTTATTATCTTCAACACGGTTAGCTTTAGACCTATACAACTTTATATAATACCTAACTACAAGGCATTCTATTAAAAAAAGGGTAAGTTTGGTTCGGCACACTTTTGTGAGCCGCACTGTACACTAAAATTTTCATTATGTGCACCATTTTACTACCTGCAACTTTTATATAATCGCATTTTATGTCACTCATAATTTTAGAAATATCTTCCACCACCGCACCGTTGCCGGGCCCTGTGTACATATATAGGGTGAAATGCTTGGCCATATTTTAATCGCGTCACAAATTGACAATTCTCAATCTTTGCGAAGATATTAGAAGGGGATTAAAATTGGATTTTTGTCATTTTACTGAAAACTAGGAAAGGAATACAACTGAAAATTGGCAGATCTTTTCTACCAATGGAAGTCTTATTTATAATTCTTTTTTATTTTTGTATGGCTTTAAGGGATTGAAATTATCAATTAGCATTAATAGAAAAGAATAAAAACATTTTTATTTTCTTGCTTTTTGATTTCTATATACATCCTCTATTTCCCATTGAAGAAAATCTTTTTTTACTCAAGAAGAATCTCAGGGTTTGTATAAATTGAAATCTGGTCACCCTACCAGCGGCGCAAGAACTACTGTAAGTATGGGGTGCAAAACATTTTTTTGGGTGTTTTAACATAACTAAGCTTTATGTTCGACTGCTACATAAACACTTTCTTATAGTATTATTTAACGTCCATAAAGTGCCACTTTAGTCCATAGAGTAAAGTGAAACGGCCGCCTGTCAATGTCATATAGTTATTTTCAAAATAAATATCATTTTATTCAAATCAGGAAAGGAGATGATATTAACTGAAAACTTTACAAATAATAAAAAGGAATTCAACTTTAATACCTGTTACGGTCTTAAACTGACTTTACGACACCGCACCGGCTCATACAATAACGAAACGGCCGGCGCGGGCCGTAACTGACGAAATCGGGACGAAATATCTCCTAGGCCGCCACCCACGCCGCAACAAGTTAGGCCGAGCTAGACTTTCAGTGGAGATGGGCGGGTCCTTTAACGAGATTATCTGAGGGTAACGGCCAGAAGGTCGGTAACTAACGGTAAAATAAAGAGGGCGCCACCAAGCCTGTCTTAACCCGAATAACCGAGCCTGGGCGGTTAAACGGGAGCGAAGTATTCAAGATACTCCGTCGATAAGAATTCTCATGAGCTGCAAGCTCAAATAACAATTTCGTGATCGCAAATACTGGAATGGTAATATTGGGACTCTTTGGGCCGCGACTGCGCAACCACCGGACCTTACCTGCACGCTCTGATCTCTCACGTCTCGCCGTACACCAATCTTTACACTGTAAAAGGCGCTATCTGAAACAAAGCATGCACAGGTCGAATAGGAATAATACGTCCCTTAATTAAATATGCGTCTATTGGTCGATAACTACATCTGGGCAGCAAATCGTGCCGCCAAGCTTATGTTATTTCTTACGCTAAGCACCAGCTGATGGACGCGCTATGCTAATAAACAACATACTATGGGTGGCCGGCCGCAGTGGGCTCGACACTTGACATATTAGAGTACAGTTTAGAAATACGCCCTCCGAAAAAGGGCGCGTTAGTGCGCGATAACAGACGCCGACCTGCAAAGGCAACGGGAGCAGTGTAGCTAGCAGCAAAGCACGACGCCGCACAAATGCGCGACGAAATAATTGAAGGCCTAACTCGTTAGGCAGCGGAGCAGCGTGACTGCAATATTTGACCAGGAAGAGGGGCTAACATAGCCTCACTAATTCATGCGAATTTGGAATAGTTGCCAGCCCCTGCTACGTCGCCCACGCAGTCGTTGGCTGCGGTTAACACCTGATAAGCAAAGCACAAAGCCCTCGCAAACATAAACAAAGAGCTCGAACAGATTAGGGCGCGCCAAGCTCAGCACGGCGAGGCTTTGATTCCATTTATGTATTAATCGGTACAATATAGCGAAGCTCGCGCACCTAACGTTACTGAGTTAAAAGTTAGCACAAACGTAACACCAAAACATAGGCGCAGAGTTCTTTAGCTATTTAGGCGATGAAACGCGAAACTCGCGCACATGAACTTACTAGTAGGCTACCAAAGTAGCGTCTTGAAGCATGGTGGCCTCAAACCGGCATTAAAAGCCGCGACAAGCAAGCAAGGGGGCATGCATCCGCCCACACAAAGTTGAGCACAAAAGCACCGCCGCTCGCACAAGCGACAGTTAATATGTTTAAATGGTTGTAATTACAAATACCTTAGTCCGTAGACGGTCTATGAGAGTTGCGTGCAGTCAGTTGGTAGAAGGCGACAGTCTGTGGCAGCTAAATCGCCGAAACACGGCATCTGGGGTAAACGGGCTGGAATCCGCCAAGATGGCGGCGTTAGGACGCTCTCCTGAGAGCACACTTACGGCGGCAAAGAGGCCTACTTCGTCCTACCTAGAAAGATCCTCGAAAACAGCGAGTTGCAAAGGGAAAGTCCCCTTTCTCACAAACGCAGAACTGGCCCCGTGAAGCCCTTCACACACCTACGCTTTGGCGTAAAGACTTGCCACTCGCACAATCACACGCGACCTCTTAAAGGCGAAACAGTTTATAGTATATTCGCTGAAACAGCACGGGAAATAGGAAGACTTTCACAGCAACGGTAGGTACTAACAAACAACGGCAATGCCAATGGCGGGAACGCCGCGAAACGGCACACTCTGCGACTTCCTTGATCAACGGCGTGAGCTGAACTGCCCAAGCAAGCAGCGTTACGACCCCTGCAGTGGCGTGAGCCAAAACGGCGTTACCACGTGACTCTCGACAGCCAATGGCGATGCGCTCCATAAAACAAATAAATTCCGGTAACACAGACAGCCAATGGCGAGGCGCCTCAACGGCGTGATTTCTAGAAGGTTCGGAATTCTTACGAGCGATAACACCCGGCTGCCAAAGTACCAGCAAAGGGGTGCTCCAACTGACGAGAAATACTGCGTTTGGGGCCAAATATGTGCAAAATCATTATTATGGGATTAGGCGATGGAGCCAAATAAGTAACTAAAAGGGTTTAGCATACGGGCACGCTGCCCTAAAGCCTAGGTGGCTAATTAAAATACCAAAATGACCTGACAACCGATTTATTGGTCTTGTTGGTTGTTCATGCTCCAGCCAACAAACAGTTGAAGATGGTTGTACCGAATAAAGGTAACCAAGTAGAAAAAGTTTACTGCATTGGAGACATTCGGCGTTGTATCGGGAAAATAATAGATGTTTTCTTAACAGTTTACACTTTCGCCGGATAGGATACCGTTTATTCAATTTATAGAAAGGGAAAAATAACGCCTTCTGAAAGCGTGCAACGTGACAAGGAGCTTTACACAAAGCTGTTGCCTTTTAACAACCCAAATACAGGCTCAGATGCAGTAGCTGATGCTGGAAACCATTTCTTTCTTTCGATATTTGCATCAACAAATGTAGATAATTTGAATACTCTGCGCCATCAATGTTACTTGTAGGCCATCGCAAAGGAGCCTGTACACACAAATTTCAGGTTGGATGTACTTTCCCCCACTTCAGCAGCTGCACAACAACACTCTTATAGAGTTTACCATCAAGTGCAGCAATGGCTCAATGTCAATAAAGATTCACTAAAATGGAGTTGGAAAAGGATTGGTTGTTATTTGCGTCTTGTTGCAACGATAAAGGCAGCTGATCTTGAAAAATGGCTCTCCCTCATTGTTTGCACTTGTAATGCGGGGTGTGTCAGAAACTGTGAGCGTCGACAGAGTGGCTTGAAATGCTCAAACATGTGCAAGAATTACTCAGGACATGGGTGCACCAACAGAGATGCACTAATTACTGACGACGGCATCGATGAAGATGATCTTCAACATGAAAAAGAGCTTGAAGGTTTTTAGGTTACTGATTGTTGTTATTTATTATTATGTAACTACCTTGTACGTTGTACATACCACTTTTCATTGAAGAACATAGAATTTACTGAAAAGCATGTATTGTGAAGAAACACAATTTCCATTATTTTTTGTATTAAAGCTTATTAGATACAGTTTGTAGTTAACCTTGTTTTAATGCTATCCACATGATTTTATCTTTTTAAGAAAATATGACAAAATATGGAGGTAATTTAAAAAAGTATAATTATAAAAGCATAAATAGGAAAGAGGAAAACGATATGATGAATTATTCAAAAGGAAAAATGGGCAAAATGAAGATAAAAGCGACAAAGGAGGGGAGCAATGTAGACACGAATGAAAGACAGTAATTAGGTCACAAAAGGCTGTTAAAAAGCGAGGAATACTTAGCCGAAAACAAGTTTTATTTTTTAACAAAGTCTCCACCTACGTTAATACGCTTATCCCATCGCTTTATCAGTACCCCAATACCTAAGGTGACCATTTATCTTCGAGTGAAATATGGGACATAGAAATAGAAGTGGTGGTAGGTACCGGTGCCAGGCAAGATTAATTTTTAATGCAAGAACAATTTCAAAATTTAATTAACAAAAATTATTCATTTTAAGTAATACAGAAATGTACATTCCAGGAACAAACTTAAAATATTTTATTTGATAGAATACTAAAAATAAACAACATTATCAAGATTTTTCATATTTTTCTACAGAATGTATTTTTTTTAGCAGCTCTTTGTTCTTCACAATATATTCATAAAATTCGAAACACGTCATGTCATATTTGCATTTTGTTATTAACAAAGCCTTGAGGGTTTCTACGGAAAGCTGAGTTTTTTCACTGGACCATAGATTATTCATCCAAGAAAAAATTCTTTCTGTGGGAGCATTTGATGCAGGCAAGCAAAAACAAAACTCGACGATTTTACTTATGTTCTCGTGAGGAATGTTTTCAGTTGAAAAATGTACAAACATTTCTACCCATCTTCTATCAGCAGGCGTTTTTTCAGTTCCCCATTCGTGAATCTTTTCCACTGTTGCATAATTTTTTACGCAGGATATTTCATCAAAAAGTTCTCCATCATCAATTTTAAAATCAGATTTGTTCTTTAAAATGAAATCCAAGGATGCTTCCACTTCTGGCCAAGTCAATAAATTGTTTAGCAAACGTTTATATCTTCAAACTGCCCTGTCCACTGTTCCAAGTACTCTATACAGGTGCTATAGAAAGATATCGCAGATTTTGTGAAATTACTGGTGATTCCAGGTTCTTCCTCCTTCAACTTTGATAGCATGTTTTTAACTATTACTGGTAAAAAAGACTCATTTTTTCTTTCTGTCAATTTTATCTTAAGATTTTGCAAAATGAATGATACTTCAATCATTGAAACATTTTGAGCTTCAATTGCAAGAATGCATTTATGAAAAAGTGACCCCAAAGCATGGACAAAGAAAAGCCATGTTTCCGAAGAGGAGTTTTCAAAAAAAAATTTTAATAATATTTGGGCACCTATCTTGAGATTCAAAATATGATCTAAGTGGAATAAACATTTTTAAAATCCTCTCCACGGCAGGCATTAAAGCTAGCCATCTTGTTTTACTGTAGCCTAATAGTTGATGATATTCAACGTTAACGAAGTCACAAAATTCTTTTAAATGTTTAACTCTCACTGTATATATTATTGCGAGACGCCTAAAGTCGGGGTGACTGGCAATCCTTTTAGATAAAACACACTCGGGCACGAAGACCAAAGCTACTGTTGCGAGATTAATAAGAACACTTAAGTACAAACACTTGCATTTATTTTTCTGCCGTTTACAGAACACTTAAGTTTAATAACGTTGTTTCTTAACTTTACGTATTTACATCTTCTTATTAACTAACTAAATTCTAAGTTTATTTTCACCAAGAAAGTTCGGTGGGCGTTTACAAAGTTCCCAATAACCTATCAGAGCTGGTCTAAATTTTGAACTTTTGGCACGTATATACGGACGTGACAGTTCATAATAGTTCTATGAATTATTAAAGTTTGATGCTTTCCCACGGTGAAATGTGGTTTGCTCGGACCCTTCGTAAATTACCGCTATAAAGGATTACAATTCTACTAAAAGCATTTGGTCCCAGCTGCAAATAATTTTTATGATCGAGTTGCAGCCGTTGCTTCTTCTAATCACGTACCGGTCATATACATCACTCAATATTTCGGTTTATGAATTAAACCCTGCATAAACTTACTCTAATCTATTCGTGAGATTGGAATATCTCCAGCTTCCCAAAGGAAAGGCACGTTTCTAACATCCGCTTGTTGTAATTTAAATATGACATTATTCCTACGAATTCTACCGTAAAATATTTATTATACAGATGGCTTACAGCTAACTAAAGTACAGTATATTTCTACATAGTTCATTTAATTAAAGAACGCAAATCGTAACAATATATAAAAGAAGCCATAAATTTTCACTACTACTGTTTCGACGTCTATGGGAAGGCAGTCAGTAGCTGTTTGTACGCAGTTGTGTAGTATATGGGCTGCACAGTTTATGCCTAACAGATTTTTTCCCAGAGACTGCTGAATTTTATAAAAGACATTATTTTTGCCACCTCTTGCAGCACCTCCAAAATTGCAATTCGTATTATCGGCACATAAACCCAGCAACTTTCCAGATATTTGATTAGTGTCTAATGTTTGCAGAATATAATTGGATAAAATATCCGACTTTTCACCATCCAGTTCCATTAGTTCCAAAATTTTTACTTTTATTCCATCACTCGGCAAAAAATATCTAACTAAAATCGCGCAGATTTTTATATTTCCGTGATTAGAACAATCCGAATAAATGGTAACACAGTTTACAATATGAAGATCAGTTTGTAGTAATGTTAAAGATTCCTTCCGAAACACATTAGTAACTACTGCTGGAGATTTCATACGAGCACACGCGTATTTTGGTTCAAATAACTTTTTAATTAATTTTGAAGTGCAGTCTGTGGAGCGGAAAGATTGATTGTGTACTACCGTGTGATAAACCCATGTTCCTTCAATAGCAGCTAAATTATGTTCTTTATCGAAATCCTTTTTACGAAAAAAGGACGTTACGGTTTTACTTGTTGAAGCTGCCACTGCTGACTGTTTATGTTTATCTGATTTTAAATGTTGTGTAATATCCGCCTTTCCACCGTGGGAAATAGAAAAATGTGCATTACATTTTTGGCAATTGACTTGACCTTCTAATTTTGTCTGCTTTATAAAAGGAAATTCCTTTTGCAAATCTTTATTGAAGACACACCGTCGCTTTGGCATTGTACATTAAAGTTACAACGTTACAACCTAGCTTTAAATTGACTTAACACAATGTTCACAGTTCACAAAATGTGCGGAGCACAACCGCATAAACCACCTTGCGAACACTAAAACTCTGCTACCTGCAAATCATATAGGGGACTTCTACTGAAATACGACCTTGAAACAAGTGAGAGAAAAGTTCTACCCTAGTGTTGTCTTTTGCTACCAGTGACACCAATATAATGGCAAGAATAACTCTAAATTACTAGTTACTATTGAATGTTACTAGTTAGGTTGGCATGTACAAGTACATCATAACCTGACTTTCATTCATAAATAAAGCACATAGTGTTTTATTTATGCTACTTCTACAGTAAATAACTATTATAGTATCAATTAAGCAACTAGTAATAAAATAATTTAAAGTTTATTATAGAAAAATACAAGTAGAAACAAATCAAGTAACCAAAGGTTTCTTAAAATTAACCAAAAACAAATCACACTTAAATATATTTGATATCAGCGGTAACATGGAAATCTGAATTGGTTTTGCTAATAACTATTCAAAAAGTGTTTATCCTTTAGATTGCTCGTTCAACGTGGATACGCCCCTTAGCAATTTGTTTCGTAAATATTTTCTCTCCTCTTGTCAATCTAGATCTACCCGCAAGAAATGGGGGTATAAGTAATTTATAGTTGTTTTCATTACCACATAACTCGAACCATAAAAAACATTTTGCGAGGTTTGTTTTTGGTTTAGGAAATTGATGGTATCGCAGCGTTTTCAACTTCGTAGACTTGGATGTGTTACTACAATCCTTGTAAAAGCATTTCGGCATTTTGTGGTATTTCTAAAAGCATAAAATGAATGATTACACATCACTACTCTTTTACAACTAGCAAAAAACACAAAATAAAAGTATGTATTGAGTTCAAGCACTTACTTTAGCGTAGTTTATGCAAATTTCCTTTAGTGGAGTATATGGTGGAGGAATAAACAATTTTAGTAAAACACACGAAACAGGCTACTGGTGGAATTACAAGGAACAGAATCAGAAAGCAAAGAACAACGAATACAGAAAGTCAGGTTATATTGTATTTGTACATGCCAACTTAACTAGTAATATTCAATAGTAACTAATTTAGAGTTATTCTTGCCATTATATTGGTGTCACTGGTAGCAAAAGACAACACTAGGGTAGAATCATTCTGTCTCATGCTATCTTAAATAGAAGTTCCCTATTCGTGACAAGTGAAGTGCAACAATTCTGTCAAAACGATTCGTTAGATATCAGTGAGTTCCGAAGGTTACCGATCATGATCACGTTCGGCATCATTTTCTATCCAGTCTTGACGTTGAACGCTGAATACAAAAATATACGACACGACAGCGACAGACGAGCCTGAAAAATTAAAATCGGGTATTGACGTATTATGCACGATTTTCTGTATCGCGTGCATCTTCAAACGAAGAAGCCGAATGGAATTTAGATTAGATATAAGAATGATGTGAAAAACGGAACTTTTACGGGACATTGGTTAAAAAAGGGGACAATTTTATTGTCTCAAAATTTACGGGACACAGCATCGAAATACGGAACTGTCCCGTTAAAAACGGGACGAATGGTCACCTTACGAATACCTGCTGCATAGAAGTCTTTGGGTGGGATAATGTCTCAGCCACATGCGCTTCTCACGTTCGACATCATTATCACCTGCGAAACGTTTGCCGGCACGTTGTTTTTTAGTGGACCAAACAGATGGTAGTCACTGGGGGCTAGGAAACATTTCCTTAAGGATATCATTTGCAGGAAGGCCTTTTTCCAGAAAAAACGGACAACGGCACGCTGTTCTTTCACTGTACACTTTGTCAGTACAGTCGCCATTTTAACACTGCCTGCGCACGCATGTTATTGGAACACGGCAACTGTTACTTGACTATCATTAGGCTCTATTATGCTGCCACCTAATGACAGATTTGAAAATAACTCACTGCTATATTCAAATATCCCACATCAGTTTGTGACATAATTACTGACTTTTCCTCGTATATTATCAGATACATACACATAGCCGTAGATACATACACACATACAAATTTACCTATGTTATTGATGCATCACTAAGGACTTTTTCTAACGAAACATACTCTTTATAACGAAACATACACATTTTCAAGTGAATAGGATGAATTCCAAGTTAAAATAATGACATCATTGCCTCTTCCATATCTCCATAACATTCGTCTGGAAGTCAAAAATGCATAAGACCATTTTTATTGTAAATTAAATATAGATTAATTTTGTGTAAGATAAAGTTTGTGCTTAACCTCATAGTTAACGAGATATTTGCGAAAAACTGTTAAAACCTACCATTTTACCACATTTCCACCCACCTCCCGCCTAAACCCGACTCGCAGTGTTGTGCAACTTTTTACCACTTTACTAAAGCTACGTGTCCACTTGCGAGAGCAGCTCTCGAGAGTATTTCTCGCAAGTGGACACGCTTCTGAGAGTAACTATCGGAGAGTTCCTACCAACTCTCAGACATAGTTGAGATTTGCTCTCAAGTGGACACACTATAATTTATTGGTCTTGATAGCTACTCTCCAAATACCAAAACGTTTCGTATTTTGAGAGTTTTACTGGGAGTTGTTTTATAGAATTGGCTTCTAAAAAAGAGTGGTCAAAAGAAAAAACTATAGAATTGATTGGCATATATAAGGAAAACTATTGAAAGAGATATCAAAAAAAAAATTGTACTGCCGGGCAAATACAACGAAAATTGCAACATATTACAATCATTGGCGTAACTAGCGGGGGGGCAGGGGGGCCAGGCCCTCCCCAGAGTGCCGTCTGGCCCACCCCAGAAAAATAGAAGTTAAATAAATTTAAAAATCTGCTTTTTTTATTAACCCATTTAAACTAAGGGGTTGGTTATCGACCCTGAAACATTCTTACATTTTCTGGTTTTATTACCTTTTTTTGGCTTAAAAAAATTATAGTATAAATACCATATGTTGGACGGATGACTCTACTGAATAATAATATACAAGAGAAAACGATATTAGTTAGCTAATAATTACTTTGAAAACACTGCTTTCGTCTGAATTTTTTTTTAGTTAAATTTACACCATTTTTGTTAGTTTCTCTCAAGTTTTATACAAATAAAAAATCAATTTATGCGCACAGAAAAATAAAATTGCAATTATTTCATATGCGAGTAAGTAAATGAGTTGAAAACTTGAGTGCATCTGTAACTACTCGCTGGGCACATACAGCTAGCTGCCTATTATAGGATCGTCCAGTTCAGACTTAAGGTGACTTGCTATTTAGATGTTTGCCTTCCCGAAAGAGTTGAGTTTATAGCTTTAAAGAGTACGATTCAGAATTTTATGTTGAATAGTGTTTTATGTACAGCAAAGAACATTTTGTGGTGCTTGAATTTCCACAGTTGCTAGCCCAAGATAGAATAAAGAGATATCACAATAAGAATTAAAAGGGTGCTGATGTTTTCCAGAAAGTATTTGCTTCGAGGATACGGAGAAAAAAATAAAAATTGTGGCTCAAAAACCTGCAAATGGAAACCAAGTGATGTTTCGCTTGGAATAATATTTTTTATCGTCAACCTCATTGAGTTGCAAGAGGTAATCTATACATTTTTATGTTGTTTATGAACCAAAAAATAATTTACTGATATGCTCCTTAGACACGTAGTATTACGAGAGTAGGTAGCACCCATAATTTCTGCAAACCAATAGATCATGTGTACCATGGAAATGTAACTTGCCATAAACAAATGTTTGTTGTTTTAACAGTTCAAATTTAATTACTATACAGTTAGTTTTGAAACAAGTGTTGTGCAACAAAAGTGAACATACGGGGAGAAACATTTTAGAGCTATGATTTACTATGACTTTGAAAGTTCCCTATCTCTGAAAGAAACATGACTTCGTGCTGATTTTGGTGGCCAGGCGCATATTTCTGGTTTGATTTTAAATTTGAACGAGTTTCTGTCAGCGACGATGTTTGCGAAAACAAATTTCAGCAGTTACTGATACGCACGTAGAGGCTGTGCGAAGAATGCTTCAGTAGGACAATCGAGTCACTTACAGAATTATTAAAAGCATCTTGGACATTGGCATGACTGCAATACACAAGATTTTACATACTCATTTGGGTGTAAGAAAAGTCTGTCTTGGGTGGATACCACACAGTTTAACAGACACACAGAAACACAACAACAGCATGTGGAACAGTATAAGAAATATGATTAAGGTAGGTCTAAAGCAGTTTAGATAATAACTAGTGACGAAAGCTGGATATTTGCATTTGAACCCGATTCTAAGCGGCAGTCAGCACAATGGATGTTTCCAACAAATCCTAATTCAGTTAAAGTGAAGCGATCTTGAAGAGTTGGTAAGAAAATAATTGCTTGTTTTATTTTCAAAATTAGGACCTATCACAACTGTCGTGCTTAAAAATAAACGTAGGGTTACTGCAGTATGGTACACAACTATATGCCTGCCAGACGTTATTCAAAAATCTCGGCTTATGGCGCCCAAGGGGTGAGATCGTTCTGCACCATGAAAATGCTTCTAGTCATAGCGCACATCAAATAAAATAACTTTTAGAGACTTTCGAGTTAAAATTGCTAACTTATCCCCCATTCAGTTCCGACCTAGCCCCTTCCGATTACTTCCTAGTTTCTCGATTAAACGATAAAATGCGTGGTGTGCGATTTGTAACTCCCGAAGATGCTGTGGAAAGCTTCAAAAACCTTGTTTCTCAAGTGACTCAAAAATTGTGGAACTTATGTTTTGAAAATTGGTTTTACCGAATGCGTAAATGTTGAGTTTAAGGGGGAATATTTTGAGAAAATAATAAAAACAAATTTTGGTTACTGAACTTTGTCTTATTAGACTGCATAAATTTACGCGACTGCTCTCGTATAACGGCATCAAAGAACAAGCAAATAAATTTATGCGAAAAAGTTATGTATGTACGTAAATTCATGTCTTCATAGGTATACGTAGGTATTGACGATGGTTGGTTGGGGGGCTTGGCCCTCCCCAGCCAAAAATCCTAGTTACGCCAATGATTACAATTCAAATAATTTCTAAAACTTCTTTGTGGCGCTTCAATAATCATGTTATTTTTTGGGTATTTCTCCAGAATACAAATAAAAAATATTAAAACATAAACGCTTCGCAAGACTTATCTGCCTCCATTATCAACAACCAACTAATGAAATTTAAAATCAACCAGGAGAACTTAGCTTATTTTATTGAAAATCTAGCAGAATTCGACCAACCTCTCCAGATTAATCTTCCGAAAAGTTCATGTTTCAATATTTTTTAATTTGTAGTGTGCCGAAATACCCAAAAAATAGCATTCCAGATAATTTAATTCTAGTTTTGTTTTATAAATCCTTAAACTGTATTTTTAATTCTATTAAATGTTCATTTTAGTAAAAGTTCATATGTATCTATATAACTTCCAGGTCTTACAAGAATTGAAGAAAATTAAAACGAAGAAAAGCGGAGATGGCACTGATGAAATTTATATGAGTAATTGGCCATATTTCATAGCCCTTAAATTCTTGGTGTCTGTATTGACTGTAAACAAAAGAAAATCTTCACTATCAACAAAATCATCGCTGAAATCAACAAGTAATGTGTTGAGTAAAAACAAATTTTTCTTCATGAAAGTATTTAATAACAAACTCTTGGAAAAACAATTCTATCCATCAAAACACGCACTTTAGTTTAGACTAATTAAATGTGTCTATAATGCTATGGAACTTCACCCAAAGATGTCATAAGATATTCCTTAAATTCATCTCTAACATGTTTTTGTTGTGTTGTTTAGTTATGTAAATCGATCTAAGGGGAAACATGTATTTTCGGACAGTGTTTCTTCTCTCTAACTTCCTGGGACCATTTCATGTGTATCTGGATCTTCCATGTCGAGCAATCCTTGGTGTAAATAATTTGGTCGTGAATCTTTTGCAAATAATAAAAAAATTATATACTGCATATATTGCAAGAACAACATCTGTCACTCCATTTGGGTTAAGGTTCATATGTTTTCGAAGAACTCTAAATTTATTTGCCGCTATACCAAACACATTTTTTACTATGCCCCGAGCTCTGGACAGTCTGTAGTTGAATATTCTGTTTGGTGCAGGTTGATTACGAAATGGATATGGTTTTAAAATTTAGGATTTCATAGCAAATGCATCGTCAGTAACAAAAACATATGGGACAGCCATATCTCTATTAGGTAAAAGGACAGGAGTAGATAAATTTCAAGTTTTATCTTCAAGCTTATTCAATTTATTTTTTGTTCCTTTCTTCTTTTTAAGATGTTATGTACAACAATTGCAGCTGCATTTTTTCCACATTCATGATTATTAGAAAACAAGCTTAAAGCAGAGAAGGTAAACTGACAGTTATTTATTAGTTGTTTTGCAGTTCAAGTTTTTAAACTCACTCGTGAGAGCACAGACATAATTCAACAGTGGACACGGTTCTTGAGAGAACTATCTGAGAGTAAGCTGTCCAAAGTCTGATCGTAGCTCTCGGATAGTCAAAACTCTCAAAAATACTCTCAAATGGACACGCAATTGAGAGTAACTATCGACCGTAACTCTCGCGAGTTCCTCTCAAATGGACACGTAGCTTAAGAGGAGGGTACTAAACTGTTTGCTACCGGGTAGATCTTTTTTTTTGGATGTTTGGATTAAACCCTAGTTTTATTGTACTAAAACCTGGAACCAAGGATGGCCATATTTGTGACGTCATAGCTCCAAACTCCACAGGCTGAGAAAGCGACATGATTTTTCATACTCAGGAAACACCACTGAATAAGAAGGTACCACTTGTCGGTATAAATCTACTCAGTCCCATGAAAATCGTTATTTGACGAGTTAATTTAGTTTGGCCTCTCGACTATTTAGCGTTTCATATACGTTTTACTTATGTTTACAACTATACCATAAATATGTTCTTATTTTTATTTTTATTCTAGCATTTATAGTTATAGAGTTACCGTAATTGACATTAAACAATCTGTCCATTTCCAGTTCCTTTAAGGATTTTTAATTTGAATTTAATTTAATTTTAATTTAAACACTGTATCAGATTCTCCTTAAAATTCTGTTCGACGTTGCTAATTTAATCAATCTTCTATTTTTGAGTTACCAATAGAATTGATAACAAATGGGCACCCACATACTATTTGATTCTACTAGCGTTACATAAATAGCTTCGTTATTTCACTCATTTAAGTTAGGTAAATGACTCCATCATTTCACTCGGTAAAATAATGAGATTATTGTCACATTACGAGAAATAATAAGATGTTAATAATCAAGATTGCGATACAACAATGTATTTTGCACTACTAGTCTCAGAACGCACCGTTATTGGCCTATCTTTAGGTCGTGAATTTAATTTTCTCCACCACGGGAGAAAAAGCAAAATAAACAATTTTCACCGTGGTAACTAATAAATTGCTAAGTTACCAAATATGACTGTTTTAATTTTGACGTTTTAAAGATCTGTATTGTCAAGCTGACAGTTAAAATATTTTCGAAATTTGTTGGGAATTTAAGTATTAAGCCGTTTGGTAGTGCAAAAAATAGTATATACACCACAGTAGCGAATCGTTTTAT
Organism: Agriotes lineatus; assembly: GCA_940337035.1. Lineage (NCBI taxonomy): Eukaryota > Metazoa > Arthropoda > Insecta > Coleoptera > Elateridae > Agriotes > Agriotes lineatus. Next base: position 257,908,016 of record OW679194.1, on the reverse strand, counting down.
AACCTTCGCGCTTTAGATACTTCGCGCTTCGCGCTCAGTATCTAATATACGCTCAGGTTATAATACTGCGCTTCACTACCTTGATGTATAATATACTATTATCTCATTTCATTTGGAAATGTACTACATTTCTTCATTCGAAATCCATAATAAATACTTGGTGGTACTTGGTACGTGGTACTTTTATCATTAGCAACACTTTTATCCCTAGCAACGGCGATTCGTTTTACATTTGGCAATACTGAAGTGTGGTGTTGGTGACACTGTAAGTCTATGTCAAATTCGAGATTAGTAGGTTAGGTTTTGCGTCAGTTTTGACATAGATTGACGCAAAACCTAACCTGTTAATCTCGAATTTGACCTAGACTTACAGTGTCACCAACAACACACTTCAGTACTGCTAAACGCATAACATCAACTGTAGCTGCTTATTGTGCTTTAGTACATAGGAATGAGTTATGCTCATCTTGGTTATGTTTTGACAGTTAGTGTCACTTGTGTGTAAAAATTTAATATTTTACATTCCTTATGAAATGCGATAAAATAGTATACTCAACACGTTAGAAAAGTGTTTTTTCTGAACTCGTATAACCATTTAAGTACTCGCTAACGCTCGTAATCAAACACGCCATACTTGTTCAGGAAAACATCACTTTTCTCAACTTGTAGAGTAATATAATATTTCCACGACCGAGAGTAGAAGTTGCTAAGCAGTATTACAAACACCAATAATTTGCATAGAAACCACAGCACACCAAAAATTCACAGTGCCAGCACAAAGATCATGCAGTAGTCTGTAGCCAAAATACTGTATCCTTCAATTTTATCCATTTTGAGAACAAAAATGAAACAAAACGTTGTGTGTACCACGTGCATAATCAAGATTATAGCCCTTGGGAAATTCGGCGTTTGTAAACTGCAGCGGATCATTAGTGAGGGTACGTAAACTGCAGCGGGCACCGTTCAGGTAGTTTTTGGGACGTATGTAAACTGCAGCGGGGTCATAAAATTAACATTAACATTAATCAACAACTAATCACATCATTTCCCCTCACAGTTTATTCAGGCTTGGGACTGACGAAATATACATATTAAATATATATTGGCCGTGTTTAAACATGATGGAAAAGCTTATTTCCCCCTTTTTTTAGACAAATAACTTTTACGTTTTCGATATTTATTTTTTTTTAAATGTTTTATTTAATCGCCAAATAAAGTTATGGCATACTTGCTGCAAGAAACTCGGTCTATTTATAGATCCGTTTTTGTACGCGGACAAACTGACTTCTAAAAACTGTTGTTTATTCAACGTTTTGCGGTTCACTGTTCTCTTGCAGTCGATGCTCCTCATTTTGACGTAAGTTTCGGTCTGATACTCCGAGAGAGTTTGAACAAAGATGTTAAGATTTGGATGGGAATTGCCGAAGTTTTTATTGAAATGAGAGTGGAACGACTCGCATGCATTAGTCGTTCGACACATCTCTGCTGAGGGTGATGCCCAGATAGATGAGGGAAAAAGAGCCTCTTCGGAAACGTAGGTGTCAACTAGGTAATCTAAGTACCTTGAGACGCGTTGATCTTCGGGTTGTACAGCTCCATGGTCAAACGCGACAGCATCCCCTACTCCGGTGGGTGGTGGGTACTGCAAAGCAAACGTTTCCAAAAACTTTCCAATCTCTGATTGATTGATTCTTGCAATCAGCAGCCAATCGAAGTTCTTGGATTTTGCGCCACCACGATTGGCTCAAGTGAAATCTGCATCCCACGATATCAGCCTCTGGCCAAACGTTGTTTGCGGCATGATGGATCGATTGCTCGAAGTCAATCACGATCTTCAAGGGATTAAAGCTTGCATTACTTTTCCGGCACTCGGTAACGATTTCGCGAAAGCAGGCCTCGTACGATGCTGCACTTTTGTCTCCAATCAAACAAAATGCAAGGGGCACGTAATGCCCATTTCTGTACCCGTGAATCGTAAACAACTGCGTAAAAAAGCGCGTGCAGTACGAGAACGTTCCATCCATAAAAATCGTGTCACAAGCGCACAAAAATCGCAGATTCGTTGAACAAGAAAACACAATGAGGCTTCGCGTCACATCGTTGATGGGAACAAAACTTTCGCAGCAGTTCGTTGTGTAGTTTTGCTCCTGGACTTTCTGGTGTACTTCCTCTGCAGATTTCGGCAGTGGAGGAAATTTCTTCCGACGGACATTGTAAATTGCGCGATTTACATTGGTGATGTCTGTTGTTTAAAGCAGATTGCTGTCGACTTCGGGCATTCTTCCAAGCCCAGTACGCAGAGCTTCGCTGGACCGCAGAACAAGTCATCTTCGGCTTTCCTCTTGCAGGATGCTGTGAAGATCCGTTTCTGGATCTTCCTCGCGTCAATGTTGTGGTTGTGCCCACGATCCTCTCTTGAAATAGCAGGATCGGCTCCGTTGTAGAGGATATACAACTTTGCTGTGCAACCTCGCACCGTGCAACACCACTTTTCTTCACCCGAAGACTTCAAAGTTTCCTTTTTATAAAATTTGCAGCCGTCTGCTAAGGCAGTTTTCTGCCGCGTTCGCTCTCAAAAACCATTGCTTTATTCATTTTAGCGTAGGAACGTTCGGTTTCGTTGCTGAATGAATAGTGAGAATTTCTTGCAACAGTTCGTCTATTTATGTATTAACACATCTTCAAAATGGAATACCATAAATCTTACAGTATGGAATTCCATCATTAGGCGCTCATTAGATCATGGTAATTACACGGCGCCTGTCATTAACTTGAACCCGCTGCAGTTTACATACTTTTTAGAGACGCTACCTGGCTAATATATGCTAATGGGGATTAAGCCGCTACAGTTTACGTAAGTCCGGGAAATTAAAGCTCTCCGCTTCGCGTCGCGCTTTAAACACTCCCTCGTACTATAATCTATTGATTATGCGCTTAATGCACAAATAACTATTTAATTACATATATATGTATATTTGTGTAGCTTATTAGACTGTCTTAAAGTCACATAAACTACCAATATAGTTAATTGTAGTTCAATTGTAGTTGTATGCAGTGTAGGCAGTGGGAACCTGCAATTAATTTTATTTTTGACCGCTTTGTAGTACAGGGATGTTGAGATGGTGATTCAAATCAATATTTTAGTCATCCCTTTCAAGGGGCTCCTGTTCATATGAACTTTTCTTCTGCTTTTAATAGATTCTCCACGCTCCCAACGTTTGGCCGTCGCCAAATAAATCACCCTGTATTATACGATGAAGAATTATGAAATAAAATGTTCTCATATTAAATTGCATGATAGCGAAGTAAGTTAAATTGAAAATGAATCCGGAAATTGTTCCCACCGTGTCGTGGTCATGTTTAATTTGACCACAGAAATTTGCTGTGGCAACAGCAATTCCGTATTCGTTCGGTGTCTTAACACGAAACAGCAAGTTTTAAAAACTTTTCATTTAAGCGTTACCCATTGATTAATTTTCTAAAATATAAACGATTTAAATAGATCTCACAATTTTAATATAAATCTCGATTACGACTATTATTTGTAATATTTTTGATATTGCAGATAACTATTCACTACATAAAGAGACAGTTTGTAAAGTTTAGAATAAATGTTATGATTAAACCGTGGAAAAATCCAGAAAGACATTAACATTTTTATTTTTTTATAATCAGCCTTCGTTTGTTTATTTTGAGTAGTAGTGTAACTCGTCGTTCTTTAATGAAACATTTTAATTTCTCCAGTTTTCTAGTTTTAAATCGTTGTCTTAGTGCTGTAATATGTTTTATCCTATTATGTTACTGTGATAATAACTTCTTAGCAACGAGTTGCGTTAAGACGCATTTAACAGCACTAGTGTTGTTAAGAAAAATGACATACCGATACTTTATTAACATTTAATCACATGATGGCAGTACTGACGTGTATTGTTAGCGACAATGTCAGTCTAAATATGTCAAATTCGATGTTAGTATGTTAGGTTTTGTTTGTTATTTGACACAGACTGACGCAAAACTTAACCTGCTAATCTCGAATTTAACATAACCTGACAGTGCTACCAACAAAACAGTGTTGCGTGATACCACCACAGCCATAGCAGATATATGTCTCGCTGTTGTGTCATTAATAAAAAAAATTCCTATTTTTTGAAAAAGATTAGTATTTTAGGATAAAATAAACCGTGTTATGATATACGTAACGTTATCTGCTTTCTGCATTACCCGAGAATTTTAAAGAACTCGCTCCTAACGTCGCGTCGCTCGTTCATTCAAACTATTCTCTCGTAATGTAAAAAGCTTGATAACGTTACTTTTATCGTAAATTACTATTACGGGTTACATCAGAGATTTTACATAAAATTTATGTACGCAATACCCAATCTTTCAATTTTTATTTTAGTTTTTGGGAATTAACTTTTCCATAATGTTTTGTAATAGAAACTACACACTTGACAGCCTACTTTTGAGAATAGTGTTACATTTTGGTATTATTGATACAGCAATGTTAGTTTTTCAGAATTTTACACAGCATTTTACCTTTTATAATATTAATAAAGCAATAGAATATAATGCATTCACTCCTTGTTTGCATGAAGGTTGGTCTTAGATTTTTATTTTATTGTATAACCTGTATAGCCTCCAACAAATTTACTGTCATTTGACAGAAGAAAATATTGTTGCCAAATAGACTACTTATTTTAATAGTACATGTGGAAAAATATTTAAAATTTAAAGTAGGTACTGTAAAACCGTTCATGTACTTAATCAAAAATGTCGCCAATTACACAATTACTGACGCTGGATACATACACAAAATATAGTAAAATTTTATTTTCTGTTCTGCTTAAATATGGCAACATTTCATTTGAAGGTGTTTTGTCACCTTTTCTGACCTAAATGCATTTGGTAACATAACCTCCAGTGTAAACCTCATTAAACACAATAATAGTAGATTATGCAATAAGGGAGAGAAATGCGTTATTTTGCTGAGGTAGAATTTGCACTGAAGCAAAATAGCATTCTCTCCGAGTTGCATATACTATTTTTTTCACGTTGCAGGAAGATTTAAACGAAAACCCGTTTTTTTAAACGTCATTTATTGACATTTTAGTTACAATTATTTTAAAATTAGTAGCCTTTGGTAAATTTTAAAGTTGGTGGCACTGTAAGTCATTATGACAAGAGCTCACAATTATGTCAAATTCGAGGTTAGTAGCTTAGGTTTTGCGTCAGTTTATGTCAAAACTGACGCGAAACCTAACCTGATAACCCCGAATTTACCATAGATTACCATAGATACAGTAACATTTTTTACTTTAGTCCCTAGGGGCTAAAGTAATTACTTCTGTCCCTAGAGAGTAAATGAGCTACTTTAGTCCCTGAAATAAGTGACTAAAGTGCCAACTTTAGTCCCGCAAGTGCAAAAAGTAATTTTACACAGCTAAATTGAAGAAATTGTCAAATTGCAAAAAAGATGTGAACAGGGTATACCTTGCTGAAAATATTCATAGAAAGAGAAAATTACAGGCTCATATTGAAAATATCGCTTAATATTTCCATAAGAACTTTCGGTTATGGGGGTTATTTATCTTATTACTAGAAAATACTCTGCTATAAACCAATTAAATGAACATTTATTTTTGTTTTTTTTTGTATTGCCAATTATGCTAAATATGTATTATATTTTTAATTCTAGAAATATCATCGAAACATTTATTATCTGCTTCACGTTTGTTTTCTGAGTGTACTCCACTGCAGTCTCCCAGTTCTGATAAAGTCATGCCTGTTTTACATTCAGATGCAGATAGGCCGTTTATTATGTCTCAAAAGCCGTTTGGATATTGGCAGCCATCATCTGTTTTACAAACTGACCTAACCAGTAAGAAACTACTAAAAATAAGTCAAATATTTAACACATGCGTAGCTACAATTATTCATTACATTATTTTTTTGAAGATTCACGAACTAATTTACTATCACCGTGTGGGACCTTATTCGCAAATAACTTCAAAAGACAACGCGGAGAGAAGAAACCTATACCTGAAGAACAAAAAGACGACAAATACTTCGAAAGAAGAAGAAGAAATAACCAAGCTGCAAAAAAGTCCAGAGATGCCAGAAAAATTCGAGAGGATCAGGTATTTTGCGAACAATTATTAAATTAGTAGCTTGAAAGTATATTACTTTTACACTTAAAATAAGTCAGTTCTTTTCAGTACCGATATGCTAAAACTTATTGCTACTGCATTTACTTCATATAAACAACTATGATTTTATTAATTCATATAATAGTAGTTTATTTATCTAGAACGAAAAGTGGCATTTTAAAGACGAGAAAGTTGTTTACGTCTGAGGCGTCAGCCGAGGACGGAATTACTTGCGAGGACCTTTAAAAACACTTTTCGTTCGTGGTGAATACAACGGTTTATTTCATACTGCAAGTTTAATGAATTTTAAATAAAAAGTTCTAAATCATTTCAAATTTCATGTCAACAGACGTATAATTTTAATGTACTTGAACTTTAAAATTTTACTTTAAAGTACTAGGACTTTAATGTTCCATTTTTTGTACAATAAATAAGTTTTAAAGTACTTAAACTTTAAAATTTTACTTTAAAGTACTAGGATTTTAATGTTCCATTTTTTGTACCAAAAATAATCCGAAAAATGTCATTTTTGACATCAGTATGAAATAAAATATTAAAAAGATATTGTTACTGTAGAGTAGAAAACGACATTTAATTTGCTTGCAGGTTGCCTTGAAAGCTGCTATATTAGAACACGAAAACGCAATTTTGAGGGCGCAAATATTAACTCTACGAGATGAAGCTTCAACACTTAGACAATTACTGATGGAGAAGAAGGTGTCAGAATTTTAACTAAAATAAAATCAGTGTTGGTATTAAAAGCCGAACCTGGTTAAAGCTGTTCGGCTAGAATTTCAACATCAACAATTTTCTTTAGATTTTGTATTTCTTCATGCATCGATTATAATACTTATAGAAAAATCAACTATATTGCCTTAATGGCGTTCACTGTGTTTTGTGTAAAATTGTCATTATTAACTCTAATTTCTTTAATACTATGTATAAGATCCAGAAATTATAAATACAGTTATTATTTTTTATAACATTGTTGTTGTCAATAAATACAAGTTGTTGCAAAAATTAAAAAAGAAAACAAAAAAGTCATTAATACACAACCTGCAGTTAAAAAATCTGGTATGATACACTCACACAACTGCCGTTTACAGTGATCTTATAATTAGCC
>OW679194.1:257843785-257900647 GCA_940337035.1 Agriotes lineatus | reverse complement strand
CAGAATATGTAATGAGCCTGTTAGAGAAATTATGCAGGTAGATAAACATAGAAGAAATGACAACATTGACAATTAGTATGGAAAGGGTAAAGAAGAACAAGTGGTATTGAGAACTTACATAACTGATTAGTAGTACTTGATGGCGAATTTTTTCCAACACCTCCACTAATTACTTGAACAGGGGAATATTTTGGATGGAAAGGGGGGGGGGGGTGCTCAGAAACTTTGTTTGTAATTAAAGACATATAAAACACAGTCATTGCGTCATATAGTTCGCATTTGGCTTTCTTAGCGTAAAGACGTTCGGGTCAGCTGTTCGTTATAAAGTTCAAGTGCTATTATTATCACGTGTGATAATAGTGAGGCCGCTCGTTACGATATACGGTAATAAAGGTGTGCAGCTGTTAAGATGTGCAACATAAAACCTCGTAGTGCTTAGGCGGACAAAAAAAACGCAATGAATCTACAACAGCAGAATATGTATATGCAATCTTTTCCTCCCATTACGCCAGTGGCGTATCCAAATAATTTTTCACAACTGATGCAAAATACACAACAAGCCATACAACCCCAACAAATGAGCTATAATGGTTTGATACCTCACCAATCAGCGTATGAAATGGCTCCTCAAGTACCATTTCAACAAACACAGTATCAAACATTACCTGCTACGTCAACTAATCCATCACAGCTGGGATATCACCCTCAACAAATTATAAGAATGTCATCGACCAGTGAAGACGAATCAAATGATACACAGGAAACTAACAATATTCCATGGCAACAAGTAAAAAGTATCAAACGAAAGAAGATTACTAGATCTGCAAATACCAGTAATTATGAAACCATTAAAATAACCACCAATAACAAGTTCAGCCCACTAACAGTTGAAGGAAACAACCCTCAAAACACTGTTTCTACGGAAAAGATCAGCAAACCTCCCCCAATATACATATATGGAGTAACTAACTATCGAGACATGATAAATCAAATGAGAAACTGCTTAGAGGATGAACAATATACCACGAAGAGCTTAGCTAATAATACCATCAAGATTAATTGTAATATTGCAGATAGTTATCGAAAACTAATCAAATATTTAAAGCAAGAGAACATTATTCATCACAGCTATCAACTGAAAGAAGATCGTGCCTACAGAGTGGTTATTAAACATCTACATAACTCCATCCCAACTGCAGAAATCGTAAAAGAATTAACAAAATTAGGGCACAAGGTGAGAAACATCATAAATGCTAGACACAGAACTACAAAAGAGCCCTTAAATCTCTTTTTTGTTGACCTTGAGCCAGCAAACAACAACAAAGAGGTTTACAACATACAAAGACTACAAAACGTAAACATCAGAATTGAACCACCCCACAAAACCAAAAACGATATTGTACAGTGTACGAGGTGCCAACTATACGGACACTCCAAATCATATTGCAATAGACCTTACGTATGTGTTAAATGTGGAGGATCGCACAGTACTGAAAGCTGTAAAAAATCTAAAGAAACGCCAGCCACTTGTGCATTGTGCGGAGGTGACCATCCGGCCAATTATAAAAGATGCGGATATTACCATAAGCTAATCCAGGGAAATCAGACACAAAAAAAAGTTAGTGCTATAAAACCAATAACCTCAAATAACGTAAACATCAAACCCAACCTTTACCAGGGCAGTTATCAAAATCAAAACAGAACATATAGCAGTGTAGTCAGCAATAATCAACTAAATAATGTTAATACATCAGAACCATCAAACGAGATACTATCACAATTTCTTAATGAATTTAAAGCTATGTTCAATCAGTTAATTCAGCAGAATAGTATGGTACTTAACATGTTAACAACGCTAATTAGTAAACTAGCTCATTAATGGCTAAGTTTTTACGAATCGCACTATGGAACGCCAATGGTCTTGAACAACACAAAGAAGAAGTAAAAACCTTTTTAATAAACAACCACATAGATGTCCTATTAGTTAGTGAAACACATTTTACAGGACGAACATATTTCAAATACCAAATTATATAACATATAATACCAACCATCCTGATGGTACCGAGCATGGCGGCACAGCAGTTTTAATTAAAAATACAATTCACCATTACGAACTGCCGAAATATCAAAAAAATCTTCTACAATCCACTGCAATAAAAGTATCAACTCTACCATATGAACTGACAATTGCAGCTATCTATTGTCCACCTCGTCACAATATAAAAAAGAATGATTTTGAAGAATACTTCCAAACATTAGGCAATAAATTTCTAGCTGGTGGTGATTACAATAGTAAACACACTAGATGGGGCTCACGCCTAATAACAACCAAAGGCAGAGAACTGTTAAAAACAATAGAAGACCATAGATATTCATTTCTATCAACAGGCACACCAACCTACTGGCCGACTGATCCACGAAAAATCCCTGATTTACTAGATTTTTACGTTACAAATGGAATCAACTTGACATACACTAACATCATACCCAGCTACGACTTGTCATCTGACCACTCTCCAATTATAACAACAATTGGAACATCTGTAATATATAAGAAACCCTCACCTAGACTACACAATACTCACACAAATTGGGATACTTTTCGCAGCATATTAAATGACAGTATAGATCTAAAAATCCGACTCAAAGAGACTGAAGAAATAGAAACTACTACAGAAGCATTTATAAGCCAAGTACAACAAGCTGCACAACAGTCTTCACCAGTACTTCACGCAAGAAAAATAACCCGGGATATACCATTAGAAATTAAAAAAGCCGTAGCAGAAAAAAGACGTGCCAGATCAAAATGGCAACGTACTCACACACCAGCTGACAGACGGGTCTATAATCAAATGTGCCAAAGATTAAGAAAGAAGCTCAAAGAAGTACGAAACCAGGAGTTTGAACAATATATAACTAAATTAACCAGAACTGATAACTCCATATGGAAGCCAATAAAGAACTCAAGAAAACCTAAAACTCCTGCTCCACCAATAAGGAAAAACATTAATGAACCATGGGCAAAAAGTGATGCTGAGAAAGCTAACCTATTCAAAGAACATTTGGTTTCCGTATTCCAACCGATAGACAACGTAGCAGACCAAGAAATAGAACAAAGTCTCTCTATTCCATCTGTAACACATACGCCTATCAAAGCAGTGACATCAAAAGAAATCACTGAAGAAATTAAATTTTTAAATCCAAAAAAGTCACCTGGAATTGATCTGGTAACGGCTAAAATGTTGAAGGAATTACCTAGAAAAGGGATAGTAATGCTAACCTACATTTACAATGCTATTCTACGACTTGGATACTGGCCAAAATGTCTAAAAACTGCCCAAATTATAATGATAGCTAAACCAGGAAAAGAACCAACAGATGTCTCCTCTTACAGGCCCATAAGTTTGCTATCAACAATCTCAAAACTTCTTGAAAAATTGGTGCTTCGTAAATTAAATGAAGACATGCCTTCCGAAAACTGGATACCAGATCATCAGTTCGGGTTTCGTCAGAAACACTCGACAGTGCAACAAGTTCACCGAATTACACAAACCATAAATAAAGCATTTGAAAATAAACAATATTGTAGTGGAGTATTTCTTGACATTAGCCAGGCTTTCGATAAAGTCTGGCACCCTGGACTAATCTACAAAATCAAGTGCATTCTTCCATCAGCTTACTTCAATCTCCTAAAATCATACCTGAACGAGAGAACATTTCAAACTAAGGTAAATGAAGAGAAATCTGGTTACTTCCCAATCAATTCAGGAGTGCCACAAGGCAGCGTCCTTGGACCGCTGCTGTATGTCTTGTACACGTCAGATCTACCAATGGCACAAAATGCGATTACAGGGACATTTGCCGACGATACGGCTATTCTTTCTTGCCACAAAGATCCTCAAATAGCCTCAAACATAACACAAAGCTACCTAAACAACCTCCAACGATGGCTGGAAAATGGAAAGTAAAAGTGAACGAAAACAAATCTGCGCATATTACATTCACCCTTCGCAAAGAAGTATGCCCTGCAGTCACAATAAACAATGTACAAATACCACAAACAGAAACAGTAAGATATTTAGGATTACACTTAGATACTAAACTCACTTGGAAACAACACATCACAAAAAAGAGAAAACAAGTAGAAATCAGGACAAGAGAACTACAGTGGCTGATAGGAAGAAAATCACGGGTATCTATGGAAAACAAAATCCTGATATACAAAGCAGTCATCAAGCCAATATGGGCATATGGACTAGAACTATGGGGATGTGCCTCCAAATCAAATATCGAAATAATTCAAAGGTGCCAATCGAAGATACTCCGTCAAATTGCAGACGCTCCCTGGTATGTAACAAACCATACACTACATACAGATTTACATGTTCCAACAGTACAAGAAGATATCCGTAAAAAAGCCATCTCGCATCATGCTGTTCTAGACAATCATCATAACCCGCTAATGGAACAACTTTTAGAACCAGTAATTAACAAAAGACTAAAAAAGCTGTGGCCAAGTCAACTAATTTAAGTTATTGTATTTTATATCTATTTAAGTTTATACAGGTGGTATCATTGGATATCTTCCTGATCATGTCCTTTGTCACTAGTACATCTAGTAACCGCCAGCACTTTAGCTCATATAATTGTGTACTATTCTGATTGCTAAATAAATTACTAATAAAAAAAAAACTTGCTATTGTGCTTTGAAAGCTTTTCTATTTCCTCAAAATTCGTTTAAAGGTTACTTTATAGACCCTGTATATTAAATCAGTTACTGACACCGATGGCGATATTCAGCCGTGCAGAAGGTACTGAAAGCTTTTTTGGAGACAGTATCACTCAATATCTGCATTGGAAGAGAAATAATGCAGATTGTTCAAAACGCAGTAATATGTTTATAGTGATCAATTTATCGCTTTCATTTAATATACGTAGGTATATGATGTGCAACGTATCCATAGCATAACAACACACGGTAGTGTAGAGCTGTCACGATTAACTTCACAGTGTGTGGATTTGCATCCGAAGAGGCTAAGCCGCGCTGCTGTCACGCTGCAAGAGCAAAATGAATTATTTTCCGCGGGGCGGCCCTAGACGGCGATGATATATAATACATGGGTGTTCTTCAAAATTCAGAGATAGCTCGCAATACCTAATTTGCTTTGGGGCGAGGAGCAGATGAATATAGCTGTCAGCCGTAGTCCCCCCGACGTGCGTCTGACACCCCGAACGAATTCGCGTTGTCGCGTTTCATGTTACATGCCGCTCTGTTTCTAAAGCCGTGCGAATGGGTTATTACAACATAATAAAGCTGGCAATTAAGCGACCTTTGTGTGCTCTTGCTTAATTTGATACTAGGCACTCGGCGCTAATTAGGTGACGTGCCACTCATTTCACTCTGCGATGCGCTGCTGTGGAAAGATGTGCCTATAGATTCGAATTTTATGTAATTGCTATTTGCAAATTGGCTAATTGCCAGGACATTATGGAAACAAATGTGATAAGCATCGGCAATTAGCATAGCTTCCTGTGGCGTACTGCTACTTCCGTTATTTAACGTATTCATAACATAGGTTTTCTGCTCCAGTGATTTTGCTGATCAGAAAACCATTGACCCTGATCGCTTATCTCTTATTATTCTTTTGAATTTGCTTAGTGAAATAGTAAAATAATAAAACGAATGGAATGGCCAAGTAACTTAAATACGAATCCCGACTATTCGGTGAGCATTTATTCTCTTCACACCTATATATCAATAAATCAAGGAGGCGTGGGTAAATTATTAATGGTGAAGGAGCCGCATTATTAGCAAAACAACTTATTCAGGGACAATGAGCATGACAATCCAATTACACCTCGCTCTAATGTAGGACATCCCATCATCAAAAGAAAAATTATGAAACTGCAGAAAAGCAAACCAACAGAACCAAATAATTTATCCGGAGATTGTATAATTGTCTCTGGAAAGATACGAGGATAAACTCGTGTTATTTTTAAGGGCACCACCTGGTGTTTCTACGTGACATTGTTTCTCTCGGCGATGAGAATTGCGTATGTAGTACTTAAGCAAACATCGGGAGCTTGAGCAGGATTACACATAGTAAGGTCGCACGAGAAGTTTACCTTTTTCCTGGGAAAGTATGTATTGGTATTTCAAACAGTGGGGTACAACAAAAGGTCTTATAAAAATAAGCGTAGCTACATCCCCTCCGACAGCCAGCCAGATCTGAAGGTTCTTACAAGCACAGCAGCGTCATCCAGACTGAATTGGGAATGTTTTGAAGAACTCGATACGGACTCTCGGAGCAGAACAGGGTGAGATTGCTCGGGGTACCAGCTTACTGCGGGATCTATAGCAATGAGAAATCCAATGCATCCTCAAGATCTTTAATGGTCCAGAACCAGCAAGTCGCTAGAAGCGTAATTCAATGAGTGACTGTATCTGCGATCATCATTAGGGAATTAGGTTCGAGAGAAGCCAAGAATCGACTTGGTGGGCCTAAGTTCAGTGAGATACATACAAATAGCAGAACGCAAGTCTCAATTGCTCGTAATATGACGGGAAATTATTTAGCATATCCGGTACTAACAAATTTTGGAAATAACACCCTGACTAACAATAAACTCCCGTATGACTACCCTTACGTAAGAACGTCAGCCTACTCGACAGCAAATCTACTCCTTTTAATTGTCAGGGCCCTTCTCTTGATACGTGATCCGGAAGGTAGCGTGTGAACATCATACTGCACCTAGATCTTAAATCTTACTGGTAATTCCAGTCATTGATCTTAACGCGCGAACAACCCCTCTTAATCGCAAATTCAAGCGGTGAAAATGAAACTCTACTGCAGTGGCTTTGCTATGTTAATAACTATTTATGATATAAGTAGAAAAATTGAAGTGTTTTAGGCACAAGTACCTAAAAACTACTTTGCAATGCGTATCATACAAGATTTGATGTATTTTGCATAAAAATAATCAGAAACTTTGAATTTTGTCATTTCATAAACGTGACGATCTGTCAGTTGTCTGAAATAAAGGCTGCTGTTTCGCTTCGCGTTTTTCATGAAAACAAAGAATGCAAAAACAGTGATTTAATAGGCCTTATTACAACACTGAAAACGGTGCTTTAATAGTCTCATTAAAACACCAAAGTAGATAAAATAACCTAACAAACCGCAATACTTTATCACAAGTTACAGCGAATGAAAGTCGCAGGTTCGGCATGATAAATTCCCATTGTAAACACAATATACTTTTATGTTACGTTTCTTTATCACAATTTAACAAGCAACGGTGCAATGTTTACGCGTTACACTAATAGGTACCACAGATGTATTTGCGATGAAAAACCAAGATGAATTTTTCGCGATACTCAACGAGACGAGAACAGAACTTTGAAGAGAAGGTTACGACTGGGAAACGCATCCTCTTCCGCTTCCAATTCCCTTCACACCATCGATATAAAGACAGTGGCGGTATCAATATTTTCAACTGAAATGGCGCGTATTAGAGTACAGTAAGGGCCGGTTCTACAAACCAAGGATAAAGTTATCCGTGGGATAAATACCCTAGAAACGATTGCTGTAACAAAGGAAGCTATGACAATTATACCTCGGATAGCTTATTCTAGGTATATCCTTTCATTGTAGAATTGGCCCTAAGTCATACTCAAATTCTTAGTAAGTAAATAATACCTGTTGCCAAGCAATTCCTAGTTTGGAAGGATGTATGTGCTTTATGTTATGGGTTTTAATATGAGTAAGCTTGCTGTAGACTGAATGACCAAATAAGAGCTACTCGTATCTGGTATCAATACAAAGTAGATGATAGGAAAAGTCAAGAAATGTGAAATGCAATTTCCATATATCGATTACAGTACATTTAATTCACGGTCGTCTTAAAAGAAACCGAAAAATTCATATCGGAATAAAAAGCATGTACGGTCGAGACGTGTTCAAGAACTGCTGAGTTATAGGCTGCTGCTGGGCACGTAGGTCAGCCATTAAACATTCATTGTGGCAGCCCAGCCGAATTTTTATCACGAAATTCATGGAATAAACAGCAAATACAGTGGCACAGCGAATTGCCCCAGCGGTCAGAAGACTGCGGATTTAATTTCCGGGGCCGCAAAGTAAAAAGTCAGATTTGCTATGGCGAACACGGCCGGATTCAAGTGACTGCTCTTAATTGCGTCACCGCACGCACTGGCTTCAATTCCTTCTCCGAGCTGTAAATAGTACATTTTAAATCAGACTGAAAAACTTTTTCCGATTTAATTTCTCTGTCCCCTGGAAACATTGCCCCTGTCAACTTTCCCGGGAGATTTAGTGTTGCTTTTCTCATGCCCTTTCAGTAAGTGTACAGAAAGGCATATCTGGAATTGTATCGAAATATAATAGCAATTAGCCCTATACTTCGTTTCGTATAATGGAGTTCTGTATAACCTAATATCTCATTCTTCTTCTGCTGCAAATTGGTTACATAACATTCGATGTAATATTGTGTTACAATAATCTCACTTCTGATTACTGTCGTCATTAATAAAACACAACTTGCTAATATAAAATATAATTCAAAACATTAACGTCTGTACAGTTTGAAATGTTGCTTAAGACTAACTCATATTTTCAAACACTCGCATAGCTAAACTGTTCATTTGCCTCTCTCACATTTCACATTCAAATACCCTAGTTTTCAAATATCCAACCAATCATGCCAATTTGATATTTTTGCATTTTCAACGGCTTTTCCCAGGCGTCGTTCTAACACTTGACTGTAAAAAATATATAGCATGACATTCCTTATATTACGTTTTATTATTAAAACTACTGAAGATCGGAATTATTTGGAGGTGCTTTTGTTGTCAGTAAAGGACTTAACGACGCCACTACCCTTTTATGCCCATCGAGGCAATTCCTTGATATTTCCTTGCGGGCTTAAGTTAGTGTGGGGGAACCGAAGTCAGTCAATCGGTCGAGTAAACACGTGCGCATGTTTGGAGTTTATCGTGCCATCGATATGGCAGCCATTTCAAGAACATTGACAGCCCGTAGAGGCAATTTCGTCGTTGTCGAATTTAACACTCTCAAGGCGTAGCATATGAATTTCAAATACATTTGCATTCATATTCGAGTCGTAGCCTGAAATAATTCTTTACAGCACGCGTAGATCAACACCGATATGCTCGTAGACATGCTCTTGAACTGTTCTGATGCTTTCAGCTGTAGTTGCTCAATTTTATTTCGTCAAGCTTAGCCACCGTGCCCGGTAAATCGAGTGTCTGCAAATAATCGGTCCTGGTGCCGCCGTAAAGTCCTAACCTAGCTAGAGGCATTCCGCTCGCCTTATTCTGGTTAAGCCCGGTGTGATTTCCTTAGCACCCACTTAAGTAGAACCTTAGTTAAGTAATACATATTGTGAATTACCGTCAATTTTGAATATATTTAATTAGTTAAGCAATGCATATTTTGAAATATTTATGAATTGATTGCTGAAGGAGACCTAAATTTTGAGTGCGTTTCTCGTTGAGTGTGCAGTAGTTTTTCATTGAAATCTGCCGCTGACTTATTACTGGACAAAGAATACTGATTTAAAATGTGGAAAGTTATCGTTGCTAAACATATGTTAGGTATCCTTACTTTGTGCAGCTTACGCGATGTCACAATGCGCAAGTACATTGCAAAGTATTTGTTGGGACTCCAAGGTGCAGCTGCTGCCGGCAAAGATGTATTTTTAAGTGGGCTGTTTTAATATAGCCGTCTCTGATTTTATTTGTAATGCGGTTAACTTTCTTAAACATATTATATGCCCTAGACATTATATCTTCATTATCCAGAATCAGAATGAGTTTCTAGCCATATGGTTTGTAGCTCTATTCTGCTAAAGTCAATAATTATCATCAGGGTCTTCATATCTAATCCGAAATAATTATTATTGAACATGTATTACGTTCACCATGCGCCCATTTTATCCTAAAATTAAAGGACCCATAATTTCACAGTTGATATGTTGCAGTAAACGATGATATAAAATGGTAATTCGTGAATTTTTAAACTAATCATTTGTTGCTCAGTGTCTAAAATTTTGTTCATTAATAAGCCATTTACATAAAGATGAGCTGCATCAAACAAAAAAACAGAGTATACTGTACAAGAAAACTATATGGCTACGAACTCAAACCGCTGCGGAACCATGTCTTAGGAATTTGAAAACTCTTTCAAGTTGGTGAAGACGCTGACGTCCCTTTAGACTATTGCCTTCCGCTGACTTAAATTTGGATAAAAGAACATGTTCTTGTTAATGACACATGGAACCTTGAGAGTTTCTCAATCCGAGAAGAAGTTGCGAGGATGGCTTCAAGCCAAAGCACGAGTGGCGGGCCAGAGAGATTTTGGTTCTTATACAGCGAAGACCCCACTAAAAGGGAACAGATGAGCACGGTACAACGAGATCAATTGTGAAATAAGGCAGGAGATCAAGCAAGCGCGATCAGTATAGTATATGCATCAATGTTACAAAATATAAGTATGTAAAGCGCGGCATGAGACCGCCACGAAATGGTAAATGAGATTTCAGGGGTGCGGAGGAGTCCGGAAACTTGTTGATCATACGGAAAACCGCATCATCAATCCGAACCAGCTACTGCAAGTGTGGAAACGATAGGTGAAAGAGCTCTTCGAAGACGCACGGTAGCCACGAAGCCATGAGCGGCCCTGTGATCACCAAGGAAGACAATGCGATCGAGATGGCAAAATGCGCGAAGGCAACAGGCCCAGAGCAAATCCAGATGGAAATGCTAAAGTTGCTAAGAGACAAGGGGATCTCCCTACTCTGCCGTCTGTTCAACGAGGTGTTTTCGATTATTTGTATATAATTTTTGTCTGTGAAGGTAAAAAGAATTAATTTGAAGTTATATTGATAACAAATTCATGCCGAATAGCGTCGTTGGCAGAGCATTAAGCATTAAGCAAGTCCTCGGTTCGAATCCTGCAGGGGCCGGAATTTTTCCGTAGCTTTGGCGATTGGTATTGGATTCGGTGAGATCATCCACAGTTGGGCACCAAATTAACTATGCTCTACTCGAAATCACAGGCCAAAGAGAGAGTCACAAGGTCAACACTTCACCAAAACACACACCTAAGGCAATAGTTGCTACATAAGCGTGAAACTGAGCCAGGTTGAGCACTGCTTCGCTAGATGCTAAAGCCTATAAGGCACCAGTCTCCACACCGCAAGGTAAAATATGGTTAGCGATAATACATACATTGATACCAAAATTCAGTGGTTTGCATTTGAGCTAGTACTATTTAACATAGTTGTCATAGGACCAATTTTTGTCGAGAGGCAACCTGTTGAAATAGAGTTTTGCATGTTCCCAGAGCTAGTCATTATAATTTATGAGTAAATTAATAAATATCGGGCTGATTAATTAAACAATAAATAAAGTGTGACAGCAGAATTTTTGGGTGGCTGTTGAAATTATACAAGAATTTAGATATTATTATTTAATATTTGTTGGCATAAAAATGTTATTTATATTAATAGCCCATTGTTCATTACACTTTATTTCACTTTAAGCTGTGTACCGTCTGGGTTACTATAACGGAAGTTAATCTTATTGATCACCACAAAATTCCCATATATGCTGTAATTGTACTTGAAACCAAGGACTGGTATAATTTTACGTTTAAATAGTTTTTGTGCTATTTTAACTACCAAACCCGTCATTAAAGTCCTTAATTGTTCTGCATATTAACGGTTCCTCATGCGACAGGATTGCAGAACAGCATTATGTAAATATATAGTATTTAATTGTACCTCTCCATAACTTATTTTTCTCCCCCCCCCCCTTCCCCAACACCCAAATAATTGTAATTTGTGGAAACGTGAATCTTCGTATTCACTATTCGAGCGAAAATAAATGTTACTGTAATGAACGCAGTATGTGGTTTAACTAAAACATTAACATAATAAAACGGCTCTCGTCGGAGCTCCTCTAATCTTCGCCGTGATAAATATTAGCCTCATAAATTTTCCAACATTCTAGAAGGCATTACACTTTAACATGCAATTTTTGTCGTCTAAACCAGCGTAACGGTTAGCTTTTGGAATCCGCGCTTTCGGAATATCTTCACTACCGCGGGATGGTGTAGTAATGCCCATAATTTCATTTATTTTATATCTAATGAAATTTTACTGGCGTTAAAAGAGCGTCAGCGGCGATACAGCAAGTTTTATGAAATGCCCTCGCAGATTACGCATGCTTTGCGTGACTTTTTCCGCTTCGCGAAGGTTTATGTGTCGCAATCGTCTGCTTTTATATGGGGCAGTGTTTGAAAATGGTACACAATATTGCAGGATGTATAAACGTCTATTTCTTTAAAGCAGTTGAAATTTTATACCAGATGGATGATGGAATTTTAAATACATTTCAGGTAACTACAAAGCGATCTTAATACAGATAAATGACCTGTAATCGGACTCCCTTAATGATATAGTGATAAGAATAATACTTTCGTATTAAAGGTTTCCCATATATTAGGTCTAAGTCCAGTTAGACGAAATAAGTTGTTTACTATTTGAAGAAGACTCAAACGACAATTTTTTTTCAAATGAAAAGGAATTTATACGTTTATTATTATTAATAAGTCTTGCAGATTATGTCATTTAAATCGGGTTATAATAATAATGACACGGAGTATAAGGATATCATAACCTTCCTCTTACAAAATATTGGGATCACATAGTGTGCCTTAGTATTACAACTAAATTATTATAATTACTTCTTGGTACTTGCACCGACTGCTGACGTAATTTTTCTTTATGCTCAATTGGGGTAGTAACGACATAAAAGACATTATTTATGTTCTCTCAATTATAACGTATTAACGAGTGGTCTAGTATTGGATGTTTTAACGAGCTTTGATTACTGTCCGTGCCATTTCTTTTACGGCCGCTACGAGCGTAAATCAAAAACTCTCGAATGCATCCATGCCAGACACAGCAAAAAAAGTACTACGTGAAAACACATCATAACTTAGGAGCTTATTGGAAAATTCCGCATCCTTATTTCCAAATGCCCGCGAAGTTGTCGTTTTGACATGATATGATTAACAAAGTAAGACCAGTGCGCCGTTGTCGAACTGTTTTTGACGTACAGCATCTCGTGAGATAATCCCGTGGGGCACTTCATTTTTGCATTACTTTGAATTTACCTGTCTGCACGCATTAACCCTGAGGGAGCACCCCATCGTTCGCGCAATACTCTTGTCGCTTCCGTATGAATTAACCTTTCCACTGGCCGATGACAAAAGCATTGGCCAGACAATGCCTGCTGCACGGTTCATGGTCCATGAAATTTTATGCTGGATATTTATCAGTAAATTAACGAAATTGAAGCATGACGATCGCCTTCAGCGAATGGTTAAGGCTTTGGTTTTGCCTTGTTTTATTCAATGCGCATTTCGCGCGTTTGTCTTGTATCCTAGCGTGACCACCGGTCAGGTCAGACGATAATAGGCATAAGTGCACCCGCATTCTCTTGTTAGAGAGATTCCTCTAGCTTGGCCACTATCACCAAGCCATGTATCAGCAAGTGAGCTCGTCCTTTTCCTGTGTTGTTCTGTACTACATTTTGTTAGGATTATTTAAAAAATTGAACGCCGAACTATATTTGGAGTACATTTTATATCGATCTCCGATGGAATATATGGGAACCACTGTCATTCATCGACGCCTTCCATCGCAGCCATACTCGCATGTCGCGCATTTGCACTAATTGTTCGTGGAAAGTTTTTAAACTATGGTTCTCCATTTTTCCATCGATGTCCCGGAGAAAATATTTAGGGATTTAAATTGAATTTACGCCAGCTCTCTACATTGCTTGTTGGGTGTCTTAAATCCGTTTTAACCTGTAAAAAACTAGATAAAAAGTTTCATCCAACTCGTATTAATATGCTGCCATCGTATTTTAATTAGAGGAAGTGTACTGTTGCAAGAAATTGTATGAGAATCGTCCTATATAGCGTTGATGTTGAACTCAAAGCTTTCGAATGGAAATGCAAGCGCTGTTACGGTTATCTGTTACGTATACAAAATCTGGGTATGGAAAATAGTGAATTCACAGCTCTGAGTATTTTAAAGGAAATTCACGATAACGCATTCCAATAGCAGTGTACGTGCCAAGAATTCTCTCTTTTTGTTGTAGTATCATAACTAGTGTGGTTTAATAGTTGTTCAAAAAAGGACCTCTATTGACGCTACTCAGCATTCATGCTAAAATCATTGTCCGGTTACGAATACTGTAGTACCACTGATCAATTGAAGCCATGTATCAACGATTTCCTTTATTGCTTTAGTAGGAACTAACTACTTCTGCATTCTATTTTTGACATTATTTAGCAAGCGGTGGTCAGTTATCCTGGAAAATCAAACGTCACATACAATTAATCCGCGCTGAAGGCGCGTTACAACGTGGTGTAAATTTAAGCCGCAAATCTTCAATACATAACTACAGCGTTTGATTACAGTTGACTTCACTCAGAGCACTGTGTAAGGAAACAATGCACTCTAAATTCTAACGAACACTACATTAACACTAATTTTAACAATACCTGGTGGTTAAGCGACAAGCTTGGTGTTGATGCCCAGTGGGCCCTATGGGCAGTGGGCAGATCCTTGCATAAACAAGTACCACTGGAGCACTCAACGACAATTAGCACCCCGGGACAAAGACTTAGATATTCTCGAGCCGGTTTCTGTTATAACCCAGAAGAACAGTTAATGCATAAATTATGCGACGACACGATACAACAACCTTTTGATACTACAGAGTGTCTAAAAAAGAATTACATCTAGTTACCTGTGAAATTTGTTTGCATGTAAATTTTTATGTGCCACTAGATTGTTATTGGTATTGCATTATCCAGACCTGTCATTAATTAATTATCAAAAAAAAAGGAAATATTCATATTTTCGATGAGGACAGTTAATAAATGGGGAATGGCAATATTCCTATGCGACTTCTAAGCAGCAGTTTCGACTGCAGTTTCCTAACAGAATTGTCGAAGAAACTGTTTTGCTGCAAAAATTTCGGGCGACAGGAAGTGTAGAAAAAGGCAAGTCTACCGGAAGGCCAGCCACTGAACCAAACATTATTGAAAATGTCGAAGCTCTTGTCGTATAAAACCCAAAAATGACAGTGCGTCGTATTTCAGCTCTGACAGATTTCCCTAGTAGTACTGTTTACAACATTTTGAAGAAGCGACTGCACATGCATCCATATAAAGTGTCTGTTGTACATGAAATTCGACAAAGGGACCATGCTAGTCGAATACATTACTGCAACTTTTTCCAAGAAAATTTAAACAACGATGTTCTTGATTTAAGTTTTTTTAGTGACGAGGTGTGGTTCCATTTAAGTGGATTTGTAAATAAACAGAACTGCAGAATGTGGTCAGTCGATAATCCACATAACTATGTTGAAGCTCCTTTACATCCTGTTAAAGTTGGAATATGGTTAGCTGTGTCACGTCGTAGGATCATAGGACCAATATTTTTTCATAACTCCATAAATGGTCAACGTTATCGAGAACAGCTATTAGTGCCCTTTTTGGATCAACTGCACCCCGATGAATTTAATGGTGGTTACTTTCAGCAGGACGGGGCCACTGCGCATACGACAAGGGAAAATTTAGAATTTCTCGAGCAGTTTTTTCCCAATCGAGTAGTTAGTCGAGGGGTTTGGGCAGCAAATTCACCTGACCTTACTCCATTCGATTACTACATCTTTGGACATCTTAAAAATGAGGTCTACAAAGAAAGGATTAATAACTTGGAAGAGCTGATGGAGTGCATTAGAATTAAATGCAACGATATAACACATGTAATGTTGCACCACATTTTTAACAACATGAAACGTCGAGTAGCATTGTGTATTCAGCAAAATGGTGGAAACTTCGAGCACTTGTTGTAGTCAATAATTAAACCTTTTCTAAGGACTACCTTTAGTGTATTAAGTTATATTCCTTCCACTACTTTTAAGTTCTGTATTTGAGAAATATTTTTTTATTTTCTGGAAAACAATGAGGATTAATCATTTTTAATAAGGGTTGTCTTACTTCTTACGATATTCATGCTGTTGAATAATGCGTTAAAATGCGCACATATCTTAATTTAAAAGTAAACGAAAACCACAAGTAAATTTTCTCAGCAAAGACTGTTGTTGAGGTTATGTTATTCTTCCGTCTACTAGGTCCACTACTAGCTAACAGTAGCGCGCAAGAGCGGCACATTTTATGTTTGTATCGGAGACTCAAAGCACACTAGATGTAGTAGTACACACTGTATAATATACGCTGGACCGACGCTAGAATACGAAATAACAACCTCGAAACGTTTTTGAAAGCACCCACAGCGGGCTTCAGCGGCCAGAGCCGTGGAGGCTATCTACGCAAGACAATTCTGCTTGGCTATGTGAGGTCAACAACCACGAGAAAAGAAATCGCGCTACCGGAATTAAGAGGGAAAACGCACGGGCAGGACGCTAGTGCGCTTCGGATAGTGTACAGCTGCACGAGGATATGATCAACTGTCTCGATAAACGGCAAGTGCGTTTCCGCTCTCTCTATCATTCAAACAACCGATTCATTCTAACGCCGCATCCGGCAGCACCTTTGTGCTAAGCAACAGAACAGACTATATTGGAGTACGGGGAAGCGGTTGCAAGTAGGCACAGGATTTGAAATTCGCTCTACGGGACCGAGTGGTCAGTATTCAGAAAGGACATGCCGGATTTTCAGCAGGTATTAACAAGATCACAACATTCACACATGCACGTTTTCGGCTGCACAATGAAACCGCATACAGCCTCCATTGCAAAGCTACTCAAGAATTAATACTTATTACAGACCTTATCGGTTCATCCATTCTATTAGGGTCTTGGACACAACGCCCACTGGTCACAACGTCCACCACCTAGTATGGCAACCATGTTGGACACAACGCCCACCGCTATTTTCGGTCATAACGTCCACTCTGGTCACAACGTCCACCGCCACAACGCCCACTCTGGTCACAACGTCCACCGTCGCATTTGGTCATAACGTCCACCTTGGACACAACGTCCACCGCCACAACGCTCACTCTGGTCACAACGTCCACCGGCGCCTGTTGAGAATAACATTTTACGGCGTTGGTCGTAACGTCCACCCTGGTCACAACGTCCACCGCCATAACGCCCACTCTGGTTACAACGTCCACTTTCAAATTTGGACACAACGTCCACCTTGGACACAACGCCCACCGCCATAACGCCCACTCTAGTCACAACGTCCACTTTCGCATTTGGTCACAACGTCCACCTTGGACACAACGTCCACCGCCATAATGCCCACTCTGGTCACAACGTTCACTTTCATATTTGGTCACAACGTCCACCTTGGACACAACGTCCACCGCCATAACGCCCACTCTGGTCACAACGTCCACCTTCGCATTTGGTCACAACGTCCACCTTGGACACAACGTCCACCGCCATAACGCCCACTCTGGTCACAACGTCCACCTTCGCATTTGGTCATAACGTCCACCTTGGACACAACGCCCACTTTTGTTTAACTTGTTATTTAATCAACCTTTAACTGCCTTCTTTAATTCTTTTTGTCTAATGTTGTTTAAAATTTGAAAATGTTGGTTTTAGGCTATTTTATGTATTTTTTAAATCTATGTATAGTTTCAACTATTTCCTCCGCATTCTTAACGATTTTCTCTCTATTTTATGATATTTTTTCTCTAGCGTATGCATTTCCCGCTATTTTCTCATATAAATCGGTAG
Organism: Agriotes lineatus; assembly: GCA_940337035.1. NCBI lineage: Eukaryota > Metazoa > Arthropoda > Insecta > Coleoptera > Elateridae > Agriotes > Agriotes lineatus. The sequence continues at coordinate 257,882,805 of OW679194.1, read as the reverse complement.
GTATACGAAAGATAAGGGCCCTATTATAACACTAAATATACCTAAACATTCATTGGTTTGCGATACACCTCATTCGAAAAAAAACGTTTCCTTATTGTATTTACAAGTCCCTAAAAACTAAAAATAAAAGAGAAGGTTGACGTCACTGAAAAAAAGTGGTTATACCGGGTGAGCCATTTTAATCTTTGGACGCGTTTTTCCAGTGAGGGAAGCAAGATGGTGAAAAATACCCCAAGACAAAATTTTTCGGGGTGAAGGGGGACAACTTTTGGCACCAAAATGGGGGGGGGGGTCAAATTCCAAATGGAACCCCCCATTTTTTACCATGGATTCGGGTTCCTGATAAAAAAATATGAAATTTTTGTCGGAACAATTTTTCATGAAAATGCTTTCTTCGGTCAGAATTATGACCCCCCGCCCTATTTAAGAACTACAGTGAATGGACATTTTCCCGAAACAGCACATATGAGTGTTAGCGCTCGATATGGAGTTACCAGGTCTACAACCATAAAATTGTCCCCACACGATGTCATCACAGCTGTCAGGTAGCTGTCATCAGGGCCAAAAGTGTCAATGTTTCACCAAAATGACAAAAATTTCCAGGATTGAGGTTCCAGAACGTTAGATTGGACCTACGCTCGTGATGTACGGTCATGACCAGAGCGCGGGGGAGAGCCACTGACTTCCGGCAAATTTAATGAGAACACCCCGTACATGAGAGGCAAGGGGACTCATTCGAAAAACGCACCCCGATGGGAACAAAATCCCACCACGTCAACGTTGTTGTTCCTGGGTAACGCCAAGGGTGGGATTGTGAGATGCGCTAAAACTGACCGAAGAAAGCATTTTCATGAAAAATTCTTCGGACAAAAATTTCATATTTTTTTTACCTTCACCCGGACCAATTTTTTCCCGGGGTATTTTTCACCATCTTGCTTCCCTCACTGGATAAACGCGTCCAAAGATTAAAATGACTCACCCTGTATAGTCGTGTTCAAATAAATCTGGGACAATGTTTTTTCATATGTACGTTCAGTTAAGAATTGAAGAATATCTCCATGGATCTTCTGCTATCAGAAAGAGTTACATTAAACTTTAACAGGTACTGAAATCTGTAACTCTTTCTGATAGCAGGAAATCCATGGAGATATTCTTCAATTCTTAACTCAACCTGCATATGAAACAAACATTGTCCCAGATTTATTTTAACGCGACTGTACGTGTTATCATTAGTAATATAACAAGGGCGAGACCAGCACGAGAACTTTGATGGGCAAAATGATTTGTACAGGTTACAGAATCTAGATTGAGACGCGGTGAAAATCGTAACTAATGTTAGAATCTAGTAATTTCCAAGTTTCGTATTGGTAACATTTTTACATTTATCATATTGACATTAAATTGTTAACCTTATTTAAGCTAATTAACGCAATAAATCAGAGGCGTACGCAACATTGCGGTATGGTGTATTATCAGTCCTTGAATGTTAAAAGGATTGCGGCAATAATGGTGTTAAGTTGAACAACCAGCCTCTGCTATAACTTCTATCCCAGCAACAGCAATGTTCACACTTTAAAACACGAAGAATCTGTCACATGACGTTAGTCACTGCCCAAACGAAATCCCTCTACCCACCGTTACTGATTACTTGTCATTTAAAACGTAACCAAACTTGTTTGTATGTTTGACAACCTTCCACATATTGCCAATTCGTCATATATGATCACAGCGTCTTTCATGACCTACCTTGAGAGTCAATCTAGTTTCTGTGACCTGTAAGTAAAACGTTCGCGTTTATATTTTGAAGATTATTATATAAAAACAGTATACGAATTATGATTTAGAATTGACCTAATAACGCAAAAAGACTCAAGTTGCTTGTTTTTTGACATTCTACTTCCAATAATGGCACGATCCACGCGTGATAAGCATCCCTAAAGTGTTTATCAGGTAATCAGTTCAGTATTGGTCAATTTAAAAAAAATGCATGGTTCTCCTTGGATGATATCAGTTATGTGACAGTTGAGTGTAATATTCCAACTAAATAACATTCGTGTGTTCCATTAATTACAAGTGGCCCATTTGTTTCAATCTTTTACCACAGACTTTAGAATACCAATGCTTATATGATTTTAGTTATTTAATGTTACATTGGGTCTAATAATGACCTTGACCAATCTGGCGAATGTGTCATAAAAAATGCATTGTCATGGACATATACAGTGTGGTCCATTAAGTGTGCAACAAATGGGACATTTTTTTATTAGTTATACAATCGAAATTTAAATACCACCAAAAGTTAGTGCATGGTCGGTAACTATATCAGATGCCCTTAGAGTGGCTTCAAGTCAAACAATATACAGGGCAGGACAAAAAATATAAAATTCGTTCAAGAATAAAGTTACCTTATTTCAAAAAATATAGCAACATTTTATTGAGAAAAGTTGTTTAGAATCAAAAGTTATGCTCAAATACAAAGCCACGGCCTCCTATTCGAATTTTGATTCTTTTTTGGAAAATTTCGTATGATACATATTTTTATTGTTCTGATTTTATAAGTATTTAAAGTAGCCACAACCACATCACTTTTAAATAACTTTTAGCAACTTGAAGCGTATTTGTAAAATTTACTTGGATTTATATTTTTTTAGGTAAGCGTCCACTTCATGTTTGTTGCAACGATATTTAACAGAACTTTAGAATTTCGCAAATATTCTTTTTAACAAAGCAAATGCTTTACTAATAATAATTTACATATGAAAAAACTCTCAATAATATCAGAATAATAAAAAATATGTATCATACGGGGATAAATCAAAATTTTACAAAAAAGAATCAAAATTCGAATAGGAGGCCGTGACTTTGTATTTGAGCATAACTTTTGATTCTAAACAACTTTTCTCAATAAAATTTTGCAATTTATTTTGAAATAAGGTAACTTGATTCTTGAACGAATTTCATATTTTTGTCCTGCCCGTATGCTGTTTGATTTGGAGCCATTCTAAATACATCTGATATGATTATCGAACATGCACTAACTTTTAACCGTATTTAAATTTTGATTGTACAACTAATAAAAAAAAATCCCATTTGTTACACACTTAGTGGACCACGCTGTATATATGCTGCAAAAATTACGTATTAACTCCATGTTACGTTATTAAGAGGCACATTCTGAGTAGGTAAAAAGTTACACAAAAATTCCTTGTCTTGTATTTTCGAATATATATCGAGGTTTTATTAATTTCAAAACTAGCAGAACTGGCAACATTGTTTAATTACAAATAGGTAAGGCTACATTGTTTTCATAGATATAACACTGTTGTTTATGTCTGATGTGCGAGGTATACCGGGTGGCAATGAGATAAGAGCTATGTGTCTATCTCCTTTACTTATGAACGGGTTTGCATTAAACTTGTTGCAAGAATATTTCGGATTGACAGAAGGATATAGTCAAAATATCCAACTTCTGGTTTTACCGGAAATGTCATTAACTTTGATTTTTTAAAGAGATCACCCTACATATATTATGTTTTGACAGAAACTGACACAAGATCTAACCTGCTAACCTCGAATTTGACATAGAAGTACAGTGCCGCCAACATACTATTCATAACGAAACTCCGGCGAGTCGCCGGCGAACGGCTGGTGAACGACTATGCATACGGGCTCAAACTACATACGACAGTGATGTCAAACTTGTTTAGGTATCACAATCATATTTATATACAGTAGCTAGCATTCGGCATATTAGTGAATTTAGGGCGGGATAAATAAAATATTAATTTATGTATTATACAGGGTGTAGAAATGCTTTACGCACCATAGGGATTTCAATGGTAATGTTTTCATATGACAATATTTGCTTCCCTAATTATTTTAGAGCAAACTTGTAAATAGGTTTTTTGTAGGGCAAACAATTCTGCATCCATTTATACCATCATTTTTCTCATTTTACGTCAGAAAACCTAATAATGAAATAAACTAGAATTATATATATTTTTTTAAATCAATGAAAATTGTGAAGTGGTGGTATGCTGGAAGCAGATCAGGTGCAATAAGTGCCATGGTTGCACCTACATTTGATAGCTGCAAACAAATAAACAGCAAACTAATTTGTTGATGCTTTGAGATGCTTCAATAATTTCAAGGCACCACTGATTTGTCTAAAAATGGCAATTTTATTTCTTTAAATTTTCGGTTTTCCGAAATGTAAAATGACAGATGCTGGCACAAATGGATACAGAATTTTTTTCTCTACAAAAAACTTCCATACAGGTTTGCTCTAAAATAATTAGGGAAGCAAATATTTTCATATGAAAAAATTACCATTGAAATCCCTATGGTGCGTAAAGCATTTCTACACCCTGTATGTGTACTTAATGTTCTTGAACTAGATTTGGCTAGTTTGAGAACAATAAAGAATATAGCGGCACACATGTAGCTATTTTTTAATCACTCTGCTGTTGGTTGTAACTCCAATCACTGTCACTGTATTTAGTAAATTTATAAATTGTAGTTTTTTTAGTAAAATACTATACACAAATAAATATATACAATAGATTAAAGAAAAATCAATATTAAATAACTTTTTTAGCGGTCATGTATTTTATTTACAATTTTTATATTACAGAATGAGATCATACTAGAAACGTATATAATACAGAGCATTATGCCACACTATCAACTGTTTTGGTTAGGGAAGGAGGAAACATTAAAGGTAACATACAAACAAATAAAACTATTAAAACATTTGACAAGGATAACTGGATACGTATATTGAACATGTTACTCGAGATAATTGGAATCAGCTGTGCTCTGAATCCTAATTTAGCAACTGAAAAATATATCGTTTGTTCAATAACTGTAATAGCTATTTAAGTAACAAGGAATGTAAGGACCTATTAACATTTGAGGTAGGCAAGTACAAGCCAAGGCGCAGCCGCGGCTTGTTGCCTGCCGAAAAAATAAATTATACAGTCAATACATTAATTATGAAAATGTTCCCCCAGATAATTCGATCATATTTTTATCCCCAGTAACTAATGAAGAAATAAGTAATTCAATGAACACCACATCATCAGAATTAGAGAACTTGACTAACGCAAACTTAAAATTAATAAAAAGAAAAAAATAGTTTATCTAACCAATGCAGTTTTGTATGAAATCAAGTCCTAAACACCGATATATTTCCAGATGTTCAATGTGCGGTTGTTGAAATGGCAGTCCAACACCAGTTTTACAAATTTGGTTGGATACGATGAAAATATGTAATTAAATCTTCTACACGGCTAAAATTTGCTAAACGAGTTTTTTGAGGAAAAGTTTTTTTTTTAAATGGCACTTCCAAGAGCCATCGTACTATTAGATAGAATTTGTAATTACTAGTCTAACGATGGGCACTATGCCCTACTTTATATTTATTTAAAACTGAAAGATGTTTAATTAATAAATTTTTAAAATATGATTGTGGTACCTAAACAAATTTGGCATCACTGACGTAGGTATGTAGTTTGAGCCTTAGATTCCGAAAAACATAAAATATGTAGGGTGATATCTGTAAAAAATCAAGGTTAATGACATTTCCGGTAAAATCAGAAGCTGCATATTTTGATTATATCCGTCTGTCAATCCGAAATTATGTTTAATATTCTTGCAACAAGTTTAATGCAAATCCGTTGATAAGTAAAGGAGATAGAGACATGGCTCTTATCTCATTGCCACCCGGTATACCTCGTACATCAGACATAAACAACAAATAACAGATCAGTGGAAAATTACAATAGTTTCAATTATGGGACATTCAGTAAACACAAAAAAATTTTTTTAAGTTGGTATGTGCATATAATTTTCGTATTAGGGATTCTGTATTTTGTTTTGCAAAGGTTTCCACACCTGTATATAGGCAGATTTGAATTTAAAAATGACAATTATTAGTATTTCTCATTGGCAATGTCAAAGTAGATATTTTTCTAGAAATTCTCACCTGAAGTTTTATAAAATGTAATAAAAATACCTATTAATAAACGCTATGTCAATGGTATCCAACACAGTATTTCTATAATATCCTTAAAAGTAGTTAATTACAATATTTATGACAGATGGGAAGTAAATGTCACACCCTTAACCTATTTGTTTTAGTAACTTTTTGTAAGTACGTTCCTAGACAAAGATAAAGTACACTCATGAAATTTTGAATATCAAAGGTTGCCGTCACTGAAAAAACGTGGTTATACAGTCGTGTTCAAATAAATCTGGGACAATGTTTGTTTCATATGCAGGTTGAGTTAAGAATTGAAGAATATCTCCATGGACTTCCTGCTATCAGAAAGAGTTACAGATTTCAGTACCTGTTAAAATTTAATGTAACTCTTTCTGATAGCAGGAAATCCATGGAGATATTCTTCAATTCTTAACTGAACCTGCATATGAAAAAAACATTGTCCCAGATTTATTTGAACACGACTGTATAACCACGTTTTTTCAGTGACGGCAACCTTCTCTTTTATTTTTAGTTTCTAGGGACTTGTAAATACTTACCTACTGGTACAATAAACAATAAGGAAACGTTTTTTTCGAATGAGGTGTATCGCAAACCAATGAATGTTTAGGTATATTTAGTGTTATAATAGGGCTCTTATCCTTCGTATAACTACCGCTTTATATGAGAAACGAGCGGGAAATGCATACGCTAGAGAAAAACCATCATAAAATATAGAGAAAATCGTTAAGAATGCGGAGGAAATAGTTGAAACTATACATTGATTTAAAAAATACATAAAATAGCCTAAAACCAACATTTTCAAATTTTAAACAACATTAGACAAAAAGAATTACAGAAGGCAGTTAAAGGTTGATTAAATAACAAGTTAAACAAAAGTGGGCGATGTGTCCAAGGTGGACGTTATGACCAAATGCGAAGGTGGACGTTGTGACCAGAGTGAGCGTTATGGCGGTGGACGTTGTGTCAAAGGTGGACGTTGTGACCAAATGCGAAGGTGGACGTTGTGACCAGAGTGGGCGTTATGGCGGTGGACGTTGTGTCCAAGGTGGACGTTGTGACCAAATGCGAAGGTGGACGTTGTGTCCAGAGTGGGCGTTATGGCGGTGGACGTTGTGTCCAAGGTGGACGTTGTGACCAAATGCGAAAGTGGACGTTGTGACCAGAGTGGGCGTTATGGCGGTGGGCGTTGTGTCCAAGGTGGACGTTGTGACCAAATGCGAAAGTGGACGTTGTGACCAGAGTGGGCGTTATGGCGGTGGACGTTGTGTCCAAGGTGGACATTGTGACCAGAGTGGGCGTTATGGCGGTGGACGTTGTGTCCAAGGTGGACGTTGTGACCAAATGCGAAAGTGGACGTTGTGACCAGAGTGGGCGTTATGGCGGTGGTCGTTGTGTCCAAGGTGGACGTTGTGTCCAAATTTGAAAGTGGACGTTGTGACCAGAGTGGGCGTTATGGCGGTGGACGTTGTGACCAGGGTGGACGTTACGACCAACGCCGTAAAATGTTATTCTCAACAGGCGCCGGTGGACGTTGCGACCAGAGTGGGCGTTGTGGCGGTGGACGTTGTGTCTAAGGTGGACGTTATGACCAAATGCGACGGTGGACGTTGTGACCAGAGTGGGCGTTGTGGCGGTGGACGTTGTGACCAGGGTGGACGTTATGACCAAAAATAGCGGTGGACGTTGTGTCCAACATGGTTGCCATACTAGGTGGTGGACGTTGTGACCAGTGGGCGTTGTATCCAGGCCCCTTCTATTAGACCACATAATATTAATTACTACAGGTAATAATTTAAAGTCACTAAGAGTTCTCGCATCGGTAGTATCAAGTTTCACAACATTATACATATGGACGTTCTCGGCTAACTGACTGCCAGGCCCGTCGAGATATTGAAACTACCCCGGTCCCTTAAAATAACTTCGGGTACGGTTTAATTCTAGAAATATTTTTAGAACCTACTATATTTCAGCGGCTGCTTTAGTCAAAGGTCCATGGTTATACGAATACTAATAAATAATAGAATATTTTCAAACAACTCAAGGAACCCAAAAGTAAATATTAGAACAGATCTTATCACCTTGTCGTTCCCCGAAGAATTTCAATTGATAACTTGATCGCAACAGCTAGATGTTTCCAGCCAGCTAAGCATAATCTCAGCTTTAAAATTTAGAACGGCCTTGAATTATGATGCGAGCCCCAGATATTGCGCTGAAATTGGGAATTAAGACAAGCAAAAATGAGCAAGACCCAGTTCAGAGTTATTTATGTGCGTCTTCGACTTCGGAACTCGAAGTAATAACTTCAAGATTTATTATGTTTGCAGCTACCGCCTCAGCAGCAATTTAACGCAGCTCAGATTTTTTACTCGAACAGATCCCGTAACATTATAAAATAATTTTTTAGTCGGAAGTATCTACATTTCGAGAACTTTGCAGGCTGTTGCGCCGGAGGACGCAAAACGAAGCCGATATTAAACGAGATAACCTCTTCGCCGGCTCTTAAATTGAAGTCATGCTCGAAAAAGGTAAAAATGTAGATTTTGATGAAGTGTCTCTTCTAGCGTATAAGAAAATGCACGGTTTTCACTATTAGCACAGGTAAAAGGCTATACTAAAACAAATATTCAAAACTAAATATATTCTTTGTTTTTGTTGCATGGCAACCGGATATTACAGTTTCTTCGTTTTACTGCAGTAAATCCATCCTTGTTGATATTTTGAAAATGTATCTTTCCTAAGATACTCTTCACTAATTTATTAGAAATCGATACGTGCACCGCACAAACACCCCGTAATATATGGAGAATGGAGGGCGAAACTCGCATAAATCAGAGTAAACAGAGGTAGCCCCAAGATTTCATTTATGCCACACAAAGTATGTAATAATTCTTTTAAGCTTTAGGACTATTTAATTGCCGACACGTGTTTGCTAAATTTAAGATGATACACTAATTTTTGTTATTGCAAATGAATTGGAATGGTTATATATATTTTTAGATGTAATTTGTGATGCAGATAACTACATATCTAGAACTGAATTCCTATTGTTACACGCCAAACTCAATGGGTATCAATTTTGTACAGCAGTAGATGTGTAACGTTAACAAAAATGCCCGATAGCAACGTCGAAACTTTTAGTATTTCAGATAGAACCAGATCAAATCGAATGCCGGTGAGGAGTCATGGGCATTGCGAGGTACATAATAAATTCACGTACCCGGTTCAGTAACTTGCCTTCATTCGCTCCGAGTAAATGAGTCGTGATCAAAGCAGGCTGAAAGAGATAGCGAGCACTCAAAATAAAGAAGCAACATTGGCTAGTATCAGACATCAATAATTATTTTATTACCAATGTTGTAATAGTTACTTATGTTCTTTGAGTTGTTTGAAAATATTCGTATAATTATGGGCTTTAGTTTAAACCAACCATTGAAATATGATACTTTCTAAAGTTAGCACAGAATCGAAACGAGTCCAAAGCCAATTTTAGAGGCCGGGGGTAGTTTTAAATCTCGATGCGTCTGGCTGGGAGTCAGTCGAGAACGTCCATATGGGAATGTTGTGAAACCCGACACGGCCGGAGGTGGCATTTTTACAATGTACTTCGGCAGTGTTGCTTGTGGCAATTATGTGGATTAAGAGAAAGGCATGAAATAATAAGGTCTATAGTAATATTATTGCTTGAGTAGCTTTGCAATGGAGGTTGCAATAAGTTTTATTGTACAGCCTTGTTGAACACTGTTTTATCATTGGTGTTACTGCTGACTGTAGACGGCTTTGTTGTTGGGTCGTTGTACATTTGTTTATTGCTGGGTTGGAGCCCAGTTGAAACGGCTTAGTGCACTATGTACTTGAGGTTAGAGATTATCCGCCGAGATTATCAATAACCCTCGACCAGATAAGCAGTTATCAGTAATTTAGGCTGCGCACCATTTCCCACAGATGCACTGTGATTTGGGCCTTTTGCGGTTAGAAGCGGCCACCGCAAATGCGGATGACATTGACATGGGTTCGGTCCATTAATCTAGTCCGCGTTCAACTAATAGGTAGTAGCTGCGGTAAGCGTGCGTGTTGCAGTATTATTACAGGTACATCATCGGAGGTGCACTGAAGAATATTCCTGAACGAGGTACTCTCCTAGACGCTACGTGGGAACACAGCGTTGGGGAGGGGGGCACAAGACTCCCTGTAAGTATTATGATAACGAACACGTACTGCTAAATGTTGTAATATGTGTTTATTGTTGCTTACATGTTTGACTTGGAATTTGTCTGGATTTGTGTTCGTGAACGATTGCGTGAGACTGCATGCCACATGAGAGGGCTCAGCGATTGCCTAGCTTTCCCGCGGTGTCATGTATCTGACCTACTACCCTTACACCGAAATGCTGTTACGGCATTTTTGGCAAGTCACCAGCCCTTGTAAATTTATGCATGAGAACCGATCTAAAACCAGAAAAAAATTAATTAGCTTGGAGCACCGAAAATATGTGTCCTACATATGATAAAACTGTTTAACGAACGTCAGCTTTGTAACCACTTCCATAAGTTTTGCATCCAGTTGCTGCTATGGTATTCCTACAAGTGGGTCTTGACTAAATATCGTAAAAAACTGTTTTTCGAAATGACAAAGGTAGGAAAAATGTATATTTCATATTCTCAAAGTAACGTCAATTAAATATTAATGGAATTGACTGGTTACTGAGCACATGTGTATATTATAAGTAATCTCAAATTACCATTATCTTTTCACATTTCCGAGTGAATCGCTGTGTACGTTTATCCTATGAATTTTCTAGTTTGGGGCAAATGGAAACGTAACTTGGGGCACTTGTAAACGTAAACTGAACGTGGTTTTTCTATATATTTTTTTAGTTCTCTATGGCTAGCAATTGTAAGCGTAAACGCTCTGACCCGCCATGTGTAGCTGAAAGCATCGGCAGAGCTGTTCATGATATAATAAACAGAAAGAAAACTTATTCAGAAGCAGAAGATTAATATGGAGTCCCGAAATTACTTATTATCATCCAATTGGTGAAAATCTTGACCTCACAGGAAATTCTAAAGAAACTAAAGAAAGCAAAAGAATTGAAACGGAAGTACCCTGAAAAGATAGTTAAGCAAAATAAAAAGAAGAAAGTCTAAAAAAGGAGAGAGCACCTGAAAAGAAGTCGAAAGAAAATTCTGGAAATTTCAAAAAGGATTAACATTTTGAAGCTTCATACATTTTGACTTTCCATTTTGTAAAACATATTTTGTTTTTGTTGCTTTGCCTGCATGTCTTAATTTGTACTTACGTAATCGTATTCTATTTGTATATCAAAGACGGTAATTTTAATTTAGTTAAACGAATAAAAACATATTTTTTTATTGTATTTTCTTTTACCACATTTTTAAAACAAAATACAATCAAAAAGTTATTTTTATTTGATACATGCACATCTGTTTGTTAACATTTGCGCAATGGAATCTGCTTTGTAGTCATTCTCGTTTATACATGGTGCTTACAATTGCCCTTGAAAGAGACTATTCCTAAGAAATGTAAGGGGTCTGGTTTGAATTAGCGTATATAGTATATCAATCAAGGTAACTAATAAAGGCACTGAATGAAAAACATGAATTAGTAGTCGAGCAAAAACAATAGATTAAATAGACTTATTACAGGATTCAACGGGAATGACACTAGTAATTCTTATAAGGAGATAGCAACTTTTATACGATTGGGGAACAACTCATAACAATTAAATCGACCGTGCAACAATTTTTGGCTCACTGCAGTCGAGAAAGGTGGATTTACTAACGAGAGAATTGTGGATTTCTAATAGTTCTGAATGAATTACCAAGGTTCAACGTAATTTCTTTTATTTAAAACACCCATGGATCCCTAGAGTAGAAAACGGGGACCAGTCAGTTTTTTTCAAGCTGTGTTCTGTATTTCAAGAATAGTCAACATTTTACTTAAAATGGAGCGGTAGTTGAAGGTACATGCACGACACAGCAAAAGCACATCCCGTTATTTCAGAATACGTAAGGGAATCAAATGTCAATTCGGTCTTGACCGTAACCGTGTCAGAACATTTTTAAATTCGATGAGTCTGCGACTCCTTTGAGTATTTTCTGTTCAAAGATTACGACTTCGCTTGTATATAGTTTTTTCTGTCGTATTTTCACGTCCAATAGTTCGTCAATTTGCGTGCAGGCTGCTATAGCGGCCGCTGTACTTTTCTGTCGTTTATAATTACTTTCGTTGGCTTATTTGGAATTTTGGATTTCGCACGCAGCCCTGTTCTAGAAAGTTCGTCGAGTCGAGTCTCTTCTCACTTCGTGATTGGCTGCAGGTGGTGAGGCCACGTAGCGTGTCTGGTTCGAGCAGCGTCAGGCTTGATGCAGTCAGTGGCCGGCTGTGATTGTAAGCGCTTCGAAAGCTTAGTTTTGGTGTACCGCTCCGCGAGTTCGCACGCGGAAGTGGCCAGTGAATGTGCTGTCACAGCGAGGTGTGGCTTTGTTTTTTGAGGAGTTTATAACTGGCCGGCTTAGAGTGAAGTAGTGGTTTGTGCGTGTCCTTTTGTTGATTTTGATGACCTTCTGTTCTGCAAATTTCCGACGACTTGTTGGGCCATTCTTCTCCGTTACATTGAGGGATCCAGAATTTCAGAGCGGGTACATATACAGATCTCGACAGTTTTCGGTGGTTTCCTATGAGAATTCCGCACCTGGGATCATTACACTTCGCACAGCGCCCACGCTTCAGGCCACGACACATCTGCTTTCACGGCGGGCGCCCGACAATAATCGACGTAGCCAGGCATAGCTAACCAATGAAGGTAGTGTGCGCTATTTTTAATTATGCATTCATGTTGCATGACAGCCGCCAGCGTAGGCTGCTTATAAATATTCATTTAAGTTAAATGCCAGCCAACACCTCAGGCTATTTTTAATTAATTATTCATGTTACATGCCAGCCGCCAGCGTAGGCTGTTTATAAATATTCATTCATGTTAAATGCCAGCCGACAGCTCAGGCTATTTTTAATTAATCATTCATGTTACATGCCAGCCGCCAGCTTGGGTCGCTTGCAAGCGATAATTCATGCGCTTAATCACCAGCCGCTTGCTTGGGCTGTGCGTAAACTCTAACAAACGTGCTTCAAGGCAAGTGCAAGCCACCCGCGTTTTGGCAGTGTACCTATTGTTACAATTCACGCAATATTTTAGAAATAAGGCGACTTCCCAGCTGGGCTTTTAGCTATAGTGCCCATTTGTTAGTTTCTATTTTCTGTTCACCCCGACGACGTTGGCGCTGTTATATTGTGTTAGACCAATAGATCAGTTTAATGTGCGTTGCTTTATGATTTTTCCTATAGGCCTGTGCATGCTTTATACAGGTTAAATTGTTTACTGTGTCAGGTTTATGTACGGTGGTGCCTGGAAGGAGTTTTTAAGCGTCGCAGTTAAGTCATTGCGCTCGTCGCCGCAGTGTTGGGGGTCGTGAGGCTGTGCACAAATATTCTATTCCTGTTTAAGAAAAGTTGCAAGGTAAGCACATTATCCGGTTTCATAGTGGGTCTATCTTAGCATTTTCGTTCATATTAATGAAACCGGGTGGCGCTTAATTAATTTTGTCAGTGTTTACCGTTCCTTAGGCCGTTTCCCGTAGGTAATCTCGTGTAGGACAACCCCCCGCTGCACTGTAGTTTAGCCGGCATATCTTGTTACGGGTCTTTTAGTTTTTACGTGAATTTTTGTATGAGCCGGCGTGGTGTCGTAAAACTCGTTTTAGACCGTAACAATTTAGATAACACTGGCGACAGGCTATAAAAATTTCTTTGGGCAAACGACTATTCTTTTGGATACAACCTTCTTCGGTACGATACTTTCGCTTCTGTTAAGTGCTAAAAGCTCAAGCCAAATACGCGACCCATGAGCCGGGGAACGCGGCGTGCAGCAGAGGGACTCAGATGTTAAACCTCGACCAAAGATGTACAAACATCGCACGTGTTCCGGCTTGAGTGCCCCACTACCGCATAAAACAAAGCGGATAACAGCAAATTCTACCTCCAGTAATCGTAAAAGCAGAGTACTACGACAAAAATTACCAGGACATCATTCAAAATCATTAAAATGATGCAGTAGCTATTTAGTCTGATACTGATTAGCTTCTTTCGCATTAATATCTAGTTCACAAAACTGTCGGGATGCTGAGGACGCAGCGTTTGCTTCAAAACAGCAAGAAAGTTCAATACTTTCGTCTTCGCAACATAAGAAGGATAAGTTTCGTTTGAAAGAAGTTCAATGACGGTTAATTCTCTTTAATGCCTTCCGGCAGGATAACTCGTACTGATTAACATTCTGTTTAGGGTAGGCGAAGATTTGTTCAAAATGCCGCAAAAGTATGCATGAGACGTAAACTAACAGGTTCTTCACCTGTTAGAGTTAATCTCCAAAAACTTCGCAAACACGGCGGTTGAACTGCATACATCTTGGCGCTTTAAAGTTTTTGTTCACTCGCTTTCATATCAAATCCAGTTATTTCCTATAATTCAGCATCAATCAAGTTGTTTTTGTGCTTGTCCTACTTTTAGGGTATCAGATCTGCTCTGTATGTACCGTTTTAAACTTACTCTTGCGCAAGTTCTATTATGCAATTGGTGGAGGAAACTGAATTGTGTCTGTAAGCGGATTCAGGTGTGCAAATGACAGGTAATTTGATTTGATGTAACTACAGCTGGAAGTTGGATTACGTTGGAACCGAAGGTGTTATGTGAGTATTTAGCCATTAAGTTTAATTTAAGTCATCTGAATTTCCTGACGTTTAGGGGAAGCTAATTCTAGATAATTACAGACACTAAGTTAGGTTAGCTAAAATTGCTATGAATGCTAGTGGACTAGGAGCGCATATTCATCGACGTTTTCGTTTTAAAGCATATGCATTTGAAACGGAACATTTTCTACGTAAAGCAAACGGGACCTCAAATATTGTGGAATTGTCCGGCAGACGTTCAATTAGAAACAGGTAGAGCTGATTAGTGCAGTTTCACATTGACATTAAACCTTCTGGAGAACTTCTATTATCATCAACAACTTAAGCAACTCGACTTCGTTCAACTTAAAATATTTGATTGTAGCAAACTAGGAAGACAGTAAGATGCTGGAGGTGCTTTTGAATAAAATCTAACATCCTTATTGACTTCTTATCCGATTTCAATCTTAGCTGAGGCGAGATTCCAAGGAGGAGATTACATTGAGAAATATTTTTTGAAACGTACCGCATTGAATGTTACTCAGTCACCTAAAATAACAAAAGACGTATTTCAAAGAAAACACTGTTTCTCCCTGTTTTTGCAGTCCCGGTTTACAAACTGGTGGAATCACTCCAACAGTCAAAATGTGCAAATGGTTTTGTTGTGTTTTGCTGAAGTGCTTGAATTATTAACGTCAGTCATCCACTCTGATGTAAACACAACGACCGGGGAGGCCGTTGAGAATTATTTGAGTTTAACAAAGCATCAAATTATTTAAGTGCTTTAGAAAACCCGATGTAATTCTGCTCTCGAATACAGTGTTTTTTCTAAATTGACGATTCGTCCCATTGGAACATATTATTTGTTTGAAATCTATCAACATAAAGCAAACCAGCAAAGATAGAAACACGTTTATACTGACAGATTTAATTTATAAACGGTCAAACACAAAGGTTTGAATAAACGAAATCAAGAAACTAAAAAAGCTATTTTATTTATTAGTAGATGCAGATGCAGTAGAAAGCCCTCCAATAGGACAAGGGGTTCTCTAGCTTTAAGAAAACTGGCCGATCAAGAATCGAACTGGTTATTTATAATGCTTTTGATTATCCTGAAATGACGTTATCTGCGTTTAGCTTTGCAATCAAGGCATAGCGTACCAAAGTAGATAACGGTTATATTATTCCTAACATGCAGTGCTAATATACAGAATGCGAAAATAGGTAGTCGAATGAGTTAGAATACAGTTTATGGGCTTTGTATGCGTTAGACAGAAGTAGACATATATTTAAAATCTAGTATCCTAGGATTCAGGTGTTTTTTGAAAACAAAACACCTTCATTCTGCGGATGCTAGATGTTAATCGCATATTAGTCTATTTCTGTCTAACGGCTTACAAAGCCCATAAACTGTATTCTAGCACATTTGACTGCCTATATTCGCATTCTATATATTACCATTGTATATTAAATTAGGCAGCACAGGCACCAGGCTGCTCAAATTACAAGAAGTTGTGGTGCATCCACAACTTACAGGCCTGGAAACGCAAATCTAAATTATTATACAATTTCGTCAGTTTTACAAAACTAGGACAGCAAATATTTAAGTCATATACTATTTGTGTTTCAAATAATTCCAATTTAACTGAACTCAGCTCTTCTAATTTCCATCGGGTGTAGGTTAATCTCCGCCGGTCTTGAAATTGATTGGTGTGAGTGCGAGAGAGAGAACAGTCACAGCCAACGCTGGTGCGAGCAGGGTGGGGAACTGATTATCGACCCAATTAAATGAAAGGCAGTTGAATCTCTGAATCCCATAAAAGTCGCTGAAGAAATGCCTAAGTGTATCTCAACGATGCGATACGTCAAGACACTTGTAAGATGGGCTTAATTCAATCTTTCTTTCATCTGACTAAATCGAAATGTCAAAACAATGGGCCCAAAAGATGATTACATGCAAACATTTATTATCACCTAACAAACTGCTCTAAAAGAATGTCCGAAATGGAAAGCCGAATATAATTGAAATCACTTTAAATTTCCTACAAAAGTATTTGTTTCTTGTTAATCTATGCTAAAATCATCAAGGAAGAAGTGAAAAGATTAAAATACTGAAAGTAACCAAGAAGCCATATTATTATTTTCTAAACAAGACAGTATAATCTATCTACTTTTAGTGGCACAGCAAATATACCTCAGTGGAATAACGGCTACCTGTAGTTAGCTCAATTTAGAAATTGACGCCGCCACTGCCTTTTTATGTACGCGGAGAGGTGTGCGCTTTGCTTCTTTGCCTTTGTTTAAGCATTTCCAATTATATAAGAATAGTGTGTTACGTTTTAATACACCTATTTTTATAGTGTCTTATTATTAACTATATCTTCTACTCTTTTCCTTCGATCTAGGCATGTATAGGTAGTTACGAAATTTTCGTTTCCACATTTGGTTGGACTTCTTAAGCAGCAGATTTTAGTTGTCCCAAATGGTTTATACATTTACCGCTGAACATTTAAATCTATTTCTAATTAATACTAAACAGACATTTGATACATAGTCTTTCGCAGCCCTTTCGTCTCTTCAAAATCAATTATATTAAGTCTGGAAGCGCTTGTATTTACTGTTAAATTTTTCAGTAGGTTTGACACGTATACTCTTTTTGTATGTCATTTTACTAGAGTGCTATTCGGATTTTCAACAATTATTGTCATTAATATTTTTGTCTTTATCTGCAGTCCTGTCATTTATTTATCTCTACTTCTTCCTATTTGCAGTATGTTATTTCCATCTTCGTATCTGCACTGCCTATAGGTCGCTTCTAACTTTACCTAACCATCTTGTCTTGGTGCTAATTATTTCGTCCTTTTATCTTCGGTAAATATAACCCACCATCAAATTCACTTTGTTTTAAGTATTTGACTTGGGGTGAAATATACTTAATATGTCCTTGACATATCAAAAGGCAATATCCCTACACCCTAGATAAATACCAGTCGTATTCAAATTATCCAGATCATCAATTTAAATTTCTTGGTAATTGGTAATTACAGTGCTTTAAGGATTCTTTATTTGTAGAACATGCTTTGGTTTCAGCTTGGTTTGTTCTCTTACTCACTTCTTCTGTTTTGTTGTTCTCCCTCTCTATTTCCAGTCTGAGAAATGTTATTTCTTCACTTCTTTAAACTCATATATCTCTATTTTTAAGTTCTGCCTTTATACATTTTTTCTTCAAATATACCTCATATATGTTATTTTGTGTCTGTTTCCTATAATTCTATTGCTTCTGTTATTTTCTCCAATTGCTTGAAGGTGTCCAGTTCTTATTCTAATTGCTATATAATAATAATAATAATAATAAAGTGTCTTTTATTATACTTATAATTCAAGGGTATAACAAAGAAAAAATATTTAAATAATGCAGGCAAAGTTCAGCCTGGTTGCAAGGATATGCTGGCTGCTCTTCCACTTAACCTACAACTTAATCTTATAAACATAATAGAATATACAATATAACCTATATGTGATTCCGGTACATACGCCTGTCAGATGTGATTGTGAAATAAATACACATTTAAATTCCTAATTGATTGTATTCATTGGGTGTTGGTCATTGAGCAGGATCGGTTTTAATTTATTTTTAAATACGGTTGAGCTTACTGGTTTCATCATTTCCATGTAGTGTCTATTAAAACATTTTACTATGCAATACGAAAAAGAGCGGGTGAAAATATGTTTATAATGAAATGGCACTGTCAGAAGACCTCGGTGACGCAAGTTCAGATTGTGTATTTCCGTACGATAGGCTAACTTTCTACGTAAATATGGTGGGGATGCTATTAATATTATTTTACGATAAAAACAAGCAGCGTGTAAGTACCTCCGGTTCTTCATATTGAACCATTGAGCACGCTGTAGCTTATGCGAAATTCTTTCATACTTGCGTATGCCATAAATCATACGCAAACATGAATTTTGAAGTTTCTGAATTCGCTTAGCATCAACGTAATCTCTACAAGGACCGTATGGTGTATCACAGAAGTCAAACTGCGAAAGTACAAGTGCGTTACATAAGCATATGTATTTTCATCTTAGTGCTCAATATATCTCTATTGTTGAACAACGTCTTAATTTTACAGTGAGCTTTTTGAATGCAATTGCTAATATGGTCTTTAAGACGTAAATTATCATCTATCTGACGGCTTAGATTTCGCACAGATTCTTTATATTCCAGAGATACTCCATTAATCGATACCTTGAAATCACAAACGATTTTTAATCGTTCGTTTTTATTATCGAACAAAATAGGGTTAGATTTTTTGGGATGAAGTTGTAGGCAATGCTGTTTAGATACCTGATATAATTTAACTAAATCTTGGTTCAAGAAGGAATATGCGTTAACTTGGTCACTAGAATTAAAAGAAATGTATATTTGTGGGTCGTCAGCATATGAGTGATAGTTACAATATTTTACACATTGAAAGAAAGTCGAAGTATAAATAATAAATAAAATTGGGCCTAATATCGATCCTTGGGGCACTCCACTCTCAACACTTGAAAACATAGACTTACAATCTGTTACAGTTACCCTTTGAAATCTCTCACTCAAATAGTTCTCAAAGAATTTCACTACGCTGTTCTCAAGACCTATATAATGCAAAATTCCCAACAATAAATTATGATCTATAGTGTCGAAGGTCTTGGAAAAGTCAAGCAATACCAATAAAGTCAATTGGTTACAGTCCATAGCTCATCATCAACAACGCTTGCGACTGTCGAAGCACAGTTATGAACTGTCCTAAAACCTGATTGATTTTCAGGGAGAATTTTATTTTTGTCAAGATGGTGTCTAAGCTGCGCTGCAACTGCTTTTTCCAAGACCTTAGAGAGTGCAGGTAATATGCTAATAGGCCGTAGGTCTTTGAACGTAGACGGTGTGGTCGCCTTGGGAATAGGTATAACATCAGCCTTCTTCCAACACTTGGGAAAAACTGAAAATGTTATGCAGTAATGTATAATGTGTGTGATTATTGGGAGTAAAAGTGGTAGGCAAGCATTCAGTACAAATATTCCAATGCCATCACAAAAATAGAATTTGATCTGATAGAAGTTATATATTTCATCACAAGAGCTTCATCTATAGGTTGTAATGTGATTTATATTTGCTTGAATATTATTGCGTTAGTAATTGGCTGTGTCAGCAATTTCATTTTGAGAAGCTACACTGGGAGTTGAGTTATTGAAAAAACGATAATTTGCTCAGCATCTGCAGAATTTGAAGAAAGTCGATTTTTATGCTTTTTGTTTTTGTGTATATCGAAATTTGATAAATCCTTCCAAAAACTCTAGTATTTTTTTGACATTTTTGAAGTAGGTAGTCTTTTTTGCTTTTCTAACGGCAGCTGTAACAAAGCTACGCAGCTGTTTGTAATACACATAATGGCTGGAATTTTTTGATAACTTATAACGATTACGAGCATGATCACGAAGCGAAATTAATAATCGTATATCGTTATTAAGCCAAGGTCAGGTATTTTAGTGAATCTGGATGTTACGAAAGGCGCATGTAAATCAAGAAGCGTTTGAAGATTATCATTAAAGAATTCGATTTTGTCGTCTATATTATCCAGGTCATACATGTTTTTCCAAGTTATAGACCTTAATTGATCATAAGATTGTTGAGAATTAAAATTTCTAAAATTTCTATTGGTTCTGATCACAGGGTTGACGTTTGCACTAACAATATTGACGATATATTGCACTAGTTAGTTCGTGGTCAGAAATCTCGTGCATGCTTATTGTTTCGATTTTATCAATTAATGCGGGAACATTTGTTATGATCAAATCTAAAAGAGAGAATGTACTAGATGTGATACGTGTTGGAGTTTTCACAAGCTGTTCAAACCCAAGGCCGTTCAGATATGATTGCAAATGAGCGGATCCTGGACTTTCGCAGTCTAACAAATGAACATTAAAGTCACCAGTACATATTACTTTATCATCAACAAGTAGCACCGAAGACAAGCTGCTTTCAAAATTATCAAGAAAATGCAATAAATTTGATTTAGGCTGACGATAAATTACACCAAAAGCAAAACTACTGCTATTTGAATTTAGAGTAATCCAAAGTTGCTCAATATTAGAATCGGTTTCAATAATTTTATATTTCATACCTGTTTTTAGGTAGTAGCCTGTTCCATTACCACGACTTGGACGATCTTTTCTAATGAAATCATATCCTGGAATAGATACGGTCAACCAAGTTTCTGTCCACTACTGCGACGTCATAGTTGTAATCAAGAATATGGTTTTAAACAACTTGAAATTTCTTGTCAATGAATAAACATTTAAATGTGCAATTTTCATGATTTCATGTTAAATTTATTCAAAGTAGCATCTGATCAACATCTAACAAGCGCATGATATAACAAAAGACTGAAAAAAACAATTACGAAAATACAAATTGTAAATACTAGAAAAAGAAATTAAATACACAATTAAATTGTAGACTGCAATTGGACATTGTCTGGCCGATATGCGTGTGTATCATACGTATAAAGCAGAATATTATTCAGGTTAATTCATCAACCGTTGTGATAGTATGCTTTTTTATGTTGTTAGTGGAGCCAAATTTCTTGATAGCTTCTTGCAACAAAGTAAGTCTAGTTTTTGTTAGGTCTTCCCGAATGATAATACCGCTATTTTTTAAAAGCTTTTTGTTTGTAAACACAAGCCGTCTTGTTTGATAGCTAAAAAACTTAATGATAATAGGACGAGGACTAGTTGGTTTATCACTTTTCACAGCACCAACTCGATGTGCACGAAAATGGATAACGCTTTCTGATTTGTGTCCTCAAGCTTCTCTTCGGGAAGTCCAAAAATACGTATGCAGTTCCCCTTACTGTACTGCTCCTGCTGATCGAGCTTCGACTCCTGTTGCAGTAGCTCTTGTCATCCTTTGATTATTATAATTTCTTTTTAGTCTGTTCCACAATTTCCAGTGCAACGTTAAATAATGTTATGGATAAAACATACCTTCGTCACCCGCCTTTATTTGTTTTATATAATTCAGTTAATCTTTCTGCAGTTGTCACCTCAGCGTAACTTTCTGCCATCATTGTTTTTATTTAAACTTGTTGTTTGGCTGGCATTTGCTTATTTTTATAACATATAAAGTCGAGTTGTGCCTGCATATCTGCCACCTTTTCATCGTCCACGATGGGGCGCAGTTAGTCAGCCATCGGTTCTATCATCAACGTGTCCCTTATAAGGCAAATATAAGCAAGTTCCTCGGGCAGCTGAATTTAACCGAGCGGTTAAAGCATCTGGCTAATTAATAATCGAATTCCGCCTGGGAGTGCAGGTAGGAATTCCACTGTGTGCTGTGTTTTTTCCGTTGCGAATTAATCTAATTCTCATTACTAAGTATTTCCTGTTACTGTTTTGGTAGTACTAGAAACATTAAGAGAATTTTACCTAAGTACATCAAAACTTAAAGAGCCAAACATAAACACACTGAGCTTTGGTTAGTTTTGAGCTCAAGTTGTTTGCTGTAATAATGAAGTAAAAAAAGAAAGAATTGATTACAAATACTGTAGAAGATCATGTTTATCCCGATTCAATTGTTTAGAATATTTTTAATACACGATACAGTATGACGCACATAAAGAGAAATGACTCTCAAAGACACACTAACTATAGCTTATATTCCAGACATGCCAGACAAATTTAGATAAATTGGAAATAAGTTCAATGTTAGGATTGTATTCAAAATGATGAATACCTAGCGCTCAGTTCTTACAAAAACTAAACCGTACAACGAAAAACAGCATTAAAATAATTTATATATAATTTATATATAGTATTCCCTTTGAATGTGCTCAGTATTATATCGGTGAAACATCCAGGTCTTTAGAAGTTGAATTAAAGAACATAAGAATGTAAAAATTACAGAACAGTTTGGTGTAATAATCACAAAATACAACACTTTACTTTATCCAAGCACTCCAAGTATGTGAATTACATCTTCGTAATGAAAATATTATATGAAAATAAAATGCCAGCATTTCAAACACAAGCTAGTTCATGAAGATACATTAGTGGTATAAGACAATTACAGTCTAATCAAGAATTTAAGCCGTGGAAGCTTGTTGAATTTACATAAACTTAGTTTTGTATAATTCTTTTCTACTAAATGTATTACTTGAGGATTTTACATAAAAATTTGTAAATTTTTATAACAAACGAGATATTGTGTCACAACTGATTTTAAAATGCTTTGCATAAGAGGGCTAATTAATTTTATTGGATTATTAGCTATATTTTTCCTGAATATCTTCAAATATCGCAACGCTATGAGAGTATATTTGCGGGCCGCCAGCTAGACTAAGTAAGGACGACGTGCGGTTCTTTAAATAATGCAATTACTAAATACCAAGAGCGCCAACAAGACTTTAAATAGAACAAATACAAATATAGGTCGAGAACTTATAATCTCAAATAATCGCAGCAGGCTATATCAGAATATCTGAAATACAGAAGGTAGCATTAACGAAATCGAATAATAAATAACATAAACAATGCATAAGATTAACTAAGCAACGCTGCATAAAATAGCGGGCACAATAATTCTTAAAGGCATTACTTACGCGGAATGTGTGGGGTAAGATGGAAGAGCAGACGTATGTTAATTACTTTTGATCTAATAATTATAATATGTAAAATACAACTTAGCATGTATCTGTCTCCAGGCCAATTAATAACTAAATTAATTCTACCTAAACGGAGAGCGTAAGACTCGATAATACCTACGCAAAGTAGACGTTTGTATAGGGACTTACCTTGTGGGACAGGAGGGCTCACATGTGGGGTGTCACTTCGATTGACCCGTGACTCCAGGAGCACAAAACGATAAACACGAGCGATTACACAAAACAAAAACAAAATGGGATCAGTTGACCGACCGTTTACTTCGTCTTAACTTCATCTGTCTTTACAATGTGGGCCACCGACCCAACACTTAAGGGTGGCAGCAAGCCCCATAACTCGACATTCCACCAATAGTGGGTAAACTTACCGCTAGGTAGAATTTTTATAAACTACACTTAATTCATGTACAGCTATTTACTTGTATTAAGAATTACTAATGAAATAAACTAAACTAATATGATTAAATGCTAAATACCAAATATTCCGCCAACCAAAAAAGCCATGCATTTTTCCATCCGAAATTGGTGATGGCTACTGTAAAGGCAAAGGGCATAATTTAACTACCGGGCTCTGAAAGCTACCACTGGTCATTTTAACCGTGGCGACTCGCACCACTCCATCTATACCAGGGTGCACCTTTTCCACCTTGCCGACACGCCACCTCAAAGCCGGAGCAGAATTGTCTTTAATAAGAACTACTAGCCCCGGTTCTAGGTTTTTGGTGGGATTTAACAACTTTTGGAACGCTGTTGGAGTGTTTGAAGATACTCCGAATGCCGTCGCCGCCAAAAATCTTGGTGCATGCGTTGGTGCAATTGCCATCGATCCAGACTATTGATTTTTAGATTGGTCAGATCTTCATCTGGAACAGAGGAAAGTGGTTCTAGAGTTAAGAAATGCCCCGGCGTTAACATTGCAAGATCGTTGGGGTCTGTACTAAGCGAGCAAAGGGGGCGAGAATTTAAGAGAGTGAGAAATTACTCGTAGGTCAGAATTTGATCGCTTATCACTCTAACGAGATGGGACTTTACTGACTTGGTTCCTGCTTCCCAGACTCCTCCCCCCCCTGTGAGGGGCCAAAGGTGGGTTAAATGACCAGGAAATGTTTTCATACTCGACCGCGTCCTTAATGAATTTAATAAGTTTTCTATTGGCACCGATAAAATTAGTTCCGCAATCACTAAAAATGGAGGAACAACGGCCCCGCCGAGCGACAAACGTGCTTAACGCTGCCAGATAGATTTAGGGCCCTTTGTTGTTCACCTACAGTGATAGACCCGAATCGCCGTGTAGTAGCGTTGCGGCAGTTGTGCACGAACCGCATACAATAGGAAATGATCCTTATTATTTTCCGTAACGATGAAAATCGAGACAATAATTGATCGCAATTAAATGGATTAAATGGCTCACCGTTCACGGTTGTTGCCATCAAAACAAGTTGCGTTCTTCGCTTAAAACTGATTCCATATCCAAGGAGTTTTGATCGTTTATGGTAGGCCATTCGTCAGTGTTTTTTGGTAGCCAAAAAGGGCCACTCCACCATAAGGGGTGGTTCAGCAATTCCCGAGGAAGAAGTCTCCTGGATGCGCAATCCGTAGGATTATCAGCGGAACGAACATGGTGTCAAGAAGATGCTGGTATGCGTTCTTGAATCTAGCTAACGCGATTGCTAACAAATGTTTTCCACCGATGTGGAGACGAATGAAGCCGTGATAAAGCTATCGTAGAATCAGTCCACGCATAAATTGCTGCAAAGCTAACAAACGACGAGTAGGACGAGCAAATAAAAGAAATTCGTTTGGCTAGCAATTGCGCCCTACATAATTCCAATTGAGGAATTGGTCGCCGTTGTAATGGGGCAACTTTAGTTTTAGCAATCATAAACCTCACTACTGATCCATGTGGATCGATTACAAATCGAAGGTACACTATCGCGGCAAAACCGGCCTCTGAACTGTTAGAAAACCCGTGCAACTCACAGTTGACATAATTCGCAGGAATTAATTGGCGATGAATTTTGATATGAGCTTTGTCTACTAATTGCGACTTATATAATTCACAACGATCAATTATTTCTGAGGGAGGCAATTCATCCCATCCTAATCCAAGACACCAAAAGTGTTGTAAGTATAAGCCGCTTCGAAAAGAAAGTTAACGGCACTAGGAAACCGATGGGGTCAAAGACCCCTGCGACTTCCGATAGGATGTGCCTTTTGGAACAGGGACGATCAACAGGTTCAACTTTGAATCTTAAACTGTCACTTGATGGCCACCATTGTAAGCCAAATATCTTCAACGGAGAGCAAGGTTCACGATCACGATCACGATGAGCCTTTTTCCATCCATTGTTGGACGAAGGCCTTCCCTAAAATTTTCCATTTTACTTTGTCCATAGCTAACGTCATCCACTGTATTCCTGCCATATCTTGTATATCATCCCGCCATCTTCTACTTGGTCTTCCCTTTCCTCTTTTGCAGCTTCGCGGTCTCCACTGTAATGTAGCTTTAGTCCATCTATTATCCTGTCTACGAGCCAACTGACCAGCTCATTGCCATTTTAGCTGTGCAATTCTTTCCATAATATCAGTAACTTTTGTTTGTTGGCGTATCCAAGTGTTTCGTTTCTTATCCATTAGTTTAAGCTCCAAGGTTCACCGGAATCAAAAGATACCATATTCTCTACCAGATGCGTGTGGTCTAGGTGGTTGGTTAACGCTGGAGAATTACTAGCCTATTTCCTTAAGTAAAATCCGCCACAACGCAACAATTTTATCAGTTGATCCTGTAGGATTAAGGCCTCAGTCACGGAGGAACATCCAGTGGCAATATCGTCCACATAGATATCTCTACGAATGACAGAAGATGCTTGGGGAAACCGGTGTTGCTCGTCATCCGCTAATTGAATAAGGGTACTAATTGCGAGAAACGGCGATGAAGTAACTCGAGACGATTATTTGGCGAAACATGTGCTTAATGTCGCTAGTTATTACTACATTATGAACGCGAAAGTTTAATAACACGGAGACTATGTCTTGCTGTAACTTTGGCCCAGAATACAATGTGTCAATTAGCGATAAGCCTTTTGAAGCTCTCCAACTGGCATCAAAAACTACACGAAATTTTTGAATTCGTCACACAATGGTGTGGAATGTAATAACATTTATCGGGACGAGGATCCGCAGATGCGAGGACCATATGCCCTGTATTAATGTATTCGCTCATAAAGTTGACGTATTCCCTTCTCAAAGAAGGATTGTGCATAAGGCGATTTTCGGGAAATTACAGCCGCCTTAAGGCAATATCGCGCGAATTGGGAAATTTTGGATTTTGCACCTTGAACGGCAACGAAACGACATATCGACCAGTACTATAACGGGATACAGTAGATGAATATAACGACTCGCAAATGGCATCCGCGGCGTCGACCGTAGATATCTGCGGGGGTTCTTCTGTTCGCCAAAACGCTTTCAATGTGTCATCGAGGGTTGGAATTTCGACCGATGTCAGATAAACTTTAGCAACTGCCTTCGACGCGAAACCAACGCATCCATTAACACCCCAACCGAAGACCGTGTCAAGAGCTGCGGGTTCATTTTGGGACGTGCTCAAAATTGCGCCAGGTTTAATCACGTGTGCATGTATATTGGCATCTAACAATAAGTCTACTAATACTAAGCCAGAAATATAATTCCATTTAGAAGAGTGGATGGAACTGGCCGGTATATTTCCGGAGATTTGAGGGATTACATGGGCCTTTATGCTAAATACCGGCACCGGCTTATTGCTGTAACAAGGACGAAGACAACATGTTGGGTAACTAGCAGAAAGCAAGGCCTTTTCAGAGGTTTCTGAACCAATACCATTAATAACGGTTTTAAATGGTGTAAGTGTTAATCTCAAATGCCTTAAACCTTTTTGCGTGATAAAGGTACCCTGTGAACAATTATCAATGAGACAGCGTGACTTCTGAAAATTACCGAACGCGTCTTGAATTTCGACAATAGCCATAGAGAGTAAGATTGTTTCGCACAACAATATGCTTGCACAAGCGGTTAAGTTTGTTTCCACCTCACGATGTTGAACAGGTACACCGACCTCGGAATTTGCCGAACTTTGGGATCTTGCCGGAAAGTGGAGCATCGTGTGGTGTTTATTGCGACAGTTGTTACAAACCGATTTTGATGAGCAAGAATTCCTCATATGATTAGAACGCAAACAATTCAAACAAAGACGATGCGACTTGATCATTTCAAATCGCTCGTGTGGCGTTTTTGCCGCAAACACAGGGCACGCATAAACGGTATGTGCCAGCTGACAAATTAAACATTTAGAAGTGTTATTGCTACCTGAAGTAAGTTTATTATGCGAGTATTTATTTACTAAAAACGCCGATTTAGTGGACGGTTTTGCAAACAGAAGTTTGAACCCTTTGTTGGCTGAGTTATCAACACTTTCTAAGATGCGACATTGACTTTCAATAAAATCTTCCAATTGTTTTAGTGTTGGAATGTCTGATGCCTTGGATCTTATCTTCGATTCAAATAATTTTCGCGTATTGGTGTCAAGCTTATCTAAGAGGATGCTAAACCACATAAAGTCCTCTAACGAATTAGCAATATTTAGAGCCTTAAGGGCCAAACGATTCTCTTTAACATGGTAACAAAGAGTTTTCGCAGGTCTTTCGCGGATTCTGCTTTCAGTTTTGGAAAATTATTAATTGATTCCCAATAGTGATTAGCCAATCTACGCTTATCATCGTAGCGATCGACGAGTGTGTATCGTATGCGATTTTATAATTATCTCCTGACAAGGATGACGACTTAATAAGATTTAATGGCTCATTTGGTAAACAACTCAAAAGGTATTGCAGTTTTTGAATGTCAGACAAACCAGATCTAGTATGTATTGCACTTTGAAATAATTCGATAAACTAGTCCATTGACTATACTCGCCGTAATAAATTGGGAGTTCCAGCTTCGGCACACGGATGTTATGGGAATGATTGAAGCTACGATTCGAAGAATTGTTATTATGATAGCTAAAACTCGGGGACGAATCATTATCAGGAAACAAAGAAAAATAAATGGCTTCAATACTATTAAAAGTATCATAAAATTGGTTCTTAATGGCCTCTTCGGATGCTAGGTCCGGATTAGCTTGAGCGGATATATTCTGGATAATTGCGCGATGCAACGGTTTAAATTTATCATAAATCGACTTTGCCCTATCAAGGCGCTTTTTGAGTAACGGACGTAACGCGGTTTCTTCTTGAGATGAAGAAGCCAGGTTACGGATTTCCAATAACTGATTAATTAAAGTACTGCGGAGTACCAAATTCATTTTAAGCTGATTCGCCATGATTTATTGGTATGCGGTGGCTGAAGTCTGCGACAGAGGGCTATATCCAAAATCCAAAGCTTTGAGGATCGACAGCCGCCTGCAGTATCACAGCAATAAAATCAAAAGCAGTAAAACCTAGCCTTTCTACGATGGTCACTTGTTGACCATGCCCGGCGCAACCAAACTAGGAAATTCCGAGAACGAGCGACAATGGATGCAAGGATGTGGACCAAATTATGCATAAACTAAATATGTGGGACGGCAAAACGTAACGACATACGCAATATACACGAATCAATAAAGTTAAATCAATAATAACTCGTAAATAGCTGTACCTGCGTTTAAGCTTTGAATTTGGAAAAAACGATATCAAAATTTGGAAAAATCGACACATTTGACGCGTTTCTTAATACACAACAAAAAACGGATAAGCTTAATTAATTAGGTCCGGCTCGAAGGACCAGAAATATATCCGTCTCCAGGGCAATTAATAACTAAATTAATTCTACCTAAACGGAGAGCGTAAGACTCGATAATACCCACGCAAAGTAGAAGTTCGTATAGGGACTTACCTTGTGGGACAGCAGGGCTCACATGTGGGGTGTCACGTCGATTAACCCGTGACTCCAGGAGCACAAAACGATAAACATGAGCGATTACACAAAACAAAAAAACGGGATCAGTTGACCGACCGTTTACCAACTCGTCCTAACTTCATCTGCCTTTACTATGTGGGCCACCGACCCAACACTTAGGGGTGGCAGGAGAGAGGACAGCAAGCTCCATAACGCGACGTTCCACCAATAGAGGGTAAACTTACCTGCTGCCCCGGGTTGAGGGTGCTGGCCGAGGTCACCAGCGTATTACGCAGATAATCCACAATCAAAGTATGCTCCTAGAAGCAGGAGGGACTGCACGCCTTCCGAAAGTAGGCAAAATCGATTGAACCGTAAGAATCCCGAGTAAAGAAAAGCTAGGAATGCCAAACGCAATTAGCCAAAATTGGATATTCATATCTTAAAAGAAGAACCAAAATATACCTACACGACCAGATAAGCGATTAGAAATACAACAAAACGAAACGAACAGCTTAAAACATCTGGTGAAGCTTGCCGCTTAACTAAAGGAACGTTTGCACGGCCAAGAATAATGCACAACATAAATCCTAACGCTAATTTACGCTTTCTACACGCAACAGGGTGCTAATATCATAGCGAGGAAAGAATTCTGAAAATTATAATTAATTCTACAAACAACACGTTGATTAAAAATTATTTTGGTAAAATTAATAGTGATATAATCGATTGACCAAAGAGAATAAAAGTAAAAACTAAGTATGTTAACAAAGAAGTAAACCAAATTTCGAATTTTTTATTTATTATAGTACCTATACTAAACTTGAAAATTATGGTTTAAACTTCGTTTTCCATTAAAAAAAATGCGAATGGCATACGACTAAGAGCTCGGTTCACGAGTGGTAACTCCGCTTTTGCAAGAAGTTCTCACAGTCCCACTCTGCGCTTACTAGATTTAACCGACAGTGGAAACCTACCTGAGTTGACGTCACGCCGGAGAGCTCGTTTCTAGTCGGTAATGATTTAGTAGCATTCAAGATAAATGCACAGCTTACAACTTTAATAGAAGGTAAAAATATTGTTCAGTCATTTCCCACATAAGTGCTTTGCCTTCTGGAAACAGATCGACTGTTACAGGCCGATAACGTTATTACGACATAACAATTAGCCAGTTTGTTACACGACGAAAACCGCGTTAACGGTATTAATAATCAGCCCCTCAAGCGTGCAAAGCATAACTCATACGCTTGAGAGCCAAACCTGTTACCTACAAAATGACTAAGACAAAATCGGGAATCTTGCCAAATACTCAGCCCTAGCCTTCGTTACAAGATGTGCTGTAACAAAATGCGCCGACTATTGGATACTCAGTGAAGAAAGGTCGTGGTTCTTTACTATCTGAAAGTTAGGGCTGTGCTCTGACACAAAGGGGTTAAAGATGTTAAATGACGGAACGCCACCATTTTCTTGACTAAATCGGGAAACAACAATAACAACACAGGTGAGATTGCTTGAAAATGGAAGTGGACAACTTCACCTTGCTACTTCTGCCTTGGCCGAGTTTGGTTGGCGAAAACCTACGGTATCGACTTACCTTACAACAAAACTTACTCAATGAGCAGCTGTTCAACTCCTTACAACTGAAACAGTACACATAAAACGCATACAAGAATCACGAACACAAATGAAAAACAGAAGTACTTGACCACGAACTCTATTAGAATAAATAAATATATATATTTAGGTGACAATAAACATGAAATTGGCTAGTTAGAATTTAAAAGTACTCAAAAAGGTTAGTTAGGTTAGATAGCGCAATACGTTAACTTAATTACAAGTGGTAAGCTTGACTGTAAACAACAATAATGTGGGTCAAGGCAAACGAAACTGCCACCAGTTACGTTAAACAACAAAAGAATGCATCGGTAAACCATTAAATTTCGCAAACAGCAAAACACAACGTTAATAACAAATGCGCTGATCGTTCAACACTCGACAAGGCGTTCACTTTTAATTATACACCATAAAACTAATTTACCAGAACTTTACCTGGAGAACATCAGCTGGCTGTATAATTACGGGCCATACTATATGTAGCGTCGCTTCCCAAACAAACTGCCGGAAAGAACGGACGACAGCGAAATCACTCGTGATGCCGTGGTGCGGGCACAGCCTCGAAGATGCTGGCAAAAACTAAGGGTGGCATGATGCAATAGAGTCCCCCGAAGGGCGAAGTCGACGTAACGATAACACGGGGTACACCCCTCGACGTGCGAGTTTCGATAACACGACGTTAAATTCAAATTAGCGTTGGGTTCAATAGAAAGAGTTTGTTAGGATCCGTATAAACGATATATTCAAGGGCCTCGCAACCCTCGACGATAGGAACTCTTGATCCCACTAATTAATGCTTCACATGCACTTCAAACGGAAAGCTCACCACCACCAACGCCGGAGATTTCTTGCCAAACGAAACAGTTCGAAAACGCTAAATTGGTTCGCGTCAAGAACCACTTAAGACGTGATAGTGGCAAGATGACATCATCCATGCAGAAGGCAAAGGCAGAACAAAGCTGCTTTGATAAGCGGCTTACTAAGAATTTAAAAGAACAAAGAAACTACTGCTTGCAGCAGGGTCAAGGTTTGATAACACGTTAGCAACGGAAAATTAAGTCTCGGTGAATATGCAAGAACTGTAATGCGTTAATTTTTGAAATGAACAACGCGGAAATAATGTTTAAGGAAATGAGTTTTGATCACATTACCACTGAATTACGAATTTTTCTGGCGTGACTCGATAAAATGCTAGGGTTTGAGGCTAAAGTACCAAAAGTAACTACTTTACTGGAATTGCTCTAACACGACGTAGCTAATTCCAATCTGTGTAAAAACTAAGCTAGTTTTAACAAAGCCACGGGATGAACGTGCCATTAGGTGGAATGCAATTTTATTTCATCGAATTGATAGGTTTTGAGTGTGAAGTAGATATGATTAAAGTTTTTTAAATTGACTTGGTGGCCAACTACAGTGTAACTTCATACTTTTAACGAGTGTGTTAAAAGCTGATAATCAAGTGGTATTGCCCAATTCTTTTTCTTATTATAGGCCAGTGACCTGCTTTAACCACAAGGTGGTTCTATGGGCCCTCTTTGCCCTTGGACCGGGTATGTAGCTAGCCTTGCCCGTCGAAAGTGAAGAAGAGTTTTCTTGTTAGGGGTTAACGACTACCACAGCTGCGTCGTAGCCGGGGAGCGTACAATTTTTGCACTCTAGAACCGCCGGGATCGAACCCGGGACGGCCGCCTGAGAGCCGAGCATTTTCTCGCTGAGCCATCCGCTCACCCAAGGGCGTAGCCAGGGTTGCAGTTAGAGGGGGGCAAACATTTATATACACAATTAACTATTAATATTACATATTATTGTTGTTTACTTTTTACAATTAGCAAAAAATTATAATTTAAGTTAACTTTAGTTTTCGCAAACTTTTTAAAACTTGATCTTCTAGTTCCCCACTTCTTTCCAGTACTATTTTTCTGTGTATACTCAACATACATAGTCTATAAAGCGGTTTTCTGTTGACCGCAACCAGATTTTCTCTCTACGCAAAACACTAAAGGACCTTTCAGTGGTGCATGTTGTACATGGTTGAACCAAGGAAATGTGCTAAGCATATTTTAATTAGGGAAAAATCCTATTTTATTTTACTTCTGCTAGTTCCAACTCTTGCAGTTCTTCTTTTCTAAGTTTTTATTTTGCCAGGGACTGTACCACAATTACTCAAGTTATAGCAGGCAATTCAAAAAGTTTTCGGTATTTATTTAAATTTTCAAATATCATGTTTGTTTTCAACTCTTTTTTCGGAACAAAACGCGCACATACACACTGAAATATTGGAAGTGAAACAAATGGGCTCATTCAGCGTTATTGTGCATTTTCGACTACAGCTAGATTATACCAGATATATTGATTAAGGGAAAATGCGAGTGAAGATTTTTGCTACTGTGCCATGAATATTGTCATGCAAGCGCATCATACAGGGAATTTATTTTAATGGTTATCATAAGAGTTTCGTTTCTATGCCAGCATTTAATCATACAGATCACTTCCATGGTTACAAACGAGACCACTAGATTAGAGCGTTTATTTTACGAGTTAACATAGGAATGATTACTTGTCAAAGAGACAACTAAAAGTTATCCTAATATATACAACTGAAGAAAAGATACAACTTGTGAGTTGTACGTAGGTATCTACTTTTTACTTGCATACCTACTTACATTCCGGTAACAAAATTAAAGTTTCTTATTAGCAAGTACCTGATTTAAATTCGTATGTTAACTTGTAAAATAAACGCTCTAATCTTTTGGTCTCATTTGTAACCATGGAGTGACCTGTATTATTAAATACTAACATGGAAACTAAACTGCTATGTTAACCATTAAAATAAATTCACTGTATACATTTATTAATTGGCACCCATTGAATTTGGTTTTTTCAAAATAACAGTATTTTATTTATTATTTTCTCATTATTTGCAAACCACGCTATTGCCACAGGCATCGTTTAAAACCATTCGCGGCTATCACATTGTTCAATGTTCAGTTCATTGCACACATTTTTTTGACACTGACATTTATATCACGAGCTGCACTTCTCCCAGAACTAAATAACCTTCCTGTTGCAACCTGTACAGCTCGAAGATATAGTATATAATGGATTGGGTTGTACGAGTTCTTTTTTTCTCATTTGTTTTTAATTAAAATTAGAAGTAGAACCTATTATAGGTCACTTTTCGAATATCTTGTAGAATATGAATTGTAAAGGTGATTATAAATCCACTTCTTTTGCTCTTTAATTTTTTTAGTATGGGTGGGCAAATGCCCATCCCTGCCTCCTCCTGGTTACGCCCTTGCCGGCTCACCTATTACTAAATATCTAGGAGAATAATTCCATAAGAAAATCAGAGATAATAAATACTACGCAACAACTATATATTTTAGTTGTTGACTTAAATAAATCCTTCAACAGTTTCTTCATTTGTATTTTTTATGTACAGAACCTTTTACGTAACCTGCACAATTTTAGAATACCTTACGCTAGTTATCAGTAACAGTATGGCAAAAATAGGGTCTGCGACTTTGTCAGTTCTGTCTAATACACTACTAGCTTCTTTTAACATTCTCCGAAAGTGAAACCCCAGTTGCAATAAAAAGCACAGCATCAGATAAGCAACCAGGAAATTAACTGCAAATTGCAGGGGATTTACGAAGTATTTTTATGCGATCTGAGATGCTCCTATTTTACGGCAGAATTTGCATGAATGCTTCCGGAGTTGCCGGCGTTTGGTAGTTTTCAAGCTGGAGTCGCTCGCCCCAAAAAGCTCCAATGTGGCCAATGGACGGCCACGAACACACAAATTATATCTTATGCTGATTGTATCTGAAAACAGGCAAATTTGAGGAAATTAAATCTAATCGGCTTTGCTACTTCTACCGACAATAGATTCGCGTTATTCTGGAAACATCTGGAAACTATTTAAGTATTTGTTCTGATTTTCCAACCATTATGTAAATCGTGTAAAAGGAGAGTGTTACTAATAACGAGAAGTCTAGGTAATGAAAACACAAAAAAATTATCGTAGAATGTACAGGGTGGGTCACAATTACGTGTAAAAATGTAACCAAAGCTTCTTTACAGTAAAACAAAGCAATTAACCTAATAAACCTTAGAACAAAAATGCACCTTTAAAAATACAGGGTGTGCTATTTGCGGCTATAACTAAAAAAGTAATTATTCAGCTAATTCCAAAATACATTAGAATAAACAAACGATTAATAAAACAACGACCAAAAAATAGAAAACTATAGCGAATGTTCAAAATGCTCCCATCTAACCGCTATACAAGCATGGCACCGCCGTACTAGCGATTCTTAACACTTACTAAATAGCTTTCAAGAATTACATTAGCAGCGTCGACAATTCTTTGCTAGAACTGTTCCCTCCTATTAATTCCCTCATGGGAAACCAGCTGTCTAAAACAAAACCCATAGAAATAAATACAGCGGATTGAAGGCGTGACCCATTGGTAGCCATCACACAGGACCAAACCGGACAATCTATCTACCAGTGTCATTTAACCATTCTGTAACGATTGCCATTGTGAGGAGGTGCATTGTCTTGTTGAAACAACATCGGTTGTTTTTTCATTACAGCCAGAACAGATAAATTAACAAATTCCACTTTGTTTAAAAATCGGCAGTATTTGAATATTTAAATTGTTTTTTAATACGGTTGATTGATAATATGGTTTCAAAACGTTTAGGATTTGCTTAGATCTTTTGTATAACTTAGGTAGAACGGTAAGTGTAAACGTCTTTGTCAGTTATACTATTGCTTTTAAACTAACTTATCTCGATATCTCCTGTTAAGTTATCTATTAAATGTGTTCAATAACTATTTATTGTAGGAATTTTTTGACTATTCAACTCACCCCCTTCAAGTTAACTATTCACCAATCATAATTTAGTATTTATGTCATTTGCTACCAATTAGCGTAAAATTGTGCAACAATTCCGCTAGCGGAGTTTTAATGACAATTTTTTTCTCTTCCTGTGACATTTATTTAACTTCCTGTAAAATTAATCAAATATGATATTAGAAATGTCAAATTTGACAAACAATTTATTTTACTTCAACAGATTTTTATTTTCAAAGAGAACGTGATAAAATTGATTAATTACTAAGAAATTACAATTTTGTTCGTTGAATAGTCCTTCAAATGCCGCTTGCAGCCGACGAATTGCATGAATTTTTGTCAAAGTGTTTATTCGTGTTTATTGCTTCAAAACTGGTCTCGTGCTGTCGCACTCGACCAATTTATATCGAAGCAATAAACACTAATAACTATGAATGAAACTTGGTTTGATCCGGACAATATAAATCTGTTAAAGTGAGTTTGTGCCAATTCCATGTGCTATCCTATCTAGAGAAACTACACTGTTCTTTGTAGGTACCATAAGTAAGTTAGAAAGACCAATATTTTAAATTAACTTTATCAATAAAATTTTGAGTCTTCTTCAGGACAGAAACAATCCACAAGTCTGTATACTGTGTAGTCTCCTTTTAGGTCACTTAGTTTGATCTGATACCCATTGTGAACTTCTTGTGTTTCGACTACTACAATTGTCTTGTGGATGAGGGTTTCCTTGTTAAGTGGCTTTGTTGCCCATATCTTCTGCACAGCTCTTCAGTATGTAGGAGAATTGAGACTTGTTGATCAGTATTATAACTTACTAGCTTTTACCCGCGACTTCGTTCGCGCGAGGTTCGTTATTTGTGTATTAAATAATGTTTCGCCCCACCCCGCCCCGTCTCGACCCTTCCCGTCCCGTCCCGCCCTTTTCCCTCCCGTCCAGTCCCGTCCCTTCCCGTCCCGTCCCGCCCCTCCTCTTCCATCCCATCCCCTCCCCTTCCATCCCATCTTTTTCCTTCCCTTTCCGTCCCGTCCGTCCCGCCCCCCCCCCCCCCCCCGCCCCGTCCCGCTTTGCCCCGTCCCGTCCCGTCCCGTTTCGTCCCTTCCCTTCCCGTCCAGTCCCGTCCCGCTCAGTCCCGTCCCGTCCAGTCCGTCCCGTTCCGTCCAGTCTAGTCCCGTCCCGTCCCGTTTCTTCCCTTATGTCATGTTCACCGTCTTGGACTTAAAAATAAATGCCATTTTCGCAATCAACGTCCCAATAAACCTCAATAAAGACACCCATATCGATTTTTAGGCTTACTTACCCCATTTCACCCCCTAAGGGGTTGATTTTCGGAAAATCACGAAATACGTGTTTGCTTATTTGTTTTTAGGAGTACTCCTACGAAGTTTCAAGTCGAAATGTCTATTTAATATTATTTTTCCATACAAAATTGGAACCCCCATTTTACCCCTTTAGGGGTTGAATTTCGAAATATCCTTCCTTATTCCTTGTATACATCATAAAGGGAACCTCTGTGCAAAATTTCAGCTTTCTAGGTCCAAGGGTTTGGGCTGGGCGTTGATGAGTCAGTCAGTCAGGACTTTTAGAAATATATATAAAGATTACTCACGGATGCACTGGTGCCGGAACGCGCCGGAACGCAACTCCGGTACTGCTTTTTGAAAGAAATAAAAAATTGTTCTTTAGTATAAAATTTGTTTTAACCTAAAGTGTGGCCTACTTATGTACTTTAACATTAAGTGTTCATTGTTATCATATTTCTTAATGTAATATATTTATCGCAAAAGGCACAACTGGACCTCCATTCTTGTGTTCTCTCTCCAGGAAGCATATCTGAGGCAGTGGACATGAAATCCGATTTCTTCTTAGCTATGCCTTGACAATGAACTTTTCACTAGCCATTGCTTTTATGAATAACTCCGCTCATTTAGTATGCACATAACAAACCTTTTGTGTCAATTACTTTCGTTTGGTCTGGCTTTAAATATGCCCAAACCTATTATTTTGATTGTATTATTTCACTGAAACTTCAAATTCAAACCCTCTGAGATATGTTTTGCTTTTGCTTGCCTTTATCCGACTAATTACTGCTTCTCGCATCTCATTACAAATGCATTTATTACTTTTCTTATTGTTTAAAATTGTAATTATATAAAATATCTTAACTCTGTGCTTTATTGACTTGGTTAAATACTTCGCACTGCAAACAGAGCCAAATTGTGGGCTTAAAACCACTTCAATATACAGTGTGGTCCATTAAGTGTGCAACAAATGGAAATTTTTTTTATTAGTTGTACAATCGAAATTTAAATATTGCCAAAAGTTAGTGCATGTTCGATAACCATATCAGATGCCCTTAGAATGGCTTCAAGTCAAACAATATACAGGGCAGGACAAAAAATATGAAATTCTTTCAAGAACAAAGTTACCTTATTTCAAAAAATATAGCAAAATTTTATTGAGAAAAGTTGTTTAGAATTAAAAGTTATGCTCAAATACAAAGTAACGGCCTCCTATTCGAATTTTGATTCTTTTTTGGAAAATTTTGTATTACATATTTTATGATACATATTTTTATTATTTTGATTTTATATGTATTTAAAGTAGCCACAACCACATCCCTTTTAAATAACTTTTAGCAAGTTGAAGCGTATTTGTAAAATTTACTTGGATTTATATTTTTTTAGGTAAGCGTCCACTTCATGTTTGTTGCAACGATATTTAACAGAACTTTAGAACTTCGAAAATATTCTTTTTAACAAGGCAAATGCTTTACTAATAATAATTTACATATGAAAAACTCTTAATAAAATCAGAATAATAGAAATATGTATCATACGGGGATAATACAAAATTTTACAAAAAAAGAATCAAAATTCGAATAGGAGGCCGTGACTTTGTATTTGAGCATAACTTTTGATTCTAAACAACTTTTCTCAATAAAATTTTGCTATATTTTTTTAAATAAGGTAACTTTATTCTTGAACGAATTACATATTTTTTGTCGTGCCCTGTATATTGTTTGACTTGAAGCCATTCTAAGGGCATCTGATATGGTTATCGAACATGCACTAACTTTTGGCGGTATTTAAATTTCGGTTTTACAACTAATAAAAAAATGTCCTATTTGTTGCACACTATCTTAATGGACCACACTGTATAATCTGTATGTAATCTATAACCC
>OW679194.1:257664677-257843685 GCA_940337035.1 Agriotes lineatus | reverse complement strand
GTTGGACAAATTATTCATCACATAGATGACGTATTAATGTATTAATACTTGATTGACTCTTCAAGTATACCAGAAATGTTAAAATCAGCAGGGGACAATAATAAATATAGATTGTCTTGTAAATCTTTGGCCAAACGACAAACTGAACGCAAATAGTAAAAAACATGAAAGAGCACAGAAGAGTTATAATTGTAGAGCTCCAAAAGCAAGAAGTGGAAGAAAAGTACTATTTAAAACTAAGCCTCAGATTAGAAAGACATAAAAAGCACGAGAATTTTGAAAAAAAATTTAAGAAGTAGTAGGAAGCACAAGATGGGAGATACTTACAGAAAAAAAGAAAACTGATTGCTCTAATCAAAAATCATAACAACACTAACCTTAATACATCAAGGACAAACGTGAAAGACGAAAAGATAGTGAAAGTATAATAAAAAGATGGAAGGAAAACCGGCCTGCTAAACTAGACCGCAAAATTATATGCAAATGATGTAACAATACTTACCAGAACTGAATTAAAAATAAACATAGAGTTATTGACAAAAGCTATTTATAACTAAGAATCGACTGCAAAAATCATGTGATAGTAAAATAGATAAGACACCCAACAGTACAAAAAACTATGAAACTCAACGACTTCGACGACTCCGGAAATACATGGAAAACGTCAAGAAAAGCTTCCACTTGGCAACGGGGCCTCAGCAGGGGCTGTGCAAATCGGCCACAAACTAGCATAGCAACCTTTAATGTCTCCAGGGTCGGTTCTATAAGCTCGTATCGCTAGTGCTTAATTACAATAATAAAGAAGCAAGAATAAGCCAGCACATACCTTAAGTTCACGGCTTACAATGTAGCTCCGCACCCCGATAAAGATCCGCAATCAAGTGCGATATGTAGACAACAACCAATTATATTCGCTAAATTACCCCATAAAGATCCTTGACAACACAAATTAACTAAGGAGTACAATTTTGTCTTCACAAATCATTACCAAATATCTCCAAACTAGGACAATAGTCAATAACGAAATATTGCGTGCGATCGGATCAAGAGACGCTGGCACAAGAGGACGATGTCAAACCCGCAATTAACAAAACATGTCGCGCACCTGTGTAGAACACCTGCAAACAATCGACGACATGCCCTAGTTACGGAAAAATTAATGTGCCATCGAAACTTGTCGCTTTTTGGTCGTAACAATGTGGGAGCTTTAAAGAATGTGTTGACGTAGCTCAAATAAGATTTAAAGTGCGGAAGCGAACGGTATTTAGGGGGTCAATGAATGTCGGAAGATAAAAACATAAAAACGAATGGTAAACATAGACTAATAGATTGTAAAGAACCCGATGGTCTGGACTGTAAAATGACTAGAACGAGGAGAGAAAATATGCAATAAACCATAAAAAAATTAGAAGCAATCAGTAGAGATGTATGGAATCTACAAATATTGAACCAGACCGATGCAGCTAAGAACAGATCTGAATGGAAGAAAATGTAAAGAAGGCTATGGTGCTCTATAGAAACGAAATTGCGTAGCAAGGCTGTATATACAGGGTGTTCGGAAAAAATTGGACACCGATTAGTTATAGATTCCTTATGTTATAATAAATCGATTAAACCTAATATACTACCTTAGTACAAAGTCCCTTTAATAGGAAGTTATAGGGTTAAAGTTCAATTTTTATTTTTTATTACTTTGTTAATTTCCACAAACGTAGAGATATCGATTTGAATTTTGGTATACGTACTTACTAAGGGGCACTTTACTTACCTTTCAAACCTTTTTTTAGCTCTAACTTCGTTATCTGTAACATTTTTTAAAATTTTAGGTTATTATCATCTAAAAGAGAATTAAAATACACAAAAATAATGTACTCTTAGTTCATACCCGTAAGAGCAACCGTTTACCTTAAAATGCCTATCAAAGGTTTTTGATTGTCATTAAGACGTGCAATTATCAAGTGGCCATGATCATAAAATCAGTGGGTAATAATTGTAATCTAGTAAACAACAACAAGAAATCAAATAATTACGTTGGGGACAGCAGTTTTTTGTCTTTTGTGCTTACGAAAATGCTGCGACGTAACCAACCTTTCAGCATTGAAGAAATCGTTATGAAACGGCATTTTCTTAAACATAAAAGAACACACTATTTCATTAATTGATTTATCATTGTTTTTTACTAGATGACCATTGTTTTTGTGATCATGGCTACTTGATAATTGCACGTCTTAATGACAACCAAAAACCTTTGATGGGCATTTTAAGGTAAACGGTTGCTTTTAGGCTTAAGAACTAAGAGTACATTATTTTTGTGCTTTTTAATTCTCTTTCAGATAATAACCAAAAATTTCAAAAAATGTCACAGATAACGAAGTTAGAGTTAAAAAAAGTTTTCAAATATAGGTAAAGTGCCTCTTACAGTCAAATTTAAATTATAATTTTTTTTATTAGTGCAGTACATAACAGTAAACATGTATATCGAATTTAAAATCGATATCTCTACACCTGTGGAGATTAACAAAAAATTAAAAATCAAAAATTGAACTTCAAGGCCATATAACTTCTTACTGAAGGGACTTTGTACTAAGGTCTATTAGGTTTAATCGATTTATTATAACGTAAGGAATATATGACTAATCGGTGTCCCATTCTTTACCG
This sequence comes from Agriotes lineatus, assembly GCA_940337035.1. Classification (NCBI taxonomy): domain Eukaryota; kingdom Metazoa; phylum Arthropoda; class Insecta; order Coleoptera; family Elateridae; genus Agriotes; species Agriotes lineatus. The sequence goes on along the minus strand of OW679194.1, from coordinate 257,841,027 downwards.
AACACCCTGTATATAGTTACAGTTTGGATAGATCATATTTTAATGGGAATTTACATAAACTCCTGGCGGATTGCTAGATTCCCCAGGTAGTTAGATGCCCCGGACAGACCAAAACTAGCAAGATGGTGTCTGAATCCACTGAGGCGACTATCACAAGCGTACATATTGGTTTAACCGGATGCGATAATAAATACGTTGTGAAAGTCAATCACTTAATCAAATAATTGTAGTTTTAGTCGTTATACCTGAAAATAATTAGAAATGGGGGGGGGGGGCACAACCGCGGCAGAACTTCGATAGTAAGGTCTTGCGAAGAATATTCTCTGTAACTATGAAGATCGCCACATATCGTGTAAACTCGAGAATTCTGCAATAAGAATGGAAGGACTCAATGAAAATAAAAATTGAGTGAGCACTGCAGGGTACCCCCTATTCAAACCAAATTGAAAATCAAAAATATTTCCTTCTAGAAACACCAAATAAACGTAATTCACATATATTTACCAAATGCTGAAAAAATTACACGAAAATTTCGACGAGGTATTATCCTGTCATTGACGGTGCAACATACCATTAAAGATTTACTGACTTTGGCGGGTAACATTAAGGCTACACCATTTCTGATCTTATCTTTATTGCAAGAAAAGATAATTGTGTTACCACTGGAAGTGGTGAAATGCCCCTTTCCAACGTGTTTCTGATAGGCCGGTTATGTTCATATCTCTTCAGCTCCTGTTCTACTACATAGGTATTTCCGATCTGTAATAGTCAACGTACGTTCGATATACCAATGTTTAGGTTGCTTCTTAGTGTGCGATATTCAGCTTCGCTCAAAGCCATCCCCCCAGAGATCCGATTGATTTTTACTTCTGAAGTATTTAACATTGAGTAATTCTCTTGGGAAATTAAGATTACTTGCGGTAGGTTCCCTTTGCTTTCCCCAAATGAATATATAGTTAATGAAAAATAAACGTTCTTAGCCCTCGACTATTCTAATAGCGTCGGAATAGGAAAAAAACAAGAGTCGGTCAAGAAAGACCAACTACTAAAAATAAAAGAGAAGGGGTCTCTCTCAAGACACGTTGAAGAAAGTGAGTAAACCCAGCTAAGGTACCTCGGGATTGCCAGTTCCCGTACTCACAAGATATGAGTTCCTCAGTCGTGATGCAGGCTAAGAAAAAAAGGAAATGTGTTGGAAGGCCAAATATATTCAACTTTTTAATGAACAATAATTTTTGTTCGATTGCGTCGTATTAGCAACCGAATATGGCGCGATTGCAACATTATTAAACGGGTCCGTTATTTTGTTATTATTATACCAACCAGCAAGGATACGGTATGTTACCCTTTTCGTCACAAATAACCAACCGGAAAATAAGTAAAAGTAGGTTGGTGGCGCTAAGAAAAATAGAAAGCAACAAGCTTTATATAAATGTTAAATTCAGTTGGAAAATAACTGACAGTCGAATTCCGTTAAAAACTTTAGGCCAGCGTCGAGCAATTTTCTTCAATGTGCGTAATTATACAAACTAGAAAATTACCTTGGCAGTGCGAGGTGTCTAGCCAGGCACGAAAAAGATTAGTAGGATTTGATCTTAATGGCTACACAGCATGCTGGCGATCTACGGTCCGAGGTGTCTAAATCCTCATTGGGTGGGCGCGTACTGTAAAATAGATCGTCTGTGGGCTCCTTCTTCGGCTGCAAAGGCTGCCGCTTCGCCCTTGCATGATATCTCAAAGCGAAAGTAAACGGAAGGACGAACGAGGAAAAAAGCAGAAATTCCTGAAAACAAATTTGACTGAGCATTAGCCTAAGTGGAAATAATTAAGAACGGGTCCTACCTCATACCGATGGTGACCAGTTAGTACTTTTTTTACTTAATGAGAAAAAGTACCATATACCAAACAGGCAGCTGCGGCGATGAAACAACAAGACCAACATTACCTGTGACGACGATTTTGCAAGCAGAACTAAGGAGGCGTAATACTAAATAATTTTCTGGACAAACAATTCTTGTAGCTTCAGAAGCAAAAATCAGACGAATTCGTCGTATTTCCGAAAAAGGAAGTGGTGTATCATCTACCTTCAAACTGCATACTTTAAGCTTTGTAGGCAAAAGTGCGTCGGAATTAAATTTAAAAGTTGTTAATAAAGTGCCCTGATATATGTTGGCGTTCTAGATTGTCGAATCCACAGCAATCTCCAACGAAAATGTATTAAACGTTGCTTTCGAATAGTAACAAAGGAATTAAAAGTAGAAAACATAAATTCAGAAGTGTGAGTGCATGGTTGTAATTATTCCAGCACCAGAAAAACTTAATATTCAGGAATGTAAGAAAACTGTTAGTAGTTAATTATTTTCCATGCAAATAAAGCAAAACAGGTAACTATTACTTTAAATTATTTAGAAAACTTCTCTGAATGCGAATGATTTCGAAAAAAAGGAAGTATTTTATCGGAATTACAATCCTATATATACCAGTACTACTTCAGCTAGTATTAGTATTCCTTATGCTAATAATTGTATTTAGATGTTATTTTGAAATTAAATTTAGAACGCATGTAATAAACATTGCTATCAATATTAAAAAGTATCAGTAGGAAACCGAAGCAATCCTATTATATAACTTCGGAAAAGCTTTATTTGATAGAATATATTTGTATGCCCAGTTTTCGTTGTCAAGGTAGGCCTCTTAACAAAAGCCGAAGCTTATCCATATGCATAAGAATTCTGAGCCACACAAAGCTCCAATCGTTAAGTACTTCGCCGCTGAATGTATTTACAGCTCTTGAATGTTCGCCGAAAGGTGGGTTGTTTTGCACTTAATAAATGTCTAGCTAATGTTGTATATTAATGCAAATTCATATCAGATACCGGGCTGCTCCATTGTTGAATGAGCAACGCATATAAACTGCTTATTGAATGTTTCTGATTACCATTCTGCTCCCAAGCGCGGAAGTAACGTTGGTTTCATAATGCTGGCGTATTTACACATAACCGAGGCTTGATAGTTAGAGGAAAAATTGTAATGGGATTGATTTTCTCTCTATCAAATAAATTACTAACGACATACAAGATAAACAATTTACACCACGGGGGAATCAAACTGGGGATCAATTTAATTTAGCCAGACATACATCACGCTGATTTAGTACGCGAGTAGCTATATTAATTATTGGCTCGGAGAGTTTCTACTTAGATAAAAAATGTGCAGATGTGCTTGTCAAAGTCTTGTCCAATTAAATATTTAATAGAGGTATTTTAACAGACATTTTCTATAAGCAAACTTTAATTATTCTAGCTAATATCAAGTTCCTTTGAATGCAGCAAAGGCTGAAAATGAGAGCCGATGTTGCTTTCAATAATGTACCTTATAAAGAAAGATGCTCTCTAAATAAATTAAACTGAGAGAGGCGTATCTACACGTTTTATATAAAAAGTCAAACGCTGCTTGAAAAAGTGACTTATAGTGGGTGATTTGGGAACAATTGCTTAAAATATAGAATATACTGAAACGAATTATAATTATGTTAAAGCATCCCTTTATCTTCCAAGTTACGATTATTATTTTTTAATAAACTAATAGAAAAATTATACGTTATCAAAATGCATCCATTTCGCCTACACACTGTTGATTAACGATTTTCTGTATTTGTGCTTCCGTTGTATTTAATTAAAGAGCATTGTTTCATCTTAGGGTCCCAGTTTTGTACTTCGAAGTATACTCCATTTTTATTTCCCTCTTCTGAAAGATGAAGAAAAATGTCAGACAAATATATAAAGAGTGAGCACCTTAAAAAAATAAATTTTGTTTATTTTTCATTCAACTTAGTAACAGATACATAATTTGTACATAGTTCAGGATTTATTCTTACCAAAAATGGGAGCCAATAGATACAGAATAATTTTTTTAAATACAAAAACGAGACAACGTAGAAATTCTAGAGGTAGGTCCTCCGTGCCGCAGGTATCCAACTAAACGTTGGGGCTGCACACGCGGTGCGTTTAAATTCGACCATCGGTAACCTTTTCTCTTATTTGAAAACTTATTTAATTTATTAGAAACGTGAAGATATTTTTACTCCTAACTTAATTTGATTTTTAAAACAAATTGTCGACGATGGAAGTTCTGGGTAAAGCCTTTTACAGATTTTTTCATATGGAAATGCAATCTAGGGAAACCATTAGCAACAAGCCGCGTGACAATAGATGAATTGTGTTGGGACATACCTAAGCTTCTGGTTATTAGTTTTGCAGTGAGGTTAGGTTTCATGTTGACTGATTCTCATTTCAGTGAGGTGTCGTACAGTATTTTATCTAGTTTTCCACTTTTTTAAACAAAAAAAGGAAATTTCAAAAGCTAGGGAATTTCGCGGCAGTTGGCAACATCTGTGCGGTGCAATAAATACGGCTGTTTCGCGCGTCGCGTTACTTGCCTTGTGGATTTTGGTATTTGAGCGACTTTGGTGTTTGTAAGTCTCGATACTACTTGCCTTTACCATTCACAGTGTAATACAGTACACACCGCCGCGGGTCGTCGCTTCACGGGACCCACGCCAGTCTTGGCGGATATAGGCAGGCGTAGCGACGTTTTGGGGAGCTTCCCTTCTACGCCATTTTGGAGGACGAATTTAACCTCAGCATTTCCTTGGTCCACATGGGGCGACTTTTTGGATCTTCTGTTTATGCGATGGTTTAGGAATATTAGCTCTAATTTGCACGTTTGGATTGCAGTCGTTAGTGCCGACTCAAAACAAAATGTCAGTTTTCCCCAATTGAATGCTGTATTGCTAGATCACTTTTTATGTGCCGGCGGCTCCATTACGTCAAAGTGACCCTGACTTAATAGCCATCTTGTGCAGTTATTTGTGCCTAAAGTTATGTTTCTTTCCTGGGAGGAATAAGAATCCTTCGAAGGAGCTGGTGTTGTGCTGTTTAGGCCTCAGGGTATGTCATGTTGAATAACGACGTTGAGACATTTTTGAATTCACCCCGGACTATACTATAGGAATTACACGTAAGTACCCCCTTGTACTGGCTATTATACATTGCTATTCTATTTGAATATTATACCTTGTTACCATTTACTTCTTTTACTTTGTTACTGTGACCCTATCATCTCGAATTATCTTTCGATTTACGAGTTACAGTTTCTATTCCAACATATTTGTTGTAAAAAGACTCGTTGGCGCCCTCGCCATTTATATGTAGTTTAGTAATTTTGTAAAGAACTGTACGCCGTCCCCACTGCTTAATTAGCCGGCCCCTAAAATGTGCCCATGTAGGCTCGTGATAACTCAGAAGTAAAGTATATGACTCGACATTTGGTATCAAATTATTGTAATAACCTGGCTTTCTTAATTTATTCTTTAATTTTGAACTATGAATGATTACCAATGTTAATAAACTTTTTACTCTCGGATAGCCACAGATGCCAGGGTTCAGTCTGGTTAACTCAAATATACAATCAAGTACACATCAAACAAAGCGGTTTATTTTGTATACCTATTTACATTTTAAAATAATAACTAAAATATTCCATGTATTTTCAAATAAAAGATTTCCATGTATCACGGGCAGGCTGGCGCCTACTGGGTTAGGCAAGCCACGATACTTCTTCTCGTACTTTGTCGGCGGCAGGACGAAGGGATTCGTAGTTAGAAGAGCGTCCTCTATTCGGCTAAACTGGAAACAGAATCTAGGTTAAGTTTGTTTACTTTTATCGGGGGCATGAAATAAAGTTATGTTTGCTTTTATTTCGGGGGTGTTGAGATTGGACTTGATATAAGGCGTAATCCCATTACGTCGAAGCTATTCTACAGTGCCCACAAAACTTCGTGTGCTGCAAAAACCTGGTGTGACAAGTGAAAAGACGGTGGAATTACATATCGTGTGTCAGCTAATAACTTTTAAGCCAAATTTGCGTTTAAAGCTGTTACTGAAATTCCAGGGGTGTCTAGGTGATAACTAGGGGTTTTCTAATTACGTTATTCAAGGTGTGTAAACCCTCCTTTAAGCTACATGAATTACTTTTAGCTTGAAGCTAACCTCACAATTTTTGGTTTAGATTATGTACTATGAATTGCGGCACTGCAGAAAGCACGGGAAATCTTCAGGACGAGATTGCTCTAGGTAAGTGAAGCTTTGAATCTTTACGGTTACGTTAATTACGTGAGGTTCGTGCGGGTACTTAACCTCGCAATTCTTGTTCAAATTTATGCAGAGATCTGGAGGGCCTCGCTTTTAAAATGCTTTCTAACTGAATTACGTGAACGTTGTCGGGAAGCGGTTTCGAGGAGGTCTAAGACTCTTATCAGGCGTATATGTACAACGAACCACGTACGAGTTCTAGACCACACCGGTTTCGAAGAGCAAACTTATATAAATTCCAGACAGGCATATATAAACAATGATCCACGTCTGAATTTTAGACAAGACAACTCCTGAATAGGCTCGACGGAGATCAATAGGCACTGAAAATCAATGGGCCACTTTGATCTTTCGGGGATTTCTGGGAAAGATTGGTTCTAGGACTAAAAGTCAAAATGTTCTTCGGACGGGACTAGGATTTGGGCCCTCAGGGGGGCCCAGGCAGGAAGCTGGTTCGGCTCGCTGGATGCAAGTCAAGTCCTCTTCACAACGTACGATACCTCTTATTTATACATTACCATACGCCGTAATTTGTGCAGGATTTTAGGCAGGGATGCGCTGGAAGACGACGGCGCCGGCGGCTCGTAATTTCTGCGCACCTCGATTGCTTCTTCGTGCCTCGGCGATGTTTTCGGACAATTTGTGACGAAGTTTTGGCGGCGGTCAAATTCGAACGTATTCCAATACGTAAAAATACGATTTCGGCCGGCGCTAACGTCACACAAGCCCCTTCCTATGGAGGAAACAGCCGGTGGGTGGACGCCCTCTTCATGGAAGTACCCCTTTCGGCTTGGAAAACACCTGGGGATCCTGGAATTCTCGGCACACAACTCGGACAACATACATTCTAGGGAACGCGGAAGTTATGGAAGTAACCGGCGTTTCTTCTGGCAGTGTCTACTAGGTGAGTATACTTTTGTAATACTTTCAACTGGGGGAGATATAAAAATCGCGGTTCCGACCTATACTCCTTTCAGGACTTCTCGAAAAAAAAAACAAGTTCGGAAAGCTAGGACAGGCAACTGCTGATATGCAAGGGAAACTTGCTTGCAGTTTCTGGTCAACAGGCGGTTGTTGTGGCATTAATTTCCACCTGGATCTTCACTGGGTTCAATTTCACGGGGAACATTCAGGAAAAATTTTAGTTGTACTCCGGTACGGGTTGCATACAATTCCATAGGTTCATGCTCTACAAATGCACGTTTTCTTATAGGCACCAAGGCGAAAGCGTGATCATTCTCAGGAGACATTCAACAACATGCATGCAATTAATAATACTGGCGGGTACAACGGGCATGGACAGGACTGGTAATTTTTTTGAATTTTCTGGATAAGCGGAATGAAATTTCATGTACTGCAATCAACCACGTGAAAGCAGTTTCAGGCTAGATGAGACTAAATATTCGCGGTATCGAATCATTTGTCTTTTCGTACATTCATTCTCCGGGCTCATAAAATTTTACGGGGTGCATTCTAGAAGAAATGCTACTTACTGATGCTGAGCTCGCGGTATCGACTCGCATTCATTCAGGTTTTGTTCAATCGCGGGAAAGTATTTAGGTTACGGGATTAACCGACTTTCTCACAATATTTGAACTTTAACTGGAAGAAATTAGTAGAGGTTGCGGAGACCAACTTACAATTTCATGGACATTTTGTATGTTTGCAGGTTACCTCGGTTCTGCGAAGATGGCTTCAACTTTGAAGATCTTGCACTGGATGTGATTTCCCTGAAGGGTTCGCGTTCCAAAAACTTCTCGCGAGGGAGGTTGTGCTGCAGGATAGCACGATGCTCCACGTCTATTGTAGCTGGCTGTACTTCTCAGGGTGAAGCTGTATACCAGGAGACGTCTCGGGGGGAAGTTTTTATGGAGGGAACTTACGAACACGGGGATGATCTGGACTCCAAAACTTAGTACTGTGCTCAAAGCTGATTTCTGGACTTCAGCTGGTTCTTTTGTACTTTCTGGAATATCTGGCGCCACTTGGAGGTGACCTAGTTGCGTAAACGCCCTGGCCTTCGACGGTTGGAATCTTCCAACGGCCTGGACTTCAAACAGGAGCTCTCTATGGACTGGATTTCCTCTTTTCCGCACTTGGAATCAACATTCCTCTGGAGGTTTCTAATTTTCTGGTGTTGGACAAGCTGGTGGCCTCTATGGGGCCGTTTTCCAACATTTCTGCAGGTAGTTACAGGCGGTTCTGGCGGCGGTAACATCTGGTTCTGGTACATGTCTGTGGTCGCGGTTTGTACAACATTTAAAATAATTAATTATACTTTAACTGATAACTAATTATTTTTCAGGTAAAACTGCTCGAGCGCCACTTGGATTGCGTGCTGGTGAAGCCGATGAATTACTTGACTATATACTTGAGTTTATGTCTCTGCTCGGGCTGGCCATGTAATAACCTGGCTTTCTTAATTAATTCTTTAATTTTGAACTATGAATGATTACCAATGTTAATAAACTTTTTACTCTCGGATAGCCACAGATGCCAGGGTTCAGTCTGGTTAACTCAAATATACAATCAAGTACACATCAAACAAAGCGGTTTATTTTGTATACCTATTTACATTTTAAAATAATAACTAAAATATTCCATGTATTTTCAAATAAAAGATTTCCATGTATCACGGGCAGGCTGGCGCCTACTGGGTTAGGCAAGCCACGATACTTCTTCTCGTACTTTGTCGGCGGCAGGACGAAGGGATTCGTAGTTAGAAGAGCGTCCTCTATTCGGCTAAACTGGAAACAGAATCTAGGTTAAGTTTGTTTACTTTTATCGGGGGCATGAAATAAAGTTATGTTTGCTTTTATTTCGGGGGTGTTGAGATTGGACTTGATATAAGGCGTAATCCCATTACGTCGAAGCTATTCTACAGTGCCCACAAAACTTCGTGTGCTGCAAAAACCTGGTGTGACAAGTGAAAAGACGGTGGAATTACATATCGTGTGTCAGCTAATAACTTTTAAGCCAAATTTGCGTTTAAAGCTGTTACTGAAATTCCAGGGGTGTCTAGGTGATAACTAGGGGTTTTCTAATTACGTTATTCAAGGTGTGTAAACCCTCCTTTAAGCTACATGAATTACTTTTAGCTTGAAGCTAACCTCACAATTTTTGGTTTAGATTATGTACTATGAATTGCGGCACTGCAGAAAGCACGGGAAATCTTCAGGACGAGATTGCTCTAGGTAAGTGAAGCTTTGAATCTTTACGGTTACGTTAATTACGTGAGGTTCGTGCGGGTACTTAACCTCGCAATTCTTGTTCAAATTTATGCAGAGATCTGGAGGGCCTCGCTTTTAAAATGCTTTCTAACTGAATTACGTGAACGTTGTCGGGAAGCGGTTTCGAGGAGGTCTAAGACTCTTATCAGGCGTATATGTACAACGAACCACGTACGAGTTCTAGACCACACCGGTTTCGAAGAGCAAACTTATATAAATTCCAGACAGGCATATATAAACAATGATCCACGTCTGAATTTTAGACAAGACAACTCCTGAATAGGCTCGACGGAGATCAATAGGCACTGAAAATCAATGGGCCACTTTGATCTTTCGGGGATTTCTGGGAAAGATTGGTTCTAGGACTAAAAGTCAAAATGTTCTTCGGACGGGACTAGGATTTGGGCCCTCAGGGGGGCCCAGGCAGGAAGCTGGTTCGGCTCGCTGGATGCAAGTCAAGTCCTCTTCACAACGTACGATACCTCTTATTTATACATTACCATACGCCGTAATTTGTGCAGGATTTTAGGCAGGGATGCGCTGGAAGACGACGGCGCCGGCGGCTCGTAATTTCTGCGCACCTCGATTGCTTCTTCGTGCCTCGGCGATGTTTTCGGACAATTTGTGACGAAGTTTTGGCGGCGGTCAAATTCGAACGTATTCCAATACGTAAAAATACGATTTCGGCCGGCGCTAACGTCACATTATAATAGCTAGAACTAACATTTAATATTATTATCTAACGGCCAACTTGACAACATGAAACCTAACCTCACTGCAAAAATAATAACTAGAAAGTATGTAACTTGTAGAAAGCGTATTTCGCGTTGGAATGTATTTTATTGCATACATTTTGGTTGTGTAAAGGTGTTTTTATTTGAAGCGCCGTAATAGTGTAAACGTAGTCTAATTGGCCGCTCGCATATCTGTTATCTGCATTACCGGCAAACTTCGCGGAGATTTTTCTGACAGCTCTCGCGTATCTTAATAGCTTCTCGTATGATGCAGCCATCCTTTGTTTCGGCCTTTTTGAGATACGAAATGACTTGTTGCGACCTGAATAGCGTTACTTTTCCGTACGTGGCCCCAAATTAGCAAGAAGCATGTAACTGTCGTTCTCCAGAAAAGCCAGTTATACAGATTGAGTGGTTACTTAATTTTTGATTTTGGTGGCTAATTGCGACCGGCACATCTAGCTCTCCTTAGGAGATTCTAGGTTTCACCCGAAGGTTCTGGCTTTGAAACTTCATCGATTTAGCCTGCTTTAGGAGGCGTGCATTCTCTTCCTCCTGTGAGCCCCATTTGACTATGTTCTTCATAGCCTGAACAAACCGCTGCAGTAATATTTCGCTTGCGGCCTGGTGGTTTCTGCAAGCACCCTCAACCTGCTACCAGCGTAGCTGTAAGAGCCCGCTTGGAAGCTATCTAACCATCCACTGCAGAATCTTGACCTGTCAGATAATTACGACCTAATAAACTGCGTTGCCGATTTTAAATTGGGTTAATGATATTTATACTGCGATCTTCAGGTGCATTTTGCGTCGACGGTAGTTCCAGTCATTTGTAAATCCACAGCGGTGTTAATCCAAGTCGGTGGTAAATCAAGTCGACGATATTTCGGTGCGATAGAATTTTATATACAACGAGACTACGGCCATGCTTACATCTCTTTTATTTCCGAATCGACTTGGGTAAGCTTTGATACGTTGTACTAGGCATAATTTCTGATTCTGGCTTCACCTAAAGTGCCACTATCTTTGATTTTCTTAAATGGCTCAGTTATATGTTTTATACACTTTTTATAATGTACGGTTAAAATGACATACGATAGTCTTGCAAAATTTTCATTTTTCTAAACGAAAACAATTTTTTTCAATTTATATTTTTTATTATAGAAGGCCGCGATTAGAGGAAATATGTTCTAATCGGCTCGAGCAACCCATTATAATAGCTATTTCATCAATTTAATCAATAGCAAACCTTCATGACCCAATAAAGTTGGCTAAACCTGTTTTTTCGCAAAAAGTTATTTTTAATGGCACCTACCAGGGGGCATTGTGCCTTAAAATTAAAAAAAATATTACCAATCTACTGATATGTATCATGCACTAGTTTATATTTATCTAAAATTTGAAAAAATTAATTTTCTGTATGTAATACTTAAGCAAATTTGGCAACATATGTATGTAATTTGAGTCGAAGATTCCAAAAACATAAAATATACAGGACGATCCATTTAACAAATCAGAGTTAATGACATTTACGGTGAAACCGGAAGTTGGAAGTTAGTCATTTCGATTAAATCTGTTTCTCAATGCGAAAGTATCCTTAATATCGTTATAACAACTTTCATCCCAGTCTTTGATAACTAAAGGAGATAGACACATGGCCCTGCTCTCATTGTCACCCGGTATACAGAAACTTTTTGTTTTATAAATACTGTATTAACGAATTTTTTTATTCCTAATTATAGATAGCTACAGACAGCTAATATTATAGAACGTGTTCCTTCTATAATATTAGCTCCTCTTGATATTTTATCGAAAATAAGCGTCTGGCAGATCTCAAGCTACTACCATTTTGATATCACGTAGCATTTCAACGTTTTCCTCTTTACTGTACATGGTTGTATTAAAAAATCACAATTGTCATTAAATAATTGATTACTGTTTCCATGGCAGACTATTATTTTCAAAAATTGCAGCTTAAATGTGAAATTTGGTATATAGTTGGTTGCCCATAGATTGCGCTAAAGGAAAGAATTTACCTCTTTTTATAAAAGTATAGAATATTTCCTGTACAAATATTTGCATATGAGACTCCTCGCACAAAAAGGATGGCAGGGTAAATATTTTTCGCTTTGTAAAACCGACTCGCCATCCAGAACGTAGGGCTTGGTTCTTCAGTCTAGTACTCGTACCCAAGTGGTGTCGTTGCCCGTTGAAGGCAATTGCGCGAGATCGCGACAGTAAACAGAAATAACGTTTCGACTTATCACACTTCAACAGTGCTTAAACCCTTGACGTTCCGCTCTCGTTATTCGAATTACCATAGGTGCCCAAAGATCTGCTTCCATCGGACTAGAATATTTTCGTTCGCTTTGGCTTTTTCTCAAGGATAGATAGCTTTCAACGTTCGGCCAAACCTTTCAAATCCATAACGTTAGCCCAAATCTGCCTTTAAAACCCCGTGAGTGATTCCGTTAACTTCCCAGGTTACCTTCCCTGAGCTAGGGTTCCGAATATCGCTATCTATTGAGATGGGCCATATAGAAACTTGGGGTGTCGTTAAACTGCATTACACTTTGGTCGTCCGACTTAAAACATATTTAAGATAATCTCAGAAACTTCTTTGTGGCGTGAATCTATAATTCATATTCCTTTTTAGGTATTTCGCCACTCTGCAAATTAAAATTACTAAATAACGTATTAAATAACCAACGTTTCGAGGGACAATCTGCCCTCGTTATCAACGAGTCCGGTTGTAAAACGCAGTTGTCTGGAACCTGTGAAATTTATTAGCAATTTTAAATTTATTTAGTTTTCGCTTAAATTCTTCGTTTTTGGCATCTCTCTTATATACAGTGTCCGCCAAAAAGTCGGCGCAATATGGGAATTTTTTTTTTAATTTTTCAAAAAAACCTTTTACGTCAGTAATTTGTGCTTGTCTAAAAACCTATTTAGCCCCTAACATATATACCGAGTGATTTTTACTTATTTAGAAAATAGAGTTTTTCGAAATTGTCAAAATCCGAAAAGTACTATCTTTCGGAAATTAAGTAAGATTTCAATGAGATTGTTTTAGAGTGTGTTATTTTTGACTAACTGAACAATAGTGAGGCAGAAAACTGCTAATTTGTTGCAACTTTAGCTAAAAATAAATTTTAAAGTTTTTTAAATATTTATAAAAATTTCACATACCAAGACTTATTTTTTTATTATTATTATTCTATTATTAAAAATCTATTTTTTATGTGAATACTAAAAATGTATAATTGGAACATATAAAATGTTAATTAATTCTTTAGATTTTTTATTATTTACCGAAAAGTGGTATGTTTGCATAACTTTTACGTTCTTTATGCAAGGCGCTTTTTAGGAGAATTATTTTTCACTTCTAATTAATATTTATTTAAATGGCTTTAAGAAACTCTAATCTAGCCCTGTTAATGAATTACTGTTATAAAAATCCTGTAAATGTTCTTTCACAGTTGTCTAAATGAAGAGATTTTTTAGTACATGGAAATTGGGTAAAGAAAAATCTCCATACTACTCGGTCCTGCAACATTTCTTCATCCATATCCCGGTTTCCAAGCGCTTGTCGTATTCCCTCATTCCACGATTTTCGGGTCCGACCTCTTTTATTCCTCCCTGGTGGTTTCCATGCGAACACTCGCTTTGGCAGTTTTGTCCCATTCATCCGAAGTAGATGTCCAAACCATTTCAAACTTTTATTTTCTATTCTGTCCACAATTGTTTCTCTTGCTTTCATTCTGTTTCTAATTTCTTCATTTTGGACTCGTTGAGTCTTGATGTTCTGGAACTTATGCGTAAACCGTCTATTTCTACTGCTATCAATCTACGTTTTTCTTCTTCCTTCAAACTCCACAATTCACATCCATATGTCAGAACTGTTTCCACCATTGTTTGTCCAATTAGTTTTTTTTTGTGTTGCTTATGTTGTTGTCCCACCAAATACTATTTACGGCTGATTTTTGAGGCTTTCACGGCCATTGTCATTAAGTAACAAACGACTTCCGGGATTGGACCGTGTCATGATTGAGATCGAAGAACTCAACGTTTCGCCCACTTTCGTAAGGGGCTTCATCAGGAGGAAAAAAGGCAAAAGAGCACGGTAACTCAACGTGTTAACCACGCCAGAGGCGAAACTCTTTGCAAAGGGAAGGGACAGAAGAGCACGGTAACTCAACGTGTTAACCACGTCAGAGGCGAAACTCGACTGACTATCGGAAGAAGAAAAGCGAGAATTTATAGGCAAGCGCCGTAGCGATTCAGCAAATGCCGTCGCGGTTCAGTGACGGAGGGCGGGGCTTAGGAATTAGCACTTTTCACATAGAAGGAAGGGGAAAGCCTTCGTCTCGATTGAAATTATTAGGGTGTTTGCAAATCTCAATGGCTTCGCGAATCTTTCTGCTAAAGAAGAATGGGGATTTGCAGATGATGGAAGTTTCATCAAAAAGGATCTTATGACCAGTATCGCGTTGGTGTTCGGCGATGGCCGATGATGAAACGAGACCTGACTTGAGACAGCGCTGAAGCAATTGACTCGCGCGATTCATCAATAAATAATTTTCGCTCAAAAGTGAGCTTGACCTTTAAAAGCTATCTCTTTAGTCTTTGGAGTAGAGATTTCTAAATTATATATTTTGGATGTTTTGTATAGTTTATGAGAAGAACGGATGTCTTCGAAATGTTTTGCTAGCGTACCAAGCGTCAGTTTTAGAGGAAACAAAGCCAAACAAACGCTATCAAACATTGTTTGCACAAATATACTTCAACTCTTGGGCCATATTGCTAGTGGAAGTGACAACCTACAGAAAGCTATTGATCAAGGAGAACCACCTGGTAAAAGACAGAGAGGCAGATCCTCTAAACGATGGCTTGATATCACTCCGGCGGTATTAGATAAACCACCTTCAGTTTCCATGGGTTGAAATGCTGAATGCGTAATGGACCACAACACATGTAGTGATGAGAAAAAAAGATAGTCTATGTATTGCTCAATTATCATTCCAAATAGTTAAAGTAATTAAATTTTGTTTAGTAATATGCAATTATATAACGTTATATACCGCATACTTAATGAAGTTATTCTAAGAATGTAATACCATTTTTATATTTCAGAATACATAAATTAACATGTTATGTCCTGCAAAAGTCACATATGAATTTAAGGCTCTTATTGTAAGTGCAATACTTTGAACAATGTTTAATAGCAACAATTCTTAAGAACCAAAAGTTTAAAGTCCTTATTTGGGATCTTGGAGATCCAGGAAAGTTGAATTTGAAGTTATCTGCTAAGATTTTCTATGAACTATAATGATTCTAATAATGTAATGAAGTTTATTATGTCATTTATTTAATAGTAGGATACACGAAATAAAAACTACGCGCCGACTTTGGTCCGCTCTAAAGGCATAATTTTGATCGCATTTTAATTTATAATACGTCAAACTGCCGCTATTTTCAAGCTCTATAAGTTTCATAATAACTACTTTTTCGCTAAATAGTTTGAGAAACGAAATACAAGCGAAGAAGTGCAAACAAAAATCTCGACCTGTTTACGTGTTTTTTTCGCGTTCGATTTCTCGATTAATATCTATCGTACGTGGAAAAGTAATTGAACATAAATAGTGGAGCACAAAAAACTCTAAATAAGATGTCAGCCTTATTTTCACGTACCGTTAACAGGAACTGAGTTATCGCAAAACAATCAAACGCACCTTTTTTTAAGATGGCGGAAATAGCACATAGGAAATCTGGGTCGACAACTTGCTCCAACACCCCAAAAAAGGAATTTCAAATTTCGGTTCACCTTCAAGCGAAAATGTCATAGTGACTGGACTATAAGGTTCTCAAACGACGCGACGATTAGCATGTGAACTGCAAACGTATGTTATGTCAAGAGTAATATAGATACCATACAAGGTTGGACGTGCTGCTTTCTGTGTACAGCCTAACTAAATTTGAAGATAAACAAATTGCAGTGTATTTTAGTGTTATCTACAGTTGCCTTTATTGTTGGCCATATAACTTCTGCAACTAAACCGACTACACACATTTACAACCAGCCCAACACCAACATAAGCAGGCATTTGCAGCCCAGAAAACATCCGAAAATAAAACCGAGCTATCGAACCGAAACCCAATAATAATCGAACTTCCGCTGCTACGCCGGATGCAGCAGCAGCCTAACGACGCGACGCCATCACATTTCCGCCGGGATGCTGATGAACTTTTGAATTGCTGAGGTTAACACATCCAGCGGAATTGCATCGTGGGTGCTCTTTTAGTCGATTTGCTGGTGCTTCGACGTAATTTGAATACGCCGGAAGCGAGTTTAGTAAAAGAATGCCGCCGATAAGTGCCCGAATTTTCGGCAGACGATTTGTTTTCCAAAGATCAAGCGATCTGTTTTTGATCGTTAGCCCTCATCAACTGTGTTATTCTAAATCGTGCTTGTTACCTATTTGGGGACGTATTCTACTGCGTTAAGGGTGGTCGTTTTCATACCCTATATAGTTGCAATCGTTCCGGATGTTATGAGAAGCATGAGCACAAGAAATATGTAGTTTTGAAGTGTTTCGTTTTAAGCAAAAATTTCTTCGATGTATATCTTTCCTGCACAAATTAAAGACAACTAACTGAAATATAGTTTCAAATTTACTTACACTTCAAAACTCATAAATAATATTTACGTACTTATCCTTGAACCTTTATGCCTTTCCGTGTAAGTTGCAGTTGCCTCTAGTACTGGTTTTTTTTCAACTAGTTTGCTTCTCCCCATGTCATTCTCTGCGATGATACTACACGTCTTCTCCTTTTTCCTAATACTTCACCAGTATACCCTATTCCATCCTCATAACATGTTCGAGTCATTTCATTTGTCCCTGCTCTATCGTCATCTCAATCTCCAAATAATTACCATCTTAGATATATTGTCTCTTCTTTTGTTTCTCACAATTTTTCTTAGACAGTTTATCTCCATCTCTGTCAGCTTGCTTAATGCATACGTTAGTCTTGTATTTTCTATTTTCTTACTCTTCTACTTTCATTTCTTGAGGTATCTGCTTGTTACTAAGAAAGGTCCCGGGTGATGTAGCTTGAATAAGCGTCCACGTTCAATCAGTAAAGTTAAGCAACGCTCTTTCTGGCCAGAACTTGGATGGTAGTTCCATGGCTGCTTCTCTCGGCGCCTCGTGATACGACTGTCACGGAAATAGTTGGTCCCGAATGTCATAATAACACCATGACAGTTGTCAGTGAAGTTGGAAGTCCCCATAAAATATACAGCGACGCCTATAATTGGCCTAATAGCTGTTGGCTGAGAACCAAAATAAAAAAAAAATTCGATGTTACCTAATTAAATCATCTCCTCGCTGTTCCTGTGCTTTTCTTTACTATTTACTCTTACACTTGTACTTCTCCACCTGTTCGAGTTTCTCTCTATCTATAAACGTTGTCTTAATCTTTTTTCTATTTATTTGCATAACTATATACCGAGTGGTTGGTCATACTTGTGAACATAGGCAATTTACGTGGCTTATCACGGTTATACATATTCTTGCTCACCATTTTTATGAAAAAAAATGGTAGTGGTACTAAATTAAACAGAATAATTTTCCGCGTCGTTTAGTATTAAACATTTATTGGATAATGCTAAATGTGCATAAAAATGTAAATTTTAAAATTTATATATTCGCAAATATTCGCGGCCGCGCTTCCCAAATATGAATGGCCGCGCATGTTAAAAAACAAAAGCTGTCTGTTGACAACTCAAATAATTGTGTCGCTTAAAATGGATGCAATTACTCTAACGAGGAAAGGGTGTTCATTATTAAAACTTTTTATGCTGGCAATAGTTTACGCAGAGTTAGGGACTTATTCTCGATACAATTTCAAGATAGCCCCATTCCAACAATTGCGACAATACAAACTTATGTGCAGAGATTCGAAATGACGGGAAGTGTAGCAGCCAACGAAAGCAAAGGTAAATAATTAAGTTCATACAGTGTATGTGTTCATTGATACTATTTAAATGTATAATATTATAGGTAATCGAGAAAGTCGAAATGATGATTTAGAGGAAAGGGTTCTGGCATTAATACAACTAAATTCAAACCTAAGTGCAAGATCAGTAGCTCGTGAGTGCAATGCTAATCATGGATCGGTATTAAAAATACTTAAAAAGCATAAAAAGTTTTAATAATGAACTCCCTTTTCTCGTTAGAGTAAATTGCATCCACTTTAAACGACAGAATTATCTGAGTTGTCAACAGACAGCTTTTGTTTTTTAACATGCTCGGCCACTCATATTTGGGTTGTTATTGTTTTCCGCAATGGTTATATTTTAGTGAATCAATTTAATTTCAAAGTGTTGCACCCGGTAAGAACATAATAACAGTCAATAAAGTGCAAATCACTATAGATACATTACAGTGTATGGAATCCTCAGCATCTTTGCCATATGGTAATTTCAAATTCGCTTTCTTTTGTTTTACCCGAGGTTCATGTTTCCGCGGTAAAAATTGTAAAAGAATTACTATTTCCACAAGACCCCTTTTTGGTGTGTTTGGATATGGAGTTGCCTTTTAGCAATCTCTGAACATATGATGCTTTTTATGTGGTCCTGTTGCGTTAGTAACAAGAAAACCGAAGGTTTTAATTCTTTCAGTCGATATAATAATTTTCGTTTTACCTTGATTTATATCTTAATCAACATTCACTCACTTCTTTAATGTTGTCCATGGGGTCGAGTGGCTGACTGGAAGCCAGGAGTTGGCACTAACCTGCCCAGAGGCGAAAGGTCAACTAGAGGGGACGACAGAGGCATAGCACTCCACCTCTAAAATCCCAAGACCGCTGGGTATCACCTTCAATGATTGGTGATATGTGATCTCAGATTGCATCCTACACGTGGTGGCCCTGTTCAAACTAAACCCAGCGGATCTAGACTGGGAAGTCGATAAACATCCCTCAAGCCAAGTTGGAAGATATCGTGACGAGGGCTGCATGGAACTGGGGAGGCAGTTTCACGAACGATTCCTTCGGAGCACCTGGCGCAATTCCGTCGTACTAGGCCGTCTTACCTCGTCGTTCGGGCTCCGGCGAAGGTTGACCTTTTTTTCCCGATCACTCGTGTGAACATGGATGATGGAAAATTAATTTTAAAAACAAAAGAAAAACCAAAAAACCACTCTCTCCCTAGGGGGGCAACCCAGGAATCTGCTGGAGGATCTTGGATAGATCCAGCGGAATACAAAAAATTGTCGGGCGCTACAAAGCAAAAATGGAAGCGTCAACGACTGCAAGAGGCAGGAACCGGGAGCAAAGGCACAGGGACAGTCCCAAGCAGTCAGCCGCAACCAGGGCCTTCAGGGACCTGGGCTAGCGCAAAAAAAGGGGACAACGTCGAGTGTGGGTCAAAAAGGAACCGATCCGAAGGAAGTACCCCAAAACAACGGAAAAAAGGCCCAGGGTGGAAAAACCTGCTCGTAGCTCAAAGAGGCCATCACTGGGGAGAAGATGGTAATTCTGCCAGGGGGGGTACTCAAATGAGACCATAAATTCCGAGCAGGCAGGGCTGATTAAAACCTACCTGCTCAAAAAGATTTATAAAATTCAGGATGAGGGGAATGTACCCCACCCGAGATTTCTCCATGTACGCTACGGCAGGGTAAAACTAAACGTGATCTGCGCGAACTTCGAATCCATAACGTGGCTGGAAACGATAATAAAAGGTTGTACACCATGGGAAGGGGCAAAACTGGTGCTCAGGGAGGCCAAGGCCGTCCCTAAACCAGTATATACCCTAGCATGGATTCCAGGACCAGTACTGGAAGCCAAAACTATTCTGCACAGGTTGCAGAAACAAAACAAAGGTCTTTCTACAAAGACCTGGCAGGTGACGGACTCCAAGCCGGACGCCAACAGACAGCAGGTAGTCATCGCCATGTCAGAACAGTCCTGGACTCAGCTACAGGACGTTGACTACAGACCCTTCCTAAACTTCTCCCGGGTATCTTTTAAGAAACTGGATAAGAGAAAAAGGAAGACGAGAAGAAAGAAGGGCAGGCAGAAGAAGAAGGGCATTCTCAGGCGATGGAAGTGGAGGGATCTTTGGAACCTCCATTTTCTCAATCGCCAGAGGAAATGGAGGTAGAGAAGCTTCGGGAACCTCTACCAACAGAAGAACCACAGGCGGAAGGAACTTCAGAACCACCCCAGGGTGAAAGAAGGAGGAGGGTCTAAAAAACCTCCCTCTCCTTAAGCCCAAAAAACCTGAGTAGAAGCTACAATGGCGCTAAAACTGCTACAGGTAAATTTACACCATTGTAAGAACGCGGTCACCGTAGTCCACTGAGGCGGTCGTGCCGTCTCTGATAGTGAGCACAAGCAGCTGGTGTTCTAGGTTAAAACCAAAGCCCTGGTCGGTAGCCCCCATAGCCTATAAAGTTCACAGTAAACCGCCCTTATTCACGAAGAATTTTTAGTTACCAACAGCATTTTTTTTAAATAAGCAAAAGATAAAGGCGCTTTAGTTTCAACAAATGGTGCAGTTCTTACGGCCACTCTAGCACCTACAGCACCGTGCAGAACTCCGTGGAACACAGCTCGAGATTCGACAAACTACCATAGCCGGGCTTCTTTAAGATAACATCCGCCTTGCATGAGGCATTTCTGTCGCTGGGACGATTCATGAACTCCAGAAAGAACATTCAGCATTAAAATACATACATAAAAGTTTTACCACGCACTGCGTCTTCTTTACATGAGATGTCATCTTTAATAAGTTTTAATTACAGAAACCACCGCCACGCAATCAATGCCGATGCCGCTCCGAGAGCTGATTGACAACGAGGTTAAGTGGACGGTTTATTCCACATATCTTTCCGGAGCACTAGAAACTCGGTTGTAGATTTCATTAATTTATGGTTTTATATAATGTAAAAAACTGGGGCAGTAAATATATCCTGTTGTGAATCTGACTGAGGTATTTTTAACTTAGACGTTAATATAAAACAAAATGTTTATGGTAAATTTAATTGTTTGAAACCTGGTTCAAGCTAATCAAGAGTTGTCCCAGTGTTTTTGTCTTGGGTAGTACATGCGTTGTATAATTGATTATAATTTAAAGCATTTTTTATCTGTAGTATTATAAAGACCAATAAAAGTATTTTATTGAGAGTGTTCTTAATTTATTTCATTCGAATCATAACAAATTGTTAAAAACCTGCCAAGATTATCTTGACCTGAGCAAAGTATTGCAATTCCAAGACATTACAGTATATTCATTTGAGTTACCTATGAAAGTCTTCTATCGTCGGATCAATATTCTCTGATGTTGCTGCATATCTCTGAATAAGGTTTGTATCACCTGATTAGAATGTAGTTTTAACAGAAATTATTCTGGCGTTGTCTGTATTGTACGCAGAGACACAGTTATTTAAATATCGGTATATGACTCTCACGTCTTCACTTTCAGAGAACCATTGTCAGGCTATTTTTTATTTTTCCTTAATCCGATAGCTACATAACCATTTAAAACAGTTTTGATACAAAATTGGCGAGTCCGACTGTATATCGCGCCCGTTTCGGAAATATTGTATCTTTTAATGCAGCAGATTTTCGCATCAAACAAAAATCCTAACCCGCGTGTGGCTTTTAGTTTCAATCGTCAGTCTAGCTTTCAGGCGAACCTCTATGCAGTCGCATATTGCAGCTGGTTGTCCCATCGCTGCTAACAGCGTTCGTTTTTAATATTTTCCAGAAACATAATCTATGGGAGCGGGTGAGATACCTTCCTGAAATTTTATAAAAGCATCTGTCGATCTCTATTGCACCGAAACGGCTTGTTCGTTATCGGGCGTTCCTATTGGTCGCACCTGCATGCGCGAGACAGCAGTTGGGATTATAATTGTGATTTGGGCTTCTTCTTGTAGAAGACGGCGCTTGACGAACTGTGAGAGTGGGCTGTTGTGTTTTTGGGGAGTAGTGCCAGTGATGTCCGCTTCGCTGGTTTTGTTTTAGCCACTCAGTAATTACGGAGACCCGTTTGGCCTGATTTTTCCGTCATTTGTTGGACGGGATTCACTTCCCGAGTGAGCTAATTAACGGCCACGCTGATGTTCGTGTTTGCCAAGGGGGTATGACACATTTCACCCACACCTAACGCAGGTGATCATTTGGACGTCACTGCATATCACCCACGCCACGTTATCAACAGTATAGAGACAATCGACGCCTCCACGCAGCGAGCTACGTCACGCCTCGAGGCTAATCCATCAATCAAGGCAGCAGTTGTCTTATAAACTGTTTTGCCGCAAGCCAGCATGCCTTTGTAATTAAAACTAATATATTCGTTGCCCGCTACTCAATCAAGGCCTGATATACTCACGTACAAATCGAGCATTTGTGTTATAAACTGTTTTGCCGCAAGCCAGGATGTCATTGTAATTAAAACTCATTTATTCGTTGCCCGGTGCTCAATCAAGGCCTGGTACACTCACGTACAAATCCAGCATTTCTGTTATAAACTGTTTTTCCGCAGGCCAAAATGTCATTGTAATTAAAACTCATATATTCGTTGCCCGGTGCTCAATCAAGGCCTGGTACACTCACGTACAAATTTAACGCTTGTGTAATACACTTGTTTAGTCGTAAGCCGACATTTAAACACAATTGAATTTGACTTATTGCTCGCCTTAGTTGTGCGTTGCAGCTCTTAGATTCTTCCTTTTTTGCATTTAACCCTTAGTATTTGTTAGAGTGTAGTACATGCCGACCACGTCGTCACAACTGTAAAGATTTCGGCCCTGTGAGGTGGCCTATTAGATGTATTAACTGTTAACGACGTATGATCTTCCCTTGTCTTGTGCATGTTTGTTTACAGGATGACTTACTCACTGTGTCAAGATCGATGTAAGGTGAGGCCCGAACGTGGTGAATAAGCATTGCAAGTAGGTTGGCGCACTTGTTGCTACGCTGCTGTCTCCAGAGTTAGTATTTGGGTATTTTTGCCCCGTTTGACCTTCAAAGTTTTGTTAAGCGTGGGTCTCCCTGGTTGGACCTTGTGGCGCCCTTTTTCTTTTGTAACACCCTATACATATCAACGCACTTGCCCTGTGGCGTCTCGGTTTTAGGACCACGCCCTGAGCGTATTTGAGCCACGGCCTTTAGCCTGTTTTTTACGATTTCCAGGGTAAGTGTGCACGTTTCCCGGACTTATTTAGGTATATGACACACACTCTTCCACGAGTGTCGTTAAATCAGTTTGATACTGTAACACAATACAGCACTATTTCAGATGAGCAAACGTCCTTTATCTGTACATTGTGTCTTGCACTGACCAACTATGTCAATTTATGGTTTTTTGAGTGATCTTTTTGGTATATGTAGTTTGCTTGTGTTCCTTTCGTGTATACATTTACCAGGTGATGTCTGACAAAGGCAAAGAGTAATCGTAACTCAGATTTTTTTTTAAAACCCAGGTAACTAGAATCAGTCTGTCAAAATATCTGCTAGGTAGTGCAGTAATGCGCTAGTCTAAATAATACATTCCCTTTTGCGTTGTTTCAGTATGGACGGGTGCTGCTGCCCTCTATCAGCCCCGCACTGAGAGAAGTGAATCTGAGTACAAGAAATTTACAGTTGCCAACTGTATTCCTTCCGCTATCACTCACCATATCAAGATTCGTTCTCTTCTTAGAATCCCTGGGCCCTGGACAAGGGAGCCGTTTAGGTTACTGCCTCCTGGGTTAAGAAATACGTAAAGCTTTCTGGACAGAGTGGTTTATTAACTGAACTAGTGTTATGTCCCTTTTATAATGATTTGTAATTGCCCTTGCAATGGTTGCAGTTGTTTTAACAAAAATTAGAAAAAAGCTTTTTTCGACACATTTTTTTTGTTTGATCTTTGTCTGTTACTATGAAGAAATGGTTTTCACTCTGCAATGCCGTATACGTCTTTCCCGATATCATTATAAATGTTAACCATGATAGCGAATCACTGATAAGTGAGGTCATGCATCATCCAGCCCTAAGTATTTGATTTAATATACAGGGTGGTGCACGTAACTTGTCCAGTGCAGTACCTGAGTTATGCAACAATTCAATCACATTTGACCTTTGCTGACTATCTGCCTATCAGTAAGGTAGCCATGATTGCTAATACGATTTTTAATGTTTATGTATTCTTAGTAGCTATGATATATGAAATTTGGGTTGCATAAATTAACTACAGCACCACGCTGTATTTGAAGTAAAGTCCGTTAATTTTCCTCCGTCAATGAACAGTTTAAAATATAATTTTAGTAAAGCAAATTTTGTTTTTTTACAAGATACTTCTATAATATACTTGACCTATATACTATAAGAAGAAAAATAATAAACAGAAATACTCATCTTGGTTTACATACAATATTATCAAAAATATTAAACTAAAGAGCAAATTTTACAAGACATATAGGAAAAGCAACTGCCAACATAGTTTAAGGGACTTTAAACGTATTCGAGCTCTTGTAAAATATCAAATTAGAGTAGCGTACAATGGTTACTTAATTAAAATTGAAAATTCCATTAATACTGATTCCAAGAATTTTTGGTCCTTTATTAGATCTAAGAAGGGTATTTTTCGAATACCAGGAAAGCCACATAAAGGAGATGTGAATTATAATTATCCTCAAGATATTGTAAACGCCTTTGCTGATCAGTTTAGCAGCGTGTATCAAGACTCTCATTTATTTATGTTGGATACTGATTCTGCATCCTTCAATTTTTCCTAATGTAAAGGTAAATATTCAATGTATATCTGGAAATGATATCAAACTCTCAATTCATAAGCGTAAAAACAAACAGACATCTGGACTTGATCAAATTCCCAGCTACTTAATTAAATTTTACATTTTACATTTTCATCGCTTCACTTTTAGTTATTTTTAGCTTATGTTTAAAAACAAATACCTTTCCTAATGAGTGGAAGTTAGCACGAGTCTGTCCTGTGTTTAAGAATAATGATACTACTGGCATAAGTAACTATAGACCGATAGCTACATTATCAAACTTTTCTAAAGTTTTTGAGATGGTCATTTATAACTACATCTACGCGTCCGTCAAAAGTATCATATCTCCATATCAACACGGATTTGTTGAGAAGCGGTCAACAGTGACGAATTTATGCTGTCTTATTGAATTCCCTTCTGTAATTCTGGACAACTAAGGGCAACTGGATGTGGTCTATACTGATCTTTCAAAAGCGTTTAATGGAATCGATCATGGGCTATTACTTATGAAAATATACATGTATGGTTTTAGTATTTCTCTGGTGAGATTGTTGGAATCTTATCTGCCAGATAGACTCAGATTGTGGAACATAATGGTTACTCTTCTGTACCGTTCACTGCTCGGTCTGGTGTACTTCAGGGATCCAATCTTGGACCCTTACTATTTTTACTGTTTATTAACGACCTTAGGCTTACTTTGCAATGCGAAACGTTAATGTTTGCGGATAATGTGAAGATATTCACATCAGTTAACACAGTTGGTTGTATCAAGCTGCAAAGTAATTTAAATCTTATTCGTGAATGGTGTGCTAATAATACACTAAATTTAAATTTTGCGAAATGTAAAGTTGTAACCTTTTCAAGGAAATACCTGCCTGTAGTTTTTGATTAACCATTGGTTGTAGCAAGTTAGATAGGTGTTACGAGATAAAAAGATCTTAGTGTCATTTTTGACAGCGAATTATCATTTAATACACATATTGTGCAAATGGTATCATCTGCCAATAACATGTTGAGTTGCATAATGCGAAATTCAAAACAATTTTTTAATATAAGTACCATTAGAACATTATTTTTTTTACTTCTACGATCGCGTCTTGAATATTGCGCCTTAATATGGTCTCCTTACTATTATCGATATAAAGTGGTATTGAGGGTATTCAACGTAAGTTTTTAAAATACCTTTGGTTTAAAGTGTATGGTTCTTATCCAACCAAAGGGTTTCGAAACGAAGAGCTGTTGGCCGCTTTCCATATGTGGTCTCTTGATATTAGACGATAAATAACTGCTTTAACGTTTTTATACAAACTATTGCGTCACCAAATTGATTGTCCTTCAATTTTGGCTACGATCAATTTCCATACACCGAGAAGTAAGTAATAGCAGATTACAGTGTACTTTTTACTTACAAACAGCTAGAACTAATTTACTATTAAAATTTCCTATATTAGTTGCGTGTTCACTATACAATCAAATTTGTGGAAAATGTGATATCTTCGAATGCACACTAAAATTGCTATTGGAAACTTATTATGAATATTGTTGATCCGTTTTATGAAATTTTTTTGTAATTTGTTCTTTAATTGGCTCTGCTGTTGGACAACAAATATATTATTATAAATGCACAAGGTGTCTCTGAGCAGGTTGGCGAAAATTTAGAGCCATCCACAATTGAGACGACACTGCAGTTTACGCATTTGCTGCAACTTAATCCATACATTTTAAGAAAATGGCTCAGTTATTCATAAACCAAGATTTAGAAAGTCTAAAAGGGCGAATAATAGTGGTGCTGAAGTTTTGAGGTAATCTGAAGAAGTAGCCGTAAATAATAGCTATAGAATATGCGGTGCTAATCTAGTTCAAAAGGGGCTCCAAATTAGTTAGATAACAACTTGGTGAACTTTTAAATGATATTTAAAGATGTATCCGTATAAAATGCAAATTTTTCTTGGATTACAAAAACTAGCAAATCGATCAAGAGTGACGTTAGCTTAAAGTGAGCTAATCTACAATGCTTGGTTAAAGTTCTACGGAACGACGTTTAAACTGAATATAGGTGTCAATTCGCACAATTATAGAATACTGTCCGAAAGTCATCCACATTCGGTGTTTAAGCAAGAACTTCGCTATCTAAAGTTTACAGTGTTAGTACGCTGCAATTAGACCCAAACCTCAACATCCAAAGTAAAAGTTTCCCTCCAACTCCAAATTGTTCTATACATTCCACATATTGTTTGGTAAAAGTTACACCATTTTAAGCGTCGGGTTTGGGGGGGGGGGGAGAAGTTAGTAAATTAGTAGTTTTTATCAGTTTTTCTTAAATATTTGGAAAACTATGCGGTTTAGCGCGAAAAGTGTTATATACAAAAATAATCTACATTAAATTGCGAACAAAAATGGTCCCGTGTATAATCTTGCTAAAGTGAACGGTTCCAGAGTTACGGAGGGTGTAAATGTAGACATTTTTTAGATTTTTTGGAAAAAATATGGCATCACTAAGGAAACTAATTTTTGTTGTTGTGCACAGGACCATTTTTGTTCGCAATTTAATGTAGATTATTTTTGTATATAACACTTTTCGCGCTAAACCGCATAGTTTTCGAAATATTTAAGAAAAACTGATAAAAACTACTAATTTACTAACCTCTCCCCCTCCCCCCCCCCCCCCAAACCCGACGCTTAAAATGGTGTAACTTTTTACCAAACAATATGTGGAATGTATAGAACAATTTGGAGTTGGAGGGAAACTTTTACTTTGGAGGTTGAGGTTAGGCCGTTTTTTGGACTAATTACACCGTACTATGTGGTGTACGTTTACACGGTACTGCTTTAAGGAAATAGAAATAGTCAATTAAGAACTAATATGAATGGTCCTCTACGCCGAAAGGTAAAAGAGGCTAACGATTATGAATGAATGAATGAACTGTATCAGCAAATGCCATCTTAGCACTCTGCATACAAGTTACACTGCTAAAGTTCGCGAAATCGAGTACTCCTTGCATTGCCAGCATTCTGCAATTATCATATTCGTAAAATTTTACGTTTTTTATTTATAATTCAGTTGACAGTTCGATTTCAAACCGAGTAGTTTCGTTTCAACAAAATTTAACAGAGTAATAATTGTGTCAAAATTGGAAATTTCGAATCGTGATTTTCGAGTGCTGATCTTTTATGATTTCCGATACGGTTCAACATCGCAGCAATGTGTGGAAAAACTTAGTTCGTTATTTGGGGATGAAGCACCATCCAAAACTACGGTTTACAAATGGTTCGCAGAATTCAAGCGTGGAAGATCAACGTTTGATGACTATCTTCGCGAAGGTCGTTCATGCACCTCTGTTTTCGCGAAAAATATCGATGCTGTGCGTGAAATGATTTTATCAGATCGGCATGTGACATATAGTGAGATAGAGACATCCTTAGGCATTGCGGTGAAACAAATACATACGATTTTGCACGATCATTTGCATTTCCGGAAGTTTTGTAGTCGTTGGATCCCTCACAATTTGAAAGAAGAACAAAAACAGGCACGTGCCAAGTGGTGCAAGGAAATGCTAAAAAAAGGTGGTCGTTCAAATTCTGTATATAACCTCGTAACAGGTGAAGAATCTTGGATACTATTCATATGAGCCTGAAACTAAACAGCTATCGACTGTATAGGTGTTTCAAAATGAACCTAAACCAACAAAAGTGGTGCGTTCAAGAAGCGTTTCGAAAAGAATGATTGCTTGTTTCTTCAGAAAGATGGGTAATATTGCAACTGTTGCATTAGAGGATCGCAGGACCGTTAATGTTGACTGATATACTTCAATTTGTTTGCCGGAAATTATCGCTGAAATCAGAAGAAACAACGTCAACCGGCGAATCATTGTTCATCATGACAATGCAAGCGCTCACACAGCACGACGAACTGTCGAGTTTTTGACCAGTAACATCCAATTAATGACTAATTGCCCATATTCGCCTGATTTAGCGCCCAATGACTTCTCATGCTGATACATCAAAATTAAAATGTGCGGCGAGTCATCGCTTGAAGAAGCCGTTAAAGCATTTAAATCACTTGTTTTGGAGGTACCGCTCTCAGAGTGGAAAAAGTGTTTTGCAGATTGGTTTTATCGGATGCAAAAGTGTATGGATTTTAAAGGGGAATATTTTGATAAGCAATAAAGAGATTTTCATAACGTAATTTGTGTTTTGTTTTACATTTTCCGCAAACTTTAGCAGTGCCCCTCGTAATTATATTATTCCAAGTTGATGTAATTGTATGTTACTAACGACTCTTATCTATCGTATCAGAAGCTAACATTTTTCTAGTCTATAAAGCAAACAATTAATCTCTTGTTAAATTTGCAGCCAAATGATTAGAAACTGATTGGATAATATATGAAAACGTGCACATTATTGAATAACAAAAATGTACCTTTACAATAAGCCCTGTTATCATGAACACAAAAATGCGTTTTGTTTCTCTTTTCATTTTTAAGAAAATTAGGATTACTTTAAATTATTAGTAACAGTTTAAGATATTCGACTACAGAAATTCAATAGTAGCAACGCAAAGTTTTGCTTTACTTGAACAGACATGGTTGGTTACAAATGTACTTTTTGCTGCGCTGGGTCAAATCGTTCTTAGGAGATTGTCGCAGCTCCGGTTATCTGGTAGTAAAATACTTATTATCTTTCCAGATACTTAAAATGTAGAAACTTTCACGATTCGAATGGAAAACTTGCCCTTGGTCTCCAAGCGATATTATTTTAAATTGCTAATGTGGCTTGTATTTGGCTAAACCTGTTCAAGTTTTAGGAGCAGTTGCGACTCATTTTACAAACTTTTCTATAAAATGCTAATGCGTAATATCTTTCGGACCCAGCCAGATTTTGAATTGACAAAATGGAGCAGTAGAAGTTTCAGTGCTTCGAGTAAGCTTTCATGTTTAAATCAGGCGATTGTTCGTATTGTCTTACACCATAAAACCTCTCGTGTATTATGTTCCTTTCATGTTAGTTCCTTGAACACGACCACAAATATTAAAATTTTTATACTATGCATACTAATGTATCACATATATGTTCCACATTTTGTGCTTTTCGATACTTCCAAAGGTAGTCACAATAAAAAGTTATACGAGGTGCTATCCAAACGTTTCGGAAACTCATTTTCAATTTTAAAAATCAATTACTACTGTTTTTTCCGAGTAGTGTCATAAGGCAAGTACGCAACGATCATGACCACCATTGGAAGGTCTGCTGGAAATCATCGTCACTGAAATTTTGTAGTACTCTCCGTGGTTTGTCCTGTATTCCCTCCATAGTTTACATATTCGTCTCTTGAACTTGATTTGCATTGAGAAAATGCAGAAGTCACACACACGGAGCAAGCTAGGGTGAGTAAGGGGAAAGATGAATAACCGTCTTACAATGTGAAGCTAAAAGCTGTTTCAGGAAGAATTTACAATTAAACAAAAATTACTACAGCAATACACAGCTCACCAATTATCCCCAGCAAAACTATCCTGCTAAACAGAGCCAAATTGTACGATATACAAATGACATCGCTTTGATTAGTAAGATAAAAAGATCTAGGTATAGTTCAAAAATACTTCGAAGAAGCAGCAATGCAACAGTACAAGGGCTGAAGGTTAACCCATGCGAAACTGTTTAACTAAACACTTTTTAAAATCCCAAAACATACCACCCAGGTAAGAAACAGAAGGATAATAGGGCTACGTCTGCTCCAACCAACAGAAGAATTAAGAGGAGTTTACGAATCTGGGAAAGGAATGTATAGAGGAAAAGCTGTGAAAAAGTTGGAAAACAGAATTAGATACAAAAAGCAAATACCCGAATAGATCAGCTAGTTAAAGAATCCAAAGGCAAATAGTTTAAGACTATTGCATGGGAATTAATACATCAAGAATTGTGTAGCACCCTTAAACGATGGTTAAACACTGCCTTGGCTAGCTCAAACTCTCGGCAGAATATGGTTTGAATAAGGACCAGGCGGCAGTTCTTAAGGTATCAAAATACATATACTGTATAAACAGGTAAACAAAAATACAAGTAGCAGTAAAAGGTAGATTTAACTACCACTAAGAGGTATCACAAGTATTAAGCATTATTGAAATATGCGGAAGGCTCCATAATGTGAAGAAATTATAAGAAAAATATTTAATTCCATGTAAAAACCTAGTGCACTACACAAGCTAAACTGTATTTTGTGCCAACCCCAAAAAATATTGTGTCAACCATGAGACATGGCGTAGAAGAACCAACAAGGAACTTGAAGAGTTATTTAAAGAGGCAAACATCACTACGGTACTAAAACAAAACAGACTGAGATGGTTCGGACATATAATGAGAAGAGGAAACCAAGAGCCTATAAGAAAAGCTTTGGATCAAGAACCCGAAAGAAGACAGAAAATAGGAAGGCCAAAAAAAACGTGGAAGAAACAAATAGAGGAGGACCTACAAGATGACGAGCTAAAAGAATGGATAACGGAGATTCAAGAAAGGAAAATATGGAAGAAAAGAATTGAAGCCATAGGCCAAAGTGGCCTGTAGCACTGTTTTATATATATATATATATATATGACCAAATTGAAAAAACAAGTATTGTGCATCTAGGATGCCATGCAGACATCGTGGCGGTTGCGCTGACAAAAGCGGGCCGGTCGCAGGCTATAACAAATCTTTTAAAATACTTAACATGGATCAAGTAGCTTTGCAATCGCGTTTAACAAAAAACTGCACAGTAACCTGCACACGCCCTGTGCGCGATTTCAGTAGAGCCCTATTTAAAGTCGCCAGTGCGACTAATAAGATAAGCTAAAATGTTATTCTATTCGCGCCGTGATTGGTAACCAAAGGCTTTTGTTTATGGAATCATCGCTTAATTTAACGCAGGCTGAACCGTCTGTTCAATCAACAAAACAAGTCCACTGAAAGTTGCCAAAAACTCTTGCACTTACTGCGATCATATCCCAGTTGGCTACGTAGTGAAAAATCCCAGGTGCGACCTCACGATTCGAGTGCCAAACGGAAAAAAACTCGTCACCCAAAAATTTGACGAGCTGCCTTCTTATCACAAGGTGCGCGCATTCGAAATTAAAAATCTCCCTGCCTGCGGCGAGGTCGAAAACGAAGTGATGACCTGCGTACTAAGAAGTTAGAGATACAAACGCTAAAAATATAAAGGGCGTAACCCGTTGTAGGAACGCAAAAAAAAAATACAACGGGGCGTCACAAGTGCAAATGACGAACAACAAACCGGAGCTACAAGACAAATTTTAAAGATTCTAAATATGAGCCCAGAAGACATTCCAGGTCTTACTCTGATAAAAATTAACTATTCTCTAAAGAACACACATAATGGTACAGCCATTGGATAAACTGGAGTTTCGGATATGGGGATTCTTTATTTCTCAGTTAAACGAAGAACGAATCTCTAGAAATTAATGTCGCCAAAACTAAAATTTTAACAGAATTAATCGAAGATCAGCTAAAGGAAAATGTAACTCTGAAGCCGTCGAAAAAAAGGGCTGTGGTCGATCGAAATAATTGCAGGAGCAGACAAGCTGAGATTGACGCCGCCGGTCCAGAGATATTCAGGTCCAACACGACCGTTAGGAAAAGCTTTTTCCATGATCGGCTGCCTAGCGCTTTGGGTATTCCAGATGGAGATTCCTAGGTTCACCGAGTGACGCCCATCAGAGAAAACTGATAGACGCGAGGTTTCGACGTAGAATTAGTGTAAAGAAAATTCAACAATAAATAATTTTCTCAACGAGTATATTTCTTTATATTTCAATAAATTTTAACTGTCGACGGATGACTTCTCGTCGCTCACTCTTTGCCATTCCTCCCTTTATGTATCGTGTACGTAAATCTTTCGCTTTCACCTAATTTTATTAGTTGTAACAGGAATAGTAGACGGTATCAACTAACTACATTCAATTGTACGCAGTACTCGGCGGTTAGAGCGTAGTAATGTGTCGGAATTGATTGATGAGATTACCAATTTGTATATGTACAGTGTGCGTTCAAGAAGACCTTTTCGGCAACACTGTTCGTGGGTCAAATTAATTTGTAGCTTTGTTTGAGCGTTAATCGCAATCCTTCACTTAGGACAATTCCGCATACGATCACCAACATTAAATCTTTTTTCACACAGCCCCGTGTACTATCCGTGCACTGAACTTATGAAGCTCTCCACTATGTCAATAATTCTTCCTTCTGAGTCCGCTATGCATACACCGACCCACTGTAAATTTTAATTTATAGTCGATGCTTATCAGTTGAGATTTGGAT
The DNA here is from genome assembly GCA_940337035.1 of Agriotes lineatus. Classification (NCBI taxonomy): domain Eukaryota; kingdom Metazoa; phylum Arthropoda; class Insecta; order Coleoptera; family Elateridae; genus Agriotes; species Agriotes lineatus. Next base: position 257,807,818 of record OW679194.1, on the reverse strand, counting down.
ATTTGTAAATTCAGTATTGCGTTGAACCTCTAATGGGGTACATTTGGTATGTTGATCGCTCCCCCTGAACGTTCGTTCTTTTGAATAATCGTACATTTTGTATCCAACTCCAGCAGCAGTTGTTTTCTTTCGTACCTATATTGTATTACTTTTCACCTGTTTTCGTCATAGCACACCCGCTTTGCTTGGTTCAACGGAGAATGACTTAAGTACTTATTAACTCATCTTTGATTGTACTAATGGTAAATTTTTTGAGTTGTTTCTTTGAATGTCTAAGGTCACGACGTTGCTATCGGAAGTTTTCATTAAAGTTACAAGTAACCTAAAATAAGTGTAATAAAATTGACAACTAACGGGTTTGATGTGTAACAAAATAACAATCAACAATTTTCAAGACGTATACCTACGGCTTGTATTAACATACATTTTGAAACCGTTCAATTTACGAGCAATAACAGCAATCGCTTAGAAAAGATTATAGTGTAATGGTATTAATCTCAAGAATCGACTCTGCTAGCAGTGCAACATAATGGACCAATTCAATAGGCACACAGTTGGGGTGTTTTATGTAGCTGCAATGTTAAACTAAAAATTCAAACAGTAAATGCATTGATAATGAGATGCCAGGAGTAATAAGGTAGTTGAGTAAGGAGCGCAGAAGGCAGAGCTCGTTTTCACAGGGTTGAAGTTGACTTTTAAATAAACAAAATTAATAGACACAAAAAGGTTTGCTATGTGCAGGTTAAAAAAAGCGTACTTTTTTTATTAAAGCCAATAAAAGTGAAAGTTGTGAATAATCTAAAAGGTAAAGAAAGATAGAATCAAGTAACAGGACATTGCAAAAGAGCAATTTGAGAAGCAGGCTGCAGGAGATGAACGAAGCAAATGAGAAGTGGTGAACTCGAATAAATCAGTGCAACTAAAATTACAATTAGTGCAAAATAAGAGCAGTGATTAAAATTAAAAGTGTGTGTGCGCAGCGCTACCGAAATAATTTTAGATGTAAGAAAAGACAATGACTTAGATTATAAGAAAAATATAAAATATAATTATGTAATCAAATTTATTTCCATTTTATACTTTAAGTTATCAAACATAACTTCCGTTAATATTGTCTCATAGCAACCAGATTCTTTTTTGTTTAATAACGGAACAGAACAATTGAAAATTACTTACTTGACTGTTTGTTGAAGTTTGTGCTCCATATTTTTATATAATTTTGGTAATAAAAGTGTTTTGCAAGCTATGAAAAGTTTACTAGTTTATTTCCCAAGTGCCAGTGTACAAGTGGGTGTATTTTCAACAAGTTCCGTAACAAAAAACATACAAATTTATAATCTCAAAGAAGAGGATATCGGCCAAGAGGAGCATCGGAGTCAAGAGATCAGCAGTCTACGGCAGAGGACAGGTCTGCAAGAACGTCTCCAGCAGATTTGGCAGCAAGGGGGCCAAGAATAGCGGAGAAAATCCAACGGCGTCATTTCCAGAAGGGGCGATGTAGTCCAACGAATTTTTATAAGGTACGATTTATCCTAAAAATATTAGTGTCAGCGTCCGGAAAACGAGGCGCATACGACTTCAAACCTTGTTAAAGAAGAAGAGATCCTTTCTAAGGATCTAGCTAAGCCGCATTTTAAGTAATTAGCCCGGTGTCAGTAAAATCCATGGTTTGGCGGAAGTTGAAGTTGTGCAGGAAGCGACCAGAAACAATTTCCAAAATTTGGACGGCGTCTGTCTGACGTCACGAAATACGTACCTAACTGCTAGAAACAACAGCTGTTATTTGTCGCCAAGCGCGAAATTTTGTATAATTACCTTGCGAATTCTCATATTTCACGAGTATTATAACTTTCAAAGCAGCGCTGTGTGCACTAGTCAACCGATTTGTGATTTGACAGATTTTTGGACCTTGAGTGACCGCGTATTTGAACTACTGACTGTGTATAGTACCAATTCAGATCAATTTTAAAGTACAGTCGATTTCGGAACTCACCCTGAGATTAAAGAGCTTGTATTCTACTGAGAGCTAGCATTTTTCTAATTAATTGCAGTTGAATAAAATATAAAGATGCGGGTACAACCATTTATTTTGTGCACTAAATCAGTACATTTCATATTTCAACCAGCATAGTAATTTAATGACAGGCAAAGTTCGAACACAGTAAAATATTAAACAGTGAATTGTGTATTTGGATTTGCCCAACTTATATAAAAGACAATTAAATTAAATTAATATAAAAGACAATTATAGAGCAGTTCATTTCAATAGAACCATAGAACGTAACATGATAGTGGTAAAACTAAAAGACATAAAAGCTGAAACTAGTAGCAAAGAGTGGCGCTAGACAAGCCATATAATGAGAATAGATAACTGCAGGTGAACTACAACAGTCTTAGAGTGAATAAAGGAAAAGAGAAGAATAGAAAAACTACCATTATGATAATATTAAAAGGAGAACCGTAAGACGTGGTAGCGGTAAGCAAAACAATATTGAAACCTGGGAGACCAGAACGGAGAGCTCTCTATCCAACAATAAACGAGCATGGACTGGATAAGAAGAGGTCGAAGTTAGAGAAGCAAGAAAAATACACAACCAGTTAAATTGTAGAACGAGGAAAAACGATACAGTATATAAATGCCACACCTCAAATTCACTCAGGAGTCAAGAGGTTTGGCGATGCACCCCAAAAAGAGGTAAGGCCTTACATGAACTTTCAAGTCAGATAGTAAGTAAGGAAACACTCTTAAAATGTAAGACAGTTGCGAGTTTGCGAGTGGGTGCGTTATCGGAATGTAGCATCCAGTTGTTCTTCCCCCATTTTCTAGTCGCTGCCATTGCTTATTATCTCTCAGTCGTCACACAAGTTACGGTAAAATCATATCTTAACTGTTTGACTAGTAGGGATAAATTATTTCTGAGCAATTAGTCTTCTAAGATAATAATGAGCATTGATTCCACATTTATCCTCACTTGTGCTTTTTTTAGTGGTAATACAGGATTTCATTGACCACTGCTTTGTTTCTAGGTTATGTTCATATTTACGTACCCAGTTTTCATCACCTACTACGATAGAAGAAATAAAGTAGAAGTATTTCTGACACTTTCCTGGAGTTCTATGTACACAGCAACGCGATACTGAAGCTGCTCATAACGTAGCGATCTTCCGATCCTAAATCGTTGCCTGTGGTTTTTTCTAATTACTTCCCGCATTTTTCGTACATTTTGAAGCATCACTTAAATTTCGTCGTTCTATCCAAATTTGGCCCAATGCCTTGTTTGTTTAGAAACTCGTTTCAGAATTTTACCAGGCTTACCTACACTTTTGCTGCTGACTAATTCATGTATAGCCAGTATAGCATATTGGTGTCTGTGTAATGGAGAAATTACCAGTACTTCGTCCGTAATATACCTGTCAATTATCCTTTCATAATAAATGACGTCAGACTTATTGGTCGGTAAGATTTAGTCTATGCATGGCTTCTCTTTCCCGTCTTTAGTATAAATACCACTCTCACTTTTCTTCAGCATCCTGGTATATGACCTAGAGCCAAACTTGCCCTTAGCATAGCCCATAGACGGTTGGATAGTTCACTCCAGCCCTGAGTGGGCAGAGCTGGGTAGATACCGTCTCCTCCTGGAGCTTTAAATGGTTCAAAACTGTGTAGTATCGACTTAATCCATTTTTCATAACATTTACTTGTTATTTGTCAATAACAGAACTGTCAACCTGACTAAAAGGTTTCCCATAACAGCCATGGCTGTTATCCATTTTATCTTCATCGGTGTCATTATAGACTATTAACCAAATTAATTTTAATGTCGTTAAGAGCTTCATTACCGCATTCTTTTTATAAAAAAAATACATTGAACCAGAATTCATTAATGAAGATAAAATATTAAACAATACACGTTTGCTTATGGCACTTAATGAAATTCGTTTCGTTAATATGCTCATAATCGAACTTGTATCGTTAATATATATAACAGCCTAGGTCATTAAGAACTAACAGTAACATTTTAGCATTGGCAATACTGAAATGTATTGTTGGCGTCAAATTCGATGTTTGCAGGTTAGGTTTTGCGTCAGTTTTGACACAGACTGACGCAAAACCTAACCTGCTAACTTCGAATTTGACATAGACTTACAGTGTTACCAATAATACATTTCAGTATTGCCAAACGTAATTTGTTTCCATAGGTGACTCTGATAATACGAGTTTTATAACACCCGTTACTAATACTATTTAACTTTTTCATTTAAATTGCGTTAAAATTTAAATTTTTGTAGGTGTTAAGAAAAATATTTAACGACATACGGTCATTATTGCATCTAACTAATTTATTCTCGTTTGTTAGATGCTTACTAAAGGCCTTTATGTTGTTAATAACCATAATAGAACTCTTTAACGGACAATAACTTCATTACAAAAAACATTGGTGTGATACACGCACACAACTTTCTTTTATCTACGACAGTGTGTGAACTTGACTTTTAGTAGGCAGTTTTAAGTTTGTAAAACGACTGTTTAATAACATGCTTTCATTAGTTTACGTCGTCAGTAGTTACGTGTTTAAAAGATTTCATTAGGCACGTTGTCAGTAGCAACATATTTAACATTTTTAAAACACGCAAAATTACGATCGGCTGCTGGTAATCCTAAATTACATTAAAAAATATTTTTTATATTTACCGTGTTTTCTAGATTGTATCGTAGATAAAATATTGTACGACACACATGCGTAAAGCATACGCACTTGTATCGTAGATTACTATTATCTACTTTGATGTCACAATATGGTTATTATAACACCGAAAACAGTGCTACAATGGAGTCCATTATAACACTGTTTTTGAATTGTTATTTTCATATGAAAAACATTGACACAGCCTACTTGTTTCAAATAACTGACAGATTGTCACATTTATGAAATGTTAAATTAAAGGTTTTTGATGATTTTTTTACGCAAAGTAGATAAAATAGTATATTATACTCGTTTAATAAGAGGCATTGCAGCACTCGCTACGCTCGTCGTGCCCCAAAATCACTCGTGCTACAATAGGCCCTCTTGTTAAACTAGTATAATAATATGCTATTACAGTGATCTTTTAATTAGCCAAAAATTTTATGTTTAATTTTTAAGCATTTCTAAAAAATTTTCAAAAATCAGAAATTCTATAAAAACCGTACAAAATAGAGCGTTAGTTGAAGAGACAAATTTTCTCTAAAATTTTAAGTTGCATTCAAAAATGTAATAATATACCTGTCGTTCTATTTACAATAGAAGTTAATAAAAAAGAAAAAAAGCAAAAGAAACCCATTTTAGAGGTATTCAACTGGAAAATCACGTATCTCATATCAATACCACATTAAAAAATATTAAAAATGTAATAAAAATTTAAAGTTTGAAAAAAATTGTTAGAGCCGTTTTTGAAAAAATCGAAAAAAATTTGAAAAATCACAAAAGTAAACAACGTACTTCCGGTTATGCGATTTTCTTCAAAAGCTTGATGTCGCATCTAGGTAGTACAGAAAACTTATGAAGTTTTAACGCCATAACTATTTTCATTTTTGAGATATTCGGTTCACACACAGGCACACACACGGACAAACAGACCAATGAATAAAAACATGTTTTTTGGGTTCAGGGGACTCTAAAACGTGAAGATCTGTTGAAAACTCAATTTCGAATTTTTGGGGTGCATCCAATACTTCCATTAATGTAAAAGAAAGTAAAATTTGTACTAAAAAGCCTCGTGTATTTGATAGCTATTTGTGCAACAAGTGTTAACAGTGGATGTTTATGCACGAGACATGAAGGTTATGAAACTCAGCCTTCGAATTCGTTTGATAATTATCAGGTCTCGTGCATAAACACTTTTAACGCGAGTTTGCACACAAAATTTTTTATACGGCCTTAAATTTACTGTTATTAATCCATAATTTTCGATTTAACAAAGGTTTCCATTTATGACAGTTATAATTTATGTTGTAGTAAAGAGATGGCCGTGACGGCGCAAGTGACTTTTTCTGCAGCCAGTAGTTGTCAAAGGTAATTATAATAGTACACATTTTACTTTATTCATTACATAATGCTTTAATTATTTAAAAAACACTTTAGCTCAAACTAAAGATAACTAAAATAACTTTATATAACCTCACTTTCTGTTTAAAATTCTAAATTCAACACCAGCTGTTTAAAGCTGATATCACTTTTGAAACGATGATTTATACAACGTCATTATTAGTGAAATAAGCTAGTGCTAAAAGGTCTACTTTTAGTAGTGGTCGTAGAAAATAGCTTTTTAGCTCTTTTAATTTCCTTATTATACTCATAGTTTTTGTGTAAAAAAATAAGATACATCATGATGTATGACACATTTATTCAACAAAATGCCTTGCATCATACTGTATTCTATTTTTTACAGCAATAATATTAGCTTTATGTAAGAGCTAAAAGAGATAATTTTTTTTAAATAAATCAAACCTTCCAGCACATATTTTTTTATAATAAAGTTGTTGTTCATAAATAGTTCTTGTAGAAATATTTACAGGGGTTACCATTTTTAACATCTTCAAATCATACTTAAAAAACATTTCATAATTAAGTCTGCTATTGGTAGAACGTATTTGTAAATTTTCAGAGGTAATACTATAAGTACTTCGATATTATCGGGTTATATGTCGATAACTTGTTGCACAATAATAAAAGAGTGTCAGTTTGACAGGTTAAATAGTCCGACCGTGTCAGCGGGAGGATTATTCTGTCAAACTGACACGATTTGTTATTGTGCAGGAAGTTTGAGACGTATAACCAGTTCGAAGTACGCATTGTATTCGATTTGATTATTTTTTGAGTAAATTTTAATATTAGGAACAAATAAATAATTTATTGGCAGCTCGATTTGTTTGTATTAACCTAGCTGAAAGTCATCTACATGAAAACAACATCAAGTTGACAAAAGTTATGTATTGCGTTGCCTAGTGAAGTTACTATAGTATAATCGATTTTGTATAATCGAAATTATACAAGATAACTTAACTAAATTCAGCCTTCTGATTGGTTGAAATCTCTACGAAAAAATAATCGCTTTAATACCATTTTTACCGTTTTCAGTAAAATGACAAAAACCTAATTTACCCCTCTTGTTTAGGAGGGCGTAACTTGGCGGGGAGGGATTTAATAGAAAAGGTTTGTATGCAAAACATTTATGTGCCAACGTCCTCTATCACCCTTTGAAGTTTGTCGGTGTTGTTCTGTTACATTCTGTAGATTCTCAACGTGTCTCATATCATTGTGGGAACAGTTTTATAGACTTAAAGACCAAATTTGAAATCGATATTGAAATAATGTTAGTATTTCTTTTTAATTTATGAAGGAAGGTTGGTATGAGTAATAGTATTTATTTTTGCATCTTGTTATTTAATCTAGTTAATGTTTAACCGTTAGACCTTTAGACCTTTAACCTTTAGAAATACCAGTACAAAATTTTGTATTTTGAGCAAATAGAGCTGCAGCATATACTAAGTCACTTGTCAAGCTTTAGAATTACCTTTAAATGTGTTTCCCTCGACTGTTGTGGAAATATGAAACAAAAAACAATCATATAGAATACGCTAGTATTAATGGGTATAATGTATGAAGTAAATTTTCATGACCAAACTGAAGCAAAGGTGTTTCGTGGAGATCTGTATATGTCATTTTGGGTCTTTTAGAGTTTTTGTTTTTCGAAAACGATGTAGATAAATATATTTAGTTCTCACATATTTGATTAAATTCTCTACCCATTTTAAAACCTTTTATGCGCTTGATAATATTGTATTTTGGCGGTACACGGTACTCAACTAGCTTAACCTTATATTTCTTTTACAGTGATCTTAGAATTAGTAAACAATTTGTTTTTACATTTTTTAGCATTTGTCAAAATATTTCAAAAATTAGAAATTCTACATGAACCCTACGAAACAGATACATAAAAAAAATTGTCAAAAATTTTAAGCTGAATTCATAAATGTAATAATATACCGGGTGTTCTATTTGAAATAACAAAGTTGATAGGGACTTTCGGTATAACCGAAGTGTTATCACAGTGAATATATTGCAGTTGTAATCGCTCATATAAAATACATCGCCAAAGTTTCAGAATTAATGACACACATTAGATTTATAAGTCAATATCTACATTATAAGTACATCGTTACATACAAAATAAACCAGAAGTTACATTATGAATATATAGAGAACTCATCAAGTAACGTCTGAAGTTAACCTGGCCCAAATTAATTGAAAAACATAATTAATGTGTTTAAAATATGGACGCAGCTAATCTGCCGGCGCTCTTCTGACAATCGGGCCAAGATAAGATTCGAAATAATGTAAAATGCTTGATTTCAATTGAAATTATATGCACGTATGCCCGCGTCTTTATCACGACAATGCAGTTTATCTCAAGCCAGTCCAGAAGATAGCAAAGAGTATTTAAGGTAGCTGCCTCGCTTCTGGAGACTTAACTATAACTTTAGCCCGTTATCGGAGCTTGAAAGCTCCAAGGGGCTTGACCCCTATAGTACCTGCAGCCCGCTGCAGAACGTACCCATGCTAACTTGAGACCACCGCTGTTTTCGCCGGTAAAATATACTTTTCATTTAGGACTATGATCCTACCTTTTACTCTCTTAACTCAAGCTCACACGTCAGAAATCTGACGTCCGTTTTATTCGTGCAAACCCCTTCATAAGCCGACATCTGTGTTACTGCTTTGTATGTTTACCCAGTCGGAACTTCGGTGGTGATAAGTAATCTGACTCTAGTAATCATTTGCTTTCCCCAATGGAGTGTTTTCACGGCCTCCTGTAACTCTGAGAGACGCCTGAGGAATCGTGCAAAGGCCACCACATTGCTGGGAAAAAGGAAAATTTTGTTTTGACGCACTCTTCACCAAATCTAGTTATGAGGTTCAACTTATTAGCCACAAATAGTGCCCTACGAGCTTGAGTCATTAACACAACCCAACTTGACGGGAGAAATCTTTCCTGAGGGTCATATTCACGTCTAAAATCACCATTAAACACTAAACTTGTCAAAAATCGGACGTCCATGTGGTACACTAATCTTTCAGTTACAGATCAATACTCCAGTTTCAGCCTTCGCTCGCGGTGCAGATCCGAGGGAATCTAGTTTGAGAGACCACCACACAGTCCATATCAATACAGCTGCCAGATGCTAGCGTCGATTAGTCGCTGATCTATAGCCTAATCAAGGTTTCAGATAGGATACTGAGTTCTAGCTCTTTGGGAATAGCCCAAAAACATTGGCCTTATACACGTAAAAAGTAATGAGACTGACGTAATGAGATCTACAAGTGAATTACTCCACAGTAGACCACGTGAAACAACGTCTTTGTCACATTCCTTAGATCTTGATGGGCCTCAAAGATTACTGGCGAACTCGCCGTTGACGCGTATCGTCAAACAGCATGACAGGGGTGACATAAAATTTAGAGCCCCCGTCTATATCTTCTTTTTTGGAAGGGCCCAATAAAACTGACCTTTTTCTGAAGGAAGAACCGGAAAACTGAATGTACTCTGAAGTGACATGTGCAAGCTGCTCAACTCAAGTTCCAATTTTCAATCTTCAAGATGCACCAAAAAGCAGCCAATATGAGTGACAACCTGCTCCATACTCAGGTGCTCAAAATGACCTAATCATCGCCTATCCTAAAGGATACAGAGCCAATATGCTTAAAAGGAAGAAGCTTTGGACAAGTATTACAAATATGAAAAAAAAACCATTTTGACACGTAAAACAAACTATTCTGAAACAAGTTGTGCATGTTTGGTAATATAGTTACGAGCTGCAGTGTTTTCATGTTCCTAATTTCGCTGTTTTAGAATTAAAACCGGAGCCGCGACCGCGTCCTCGCAGTTGGTAGTTACATAGGGGGTTAAGTAGGCAAACTGTGTTCTAGGCAGTAGTAGCTCTCGCGTATTTGTATATATTGTTATGATACAAGCTTAATATGGTTTGAATTAAAATTTGTTAAAAGAGAAATATTACAATGAGCTGAAAATGGTTCGAATTTATTTGGGAATAAGGAAGATTTGTGTCTGAAACATGGCTATTTGAAAATTACAGGTGGATTGAAATTAAAATAAAATTTGAAAATCAATAACAAATGTTAATTTTGAAATAATATAATATTTAGTAGGTTTCAATCGAAATAGATAAGACTAGAAGACATAAATAATGAAAATGTAGTAGTTAGTAAAATTGTTTCCGATTATTGAAAAATAACAAACTAAAAGGTATGTCGAAAAACGATTTTTGTCTAATTAAAATATTGAATATAACTCTGTTTTATGGCTAATATAAAAAGGGTAAAATCTAAATATACGTGATGAATAAAAATAAAATATTAAGAAATAATTAAGACAGGCGAAGAATTAACTAAAGAAGATAATTGGTATGTAGTAAAACCTAATGGATAGAAGAATTGTTATATATAAGTGAATAATTGAGGAGTCATATTGGCACAGCTTTATTTAGGAGAATACATTTGACAGATAACATAAATCAAAATCTGATTACGTCAATTAATTTTTTGTGATTGGAGCTTCCAGAAGGGTGTCATCGGAGCGAGAAGATGCATTCCAGGAAGTGGTTACTGTGGCAGGAAGATATCCAGGTTTATTTTGTTGGCTGGTTGCTGCCAATAATTGGTAGTTTGCTAAGATTGGGCATTTGTCATTAGAATTTTAAAACTACTGGTTGACATACGTTGTGACGTATGAGATAAATCACATTTGAAATATTAGGAAATCAATTTTTCAGAAACAAGTAACTAGATAAAAAACAGGGGTGGGCTGTAGAGTTTCCAGGAGCTATTTCAAAAAGTAATTATTATACATTATTATACAAAATAGGGCAATTTATAGATTAAAATACCTAATTAAAATTAATATTTAAAAGTTCTGCACATTTAAAGGTAGAGCCGTAGTGTACCTAGTGCAATATATTTCGTAGTTATAGGCCAACTTTGAGTTTGGACATTGGTTTAACAAACCGGATCGACGTATTGCCATACTGCATCTCTTAAGATAATGCCGTGAGGCATTTCTTTTCAGCATTTCCTCAGATTTGTTTGGCTGTAAGCGCCTGCATTCTGCAGCACCCACTTCGTTCTGAAATTATCACCAAGTGTCCATCCCGCTAGCATCGCCGTGTGACGTAGAAGCCTCCTCTCTCGCACTAGCACAGGCGAATTTTTGGCTGGTTGGGACCGAAGCCTGAAGCATAATTTAAAAACCATGCCACTTGCCGCTGCTAAAAGTTGAAGTTGTAATGTATTTGCCCCCTTTCAAATTGTGTATGCCGTAAAGATTTACCATCCTGGTTACCTTTAATATTATGAAATTGGGAATCGAGTATGCCTTTTGTGGATAATTTAGGCCCTATTTTCCTTGTGTTGTGTTTATTTACGACGCTTTCTGCGCAGTTATACGCTTCTTGGAGGCCATATATATTTTAAGTTGTAGATTATGCATAGTTCGCAATTAATGCTCGTTGTCTTGCATCGCTAGAGTAATGTCACCGACCAGGGGATAAATAAGCGCTTTTCCGTCGACTTCTACAAGAAATGCAAGTAACCTGAGCCAGCGTGAGCAGTACTGATTAATGTAATGATGTTTTGGTAATGTAGCCGTTTCTTTCTTTAATAACTAACAAACTTAAAATATTCTGACGCGTGTTGCTAACCCAATTTTTATTTAGTTTAACCGATTTCATATCGCATATTTCAAAGCTTGTACAGAATAGTAATTCCTCCACGCCCTAATTGTACAGTTATTGTGTGTACAATATTTTACAATGCAGAAATGCGAACCAATACGAATAGGAAGAACCTAAAGTAGCAGAAAATAGGATATTCTCTCATATTGACCCTTTCATACTGCAATAATCAATGAATCACCAAATTCACGTCCATGTTCAACCCTTTTCTGCCTCTTTTCTACGTTGTATTTGGAATAATGTACTTATTAAATATATATTTCTTAAGCCGAGTTTGGCCTAAGAGAAAAAATACAAAGCCCGGTATTAACAGCAGGCCACCCACCACCGAACTTCCAAAAAAGTTTCATAACTCAGACCTCTCGTCTTGCATTTCTATCACAGTATTCGCTGCAGAACCCCAAGACTTAAACATCGCACCCGTGTAGTGACTTGGTAAAGTTATAAAAGAGGTTTATGAGGTATTCCAGCATTTATCTAAACTACTTATAAGGTAAATTTATTCCGTCCTCATTGATATTCCCTAGGCGACTCCCGATCTCGGCCGCGAGCTTTGGGCGCGATATTCCATTTTGCGCGAGCTAACTGCGTCACCTCCTAGTCGGCGAAGGTTAAAAGATAAATGTCAAAGCTGCCACTTGCGTGCAAACAAATTTGCAGCCTTAAATCACAAAGGTAGACCTGGCTTTTTGTTGTATCGCGCCATTATTCACGGGCGAGGCCTGGAAGCAGGGTTTATATACTCTAAGAGTCTGCAAGAAAATGTAATGTTCGCTACTGATTGCGTTACCTTGAGCGTGTCACTAGGCTTCGCACTCGGTGCTTTTGGCGACCTAAATTGTAAAGGGTTGGCTTTCTAAACTTCGTTGGACGTAGTACTACATTAACTATTGATATGAACATGTTGAAATCTTTGCAGAAGTTGACATACCCCCAAATATTGGGAATGTAAACTTTTCTTTAGGTTATTTAGTGGTTTAGCCACCAAAAAATACAGATTTATATATATTAGTTTGCCTTCTAATATTATATACGGGAAGTATTCGATATGAATAATTGTTCCCACTTATCAGTATATTTTCCTGATATTACTTTGAGGTACCCAGAATACCGAAAGAATATGTAATTAATTGCAAACTTTATACATTGCATGGCAGAGTAGTAGACACTATTCACAATCAATTGCAAATAGAAGAAGTTCTATGAAATCTGAAGTTATTTAAAATATGTATTTGGACGAACGATGGATAAAAGTCGTTTGATTCACTTACCTTCGGTGGAAAAAGTACATCATTAAAAATTAGTACCTCAGTCAGCCTATTTCAAAAATCCAGAAGCAATAAAAAGTGAGTGGCAAGAAGAAGTGAAACAACAGTCTGTCTTACTAACTCACTTGGTTTGAAACCTTACTCACTAGGTATTGCATCTTGTTAAAATACAAGCCTTTGTACAACTGTAATAGGTCTGGACATTTCGTATTTGTTCAAAGCCTCTTCAGACCTGTCTCAATACCTGTTTTTACTTCCTTTTACTACTATAAAGGAAGTATTGGATTCACCCCAAAAATTCGAAATTGAGTTTTCAACAGATCTTCACGTTTTAGAGTCCCCTGATCCCAAAAAACATATTTTTTTTCATTGGTCTGTCTGTCTGTCTGTGTGTCTGTGAACAGAATATCTCAAAAACGAAAAGAGGTATGGCATTGAAACTTCATATATAAGTTTTGTGTACTATGTAGATGAGACAGCAAGCTTTTGAAGAAAATCGCATAACCGGAAGTAGGTGTTTACTCTTGTGATTTTTCAGTTTTTTTCGATTTTTTCAAAAACGGCTCTAACGATTTTTTTTAAATTTTACATTTTTCTTACATTTTTAATGTGTATTGATGTGAGATAGGTGATTTTCCAGTTGAATGCTTCTAAAGTGGGTTTCTTTTGTTTTTTTTCTATTTTTTTTATTAACTTCAACTAACACTCGATTTTGTACCGTTTTTGTAGAATTTGTAATTTTTGACAATTTTTAACAAATGGTTAAAAATTAAAAATGAAATTTTTGACTAATTATAAGATCACTGTAAAAGGAAGTTGTGTGAGTGTATCACACCAGATTTTTATTCTTTTGAAGCCTTATCCAGAACCTGTTAAAACTTATTACAGCAGCACAGTGGCCATCGTGTAATTTGAAAAGGCAAAATCCTATATAATAATTAGATAAGGATTGCGTAAATATAAATGGCAACCTCGTGGAAATTTTTTTTGTCTCTATTGATATCGTGTATATGACTCCGAATTTCTAAAAGTGGAAGGGACGGTATTTTATTTTCGCTTGTGGTCGCTACTTGCAAGTGCGCGACACCACCAGTTCTGCTCACAGTCCCATTTAACATCCTGAGAATGCTTTAGCCGTGGATGCGAATTGGTTTCATTATTTTCGTATAGTTTCCGTTATATATTCAAAGTGTTGTATTTGTATGCGTATGCGGGTTGGCGCGGAGTGTATCAAGTGACCACGAGTTATCATCAGGTACAGTTGTAAGCCCATGTGGCTGAAGCGATAATATACATATCCTCAAATTCTACCTAAAAGTTGTGTTTACCTTTAATACGATCAACTAAATTGCCTAACAATATCGAAACCAAATGCAGGGTTCCAGCGATGGTTTATACATAAATAATCACATCTTCTACACATACCACAATATGCAAATGCCGCAACCCTATCTAAAGGGATACTATCCACACACATCTGTAGCACAGCAACCAACACCCGTTCGCACTTGGACAAACCTCAACTCACCAGCAATCGCAGATACCGGTGAATACAAACTCGATACCGCCACAAATGGCACCATTCCAAATAAACCAACAAAGTAGTGTGTCACAGCGAGAAATATTCTTCATAAAACCACAAAACCACTTATTACCTAGAACACAAACAACATACAGTACGGAACCACATAATGTCGAAGATTTCCCTCCGCTGAAAGACGTTAACAACAAAAAGGTCGACAAAGGTTCAGAAATAAGGGAACAACCTCAAACAATTAAACTAAAAGACCTTTAGGAATACACAACAAAGACGACAAAATGCAAAAGACCAAATAATAGTCCTGCAATAAACGAGAGAAATACTAAACAAAAACCAAACTCTGTAAAAAGCACACTAAACTCATTTCAAGTATTAGATAATGTAGACGGAACCTTGGAGGATAGCGTAACAACGCAGCTATATACATAAAAAAAAACAGAAAAGGTACTACCCTTTACAATCTATTATGTTAAACACTTACAAACTTTACTATCTGTGATATAAAAACACATTCGAAAAACTGATTTTTACTGCGAAATCCTTGGTGGTAGCAAAATTAAGCTACAGGTAAAATCGACAGAACAATATAAAAAACTAAAAAGTGCTACAACAAAATAAAATAGTAAGGCATACTTAAGTCTTGCCAGCAAATAAACTATTTAGGTTTGTCTTAAGGTAGCTACCTACACCATAGCACAGACCCAAAGCAACTAAAAGGGGTTTTAATAAAACTAGGGCACACTCCCAAAACTATGACAAACCTAATAAACAGAGATACCATAAAATCACGAAACCTGTTTTTCATTGAGTTACTTCCACGGAGCAACAACAATGATATTTATAACACTACGTATCTGCTAAATGCAGAGGTGAAATTCAAACCTCCAACCAAGAATCCTATGGTAATATTAAAAGATGCCAATACTACTGACACACACGTAACCAATGTACCCGCTCCCATATATTTGTCAACTGTTCTGGGGACCATGATTACAGGACGTGCACTAATACAAAGTAGGATAGAAAATCAGCAAAATGCGTGCTATGCGGAGGACAACATCCTGCTAATTACACGGCTTGCAAAGTCTACCTCGAAATTATAAATAAAAGATTCTCAAATCGATCACGTACTGCGTTAAGCACACAACAATAACTACAGCAACAATAGCTCCTACAGCACATGTCATGAATGTAAAAAATGCTAAGGATGCAAATGCCAACGAATACACCAATTACAGCCAGGAACCACCAAAAACAAGTAACCCGCACATGCAAATACTACATCAAATATACACCCAACTGTCAAATGCAAATTACATAATTATGTCAATGTAACAAATTATAACCATAACTATACAGCTGAAAACAATAAAGGATCTCACAACCAAAGTCAAACTGCTTCGCGGATCCCTCACTAAATAATGGCTCCAATATACAAAATAGCACTCTGGAACGCCAATGGCCTTGCAAACCACAAAGGGGACGTTAATACATTCCTCCTACACAATAAAATGCATATCATTTAATTAGTGAAACTCATTTTACCCAAATGAGGCATTTTACAATATCCGGTGATGTAATCAAGGGTAATACCACAAGCAGTGGATATATTTTTGACAAATATTTTGTTGTTTCCATGTAAATTATTGCGTTTAAATTTTACGATACAAAATCACATTAAAAATGTCACGAGCCGAAGGCGAGTGACATTTAAATGTGATTTTGTTGAGTGAAATTTGCAATAATTTCTATGGAAATGGCAAAATATTAAAAAAATATATATACACTTCGAGTGGTATTTGGGACGACTATTTAACAATATTAATACATAACGATTAACTTTATTGAAAAATAATCCAACAATTAATATAATTATTCATTCTCAATTAAATTCAGCGGAATACTTCTAAAACACAGCATTTTAAAATTTTTAAAATAAGCCACAAAGTTTGTTGGGGTTTAGTGTTACGTAGGTAACCTAGCGATATCACTAAGGACAGAACATCGTTGCTAAGCAATACTTCGCAACAAGGCTATTTATTTTTTGAGTACGTACATTGTTTTGTGAATATTTTGCATGGTGCCCAATATTCAGTGATATACTGCTGTTATTGGTTGAAAAAAGCAAATGTCTGCAATGTGATTGGCTTATATGTTACAGTGTTGAATAGTCTATGATACTAAACGCCCAGATGCAGGTAGGCGTGCTAGAGGCCGAACAACCATAATAATAAAAAACCATATAAAGCACTATGAACTTTCGAAATTTGACAAAGAATATCTCCAAGCAACAAGTCTAGTACTTACCAACTGGCTGGGACCACTCGTCGTCTTACCAGTTTATTGCCCACCCAATTACAGAGCAAAAAGGAAGAACATACAATTTTTCGAGTCACTTGGACATCGAATTCTGGCTGGTGGCGACTACAAAAAACACACTATGGGGGTCACGGCTCCGCCACCGTGAAGAGATAGAGTTTTCAAGAAGTACTAAAGCAAAAGCTACCAAAATACCTATCCACATAACATACAAACCGACATACTGACGAGCAAACCTCGAAAAAACGCTGAGCTACTCGACTTTGTCACTTTGTCGCCTTTGTCACAAAAAGAATTGTACAAGGATATGTTAGCATAAAACCTTCACTGGACCTGACATCAGACCATACGTCCGTTATAGCGACTAGTGTTGTCTTGATAGAAAACGAAAAAGCTCCTTCTCTTGTTAACAACGGAACTGATTGGAATCTCTTCCAAGACATCATAAGTGAAAAACTAAATATGAGGATTTTTGGAATTAAAACAAGCATTTCTTTTAATTTACACATTTTACAAAAAGTCTGTTCTTGTGTGACTTCGTGCCTTTACTAAGTTGACCTGTTTTAAAAATTGTAGAAAGAAGTTAAATCATTAGGGCATACATTCAGTAAAATAATTAACTTTACCTTAAAAAAAAATCATGGTTGATTGTGAATCGTTAACATATTAAGTGACGATTTGGTCTACTAAAAATATGCATATAGCTTAGTATCCTCCATTAATCAGAGACATCTATTACTAAAATTTTAAGTAGGTATCTAATATGTTGGCAGACCAAGAAAGAGATGGTTTCAATGTGTGCAGGAAGACTTGGAAAATCTGAAAGTGGAGAATTGGGAAGAAGCGACAAGGAGAATAGAGTGGGAAAACTTTTAAATAAAGCCTTGGCCCTAAATGTCCGGCAGTGCTAATATATATATATATATATATATATATATATATATATATATATATATATATATGTTGAATACTAAAAAGAAACATGCACAAACGTTAAAATAATATTTTAAGCATTAGGTGTCCTTGAATTAAAATTGTTTACAAAGGATTATTCAATTTTAAAGCTCACCATTGGAATGTGAGACTTGGGCGATAACTTGTATACCATTACAAGCTACTGAGAGCTGTCAAAGACTGCATTAGAGAAGATCAAATAACAAGCGTGTTTACTCCCACCTACAGGGAAGGGAGCTGATACGCCGAAGAGGGGCCGTGCGGCGCTATAAAAGGAGCATCTGGTAGCTCTCAAAGGGATTATTATCCGAGGTCCCATCCGAATCCTCTCCCGCCTTGTTTTGTAGTGAATTCGTTTTACACTGGTAGAGTTGACTGTCTAAGTAATGCGAATTCATTTATAAGCGACCTTAAAGTACTGGTAGCGTTTACTGTCAGTCTTTGAAGACGATCTAGCGAATCATAATATTCACCCGAACCTATCTACCGACATTATCACGTCCGCGTTCTTATAAATCAAGAGCGCTTCCGTCAACCGAATTCCGATAACCCGAATAGTAACGAAATTAATTCTGTTAAATTTAAAGCAATTTGAGGTCGCTGGCGATGCTGCTGTAGTCCTAATTGCTACACGTGAAGATCAGCGGATTAGGAGCGTAAGTGCATAAACCCTAGCCGCCAACCAAGGAGCCTTCTGGGAGCCTGCTGGAGAGGACCCCCACGTCACTATAACTCGCCATTCGAGGCCAACGTTTTGCTCGAATTCCAGGGCTCGCGACCGCATCACCGATTCAAACGGCGCGAAGCCGGAAAATTCTCATCGAGGCCCGGACAAATTTACGAACTACCTGGCTGCTCACAAACCTTTAACCGCGATCAGGTAAACGACACTTTTAACTCGAGAATTTCGCAGCGGCCATTATTGCAAACAAACTCTTATCTACCAGCTCCAGCAGAATCGACGTGCGGCAACTTCGAGGGGGCGATTAGGCCTACTTTATACCATCGCCGGAGGAAGCGACGCGCGTCCTAGCGGAGCAGATCCGAAGGTCCTGTAATAGTTTGGTGTGCTCTGGGTTGCAGATCTGTCCAGCACTCCGCGCAGCCCTTTATGGACGATTTAGTGTTGTATATAATATACAGTTCAATTTATTAATTCGGATGTACATAGTTAGACAAATATTATTTATTTTAAATCATTTGTTGGTGTTATTATTGATCTACTTTATATCTCGAGCTGGTGAACATTTTTTCCGGCTAGAGTTAAATCCGAGGCACAAGTTAAAACAGATAAAGACGAAATCTCACAAACAAAGGTCCCGCGGACGGGTCTGACGCGTGCTAAGCGCGTGCGCCATATCCGTTATCTGAACATTTCGAACATTGTGGTTAAAATAGAGACGATAAACTTTATATAACGGGTGACCGATTTCAAAACCGAACACAGCATAGTTATTTTCTAGAAACATTTAATTTATTCTAAAAAACAAGATTGTCTAAACCAGAACTTTAAATAATAATTGCGTTAGGGGAGGGGCTGAAAATCCTTAGATATCAATTTACGTTAGACATATCATTCGTTTACTACAAATTAAAAATTGCCTATGTTCGGCTTTTAAGCCGGTGACCCGGTAGAGTAAACAAGGGTAAAATTATTTAATAAAAATTAAACAGCCTTCTAACCATGAAAAACATGTTAGAGGACATTAATGACAATAGATTATATACAGATTATATATTGAAGTGGTTTTAAGCCCATAATTTGACTCTGTTTGCAGTGCGAAATATTTAACCAAGTCAATAAAGCACAGAGTTACGATATTTTATATAATTGAAATTTTAAACAATAATAAAAGTAATAAATGCATTTGTAATGAGCAGCGAGAAGCAGTAATTAGTCGGATAAAGGCAAGCAAAAGCAAACCATATCTCAGAGGGTTTGAATTTGAAGTTTCAGTGAAATAATACAATCAAAATAATAGGTTTGGGCATATTTAAAGCCAGACCAAACGAAAGTAATTGACACAAAAGGTTTGTTATGTGCATACTAAATGAGCGCAGTTATTCATAAAAGCAAAGGCTAGTGAAAAGTTCATTGTCAGGGCATAGCTAAGAAGAAATCGGCTTTCATTTCCACTGCCTCAGATTTGCTTCCTGGAGAGAGAACACAAGAATGGAGGTCCAGTTGTGCCTTTTGCGATAAATATATTACATTAAGAAATATGATAACAATGAACTTCGCCGTAGCCCCTAAGCAAATACCTGTGGAGGAGATAATATGTGGAGTGGAAGCAGCAATCCAAAAACTTCCCAGAAAAGATGCAGAAATCATCCGACAAGATGTGTCTTGTATTTTAAGAAGAGCGAAACCGCCCCGCTCCAACATCAGTAAAGCAGAGAGAGAGGCAACTGAAGCATTAAAGAAGAACACAGACATTGTCGTTCTTAAAGCTGACAAGGGAAATGCTACTGTGGTAATGAACACTGAAGATTATAATGCGAAGATGGAAGTCTTACTATCTGATACAACTTACAAAAGGCTAAACCGCAACCCCACTACCTCTCTCAAAACAAAGATAACCTCTGCCATAAGATGCTCCGATAGTATCGATCCCACCTTAAAGCACCGATTGATTCCTAGAAATGCAATAACTCCTCGCATGTATGGCCTACCTAAGATACATAAGGAGGGCGTGCCGTTGAGACCAATTGTCAGCGCGATCAATTCTCCTACACATGCTTTGGCAAGACATTTAACCAGTATACTACAGCCTCTAACTGGTAAAACAGACTCCTTTGTCAAGGATTCAGCAGATTTTGTCCAGAAACTAAAGAACATAAAGTTAAACAAAGATGATCTCTTAGTCAGTTTCGACGTAGTATCACTCTTCACGAAAGTGCCGGTTGATGAGGTGCTAATAATGCTCAAAGATCTCTTGCCTACAGACCAAGTTGAACTTGTCGAAATTTGCCTGAAAAACACTTACTTCAGTTGGAACAATAGAATATACGAGCACGTCGAAGGAGCGGCCATGGGTTCACCACTATCACCTGTTATCGCTAATATCTACATGGAAGCTTTTGATACCAAGGCTCTCGAACAAGCGCGGCTAAAACCAACTTGCTGGTTGAGATATGTAGATGATACCTTTGTCATCTGGTCACATGGACGCCAGACATTGAATCTGTTTCTAAAACACCTGAATTCTGTACATCCCAACATACAATTCACAATGGAAGTAGAGGAAAATTGCAGTATTCCGTTTCTAGACGTCCTGGCGAAACGTAAATCAGATGGCAGTTCAGGACATGCAGTCTATAGAAAAAAACACACACGGACAGATATCTAAATGCTGATTCACACCATCATCCAATGCAGAAAGCAACAGTTCTCCAGACTCTGGCGACAAGAGCAGTTCGTATCTCAGACGAAGAAAATCTAGGGAGAGAAAAGCTACATCTGTTTGACTCTTTACAAAGGAACGGATACACAACTACCGCCATACTAAAAGCACTAGACACGACTATGACAAAGAAGGCTAAAGAAGAATCTCCACCTCTGGAAGGCTTAGCATTTCTACCTTACGTTAAAGGCTCAACTGATAAGATAGGACGTGGCCTGCAACGATGCAACATCAAACCTGTGTTCACGAGCAAGGAAACTTTGGGCAACGGCTTCAGATCGGTAAAAGACAAGATTCCAAGTTTAAAAATCGCTGGCGTATATCGCATTCCTTGTTCCTGCGGCTCGAGTTAGATTGGACAGACTGGTCGTTCCGTTGATCTAAGACTCCAAGAACATAAAGGCGATTTCAAACACAAAAGCATCACAAAATCAGCCGTAGCTGAGCATACATTTACAAATGGGCACACTTTAGAATTTGAGCATGCCAGAGTACTTGCCAGAATACCTCATTACTTCCCGCGAGTGATACGTGAAACCATAGAAATAAAAAAACATCCAAATAATATCAACAGAGAAGATGGCTTTAAACTTAGTAAAACGTGGACCCCTGTGATACACGATCTAAAGCATTACAACCACTGTGCGTCATACGGCCACGCCCCACGGATTAGGTTGCACTCGGATGACCAACCAGCGTTACGCCACTCCGCGCGCCTGGCACAGAGGACTATAAATAGCTCCACACCGACCTTCGGTTCTTAGTGCGACTTTCACTCTGATGATGCAAGCTGCAAGGTCTTGCGAAACGTTAGTGAATATGGATGCAGAAACAGCAAAACGGCCAAATCTGCCTAAGTATCCTCGTTCTCAAGATACTCGAACAAAACGAGCCACCAGAGAGCATGGCCATCGCGCGGGGTTTTGCTCGACTTCACAAGGTGCAAGGCACATTAAGCCAGAAAATGCTGGGTGTTCATATACAAATACTACGCGGTCTAAGCCGAAATTCTATGCTAAGGAGAATAACAGGAAATACTTAGTAATGAGAATTAGATTAATTCGCAACGGAAAAACCACAGCACACGGTGGAATTCCTAACTGCACTCCCAGGCGGAATCCGATTATTAATTAGCCAGATGCTTTAACCGCTCGGTTAAATTCAGCTGCCCGAGGAACTTGCTTATATTTGCCTTATAAGGGACACGTTGATGATAGAACCGATGGCTGACTAACTGCGCCCCATCGTGGACGATGAAAAGGTGGCAGATATGCAGGCACAACTCGACTTTATATGTTATAAAAATAAGCAAATGCCAGCCAAACAACAAGTTTAAATAAAAACAATGATGGCAGAAAGTGACGTTGGGGTGACAACTGCAGAATTATATAAAATTAACAAATAAAGGCGGGTGACGAAGGTATGTTTTATCCATAACATTATTTAATGTTGCACTGGAAATTGTGGAACAGACCAAAAAGGAATTATAATAATCAAAGGATGATAAGAGCTACTGCAACAGGAGTCGAAGCTCGATCAGCATGAGCAGTACAGTAAGAGGAACTGCATACGTATTTTTGGACTTCCCGAAGAGAAGCTTGAGGACACAAATCAGAAAGCGTTATCCATTTTCGTGCACATCGAGTTGGTGCTGTGAGAAGTGATAAACCAACTAGTCCTCGTCTTATTATCATTAAGTTTTTTAGCTATCAAACAAGACGGCTTGTGTTTACAAACAAAAAGCTTTTAAAAAATAGCGGTATTATCATTCGGGAAGACCTAACAAAAACTAGACTTACTTTGTTGCAAGAAGCTATCAAGAAATTTGGCTCCACTAACAACATAAAAAAGCATACTATCACAACGGTTGATGAATTAACCTGAATAATATTCTACTTTATACGCATGACACACACGCATATCGGCCAGACAATGTCCAATTGCAGTCTACAATTTAATTGTGTATTTAATTTCTTTTTCTAGTATTTACAATTTGTATTTTCGTAATTTTTTTTTTTCAGTCTTTTGTTATACCATGCGCTTGTTAGATGTTGATCAGATGCTACTTTGAATAAATTTAACATGAAATCATGAAAATTGCACATTTAAATGTTTATTCATTGACAACAAATTTCAAGTTGTTTAAAAACCATATTCTTGATTACAACTATGACGTCGCAGTAGTGGTCAGAAACTTGGTTGACCGTATCTATTCCAGGATATGATTTCATTAGAAAAGATCGTCCAAGTCGTGGTAGTGGAACAGGCTACTACCTAAAAACAGGTATGAAATATAAAATTATTGAAACCGACTAATATTGGGCAACTTTGGATTACTCTAAATTCAAATAGCAGTAGTTTTGCTTTTGGTGTAATTTATCGTCAGCCTAAATCAAATTTATTGCATTTTCTTGATAATTTTGAAAGCAGTTTGTCTTCGGTGCTACTTGTTGAAGATAAAGTAATATGTACTAGTGACTTTAATGTTGATTTATTAGACTGCGAAAGTCCAGGATCCGCTCATTTGCAATCATATCTGAACGGCCTTGGTTTTGAACAGCTTGTGAAAACTCCAACTCGTATCACATCTAGTACATTCTCTCTTTTAGATTTGATCATTACAAATGTTCCCGAATTAATTGATAAAATAGAAACAATAAGCATGCACGAGATTTCTGACCACGAACTAACTAGTACAATATATCGTCAATATTGTTAGTGCAAACGTCAACCCTGTGATCAGAACCAATAGAAATTTTAGAAATTTTAATTCTCAACAATCTTATGATCAATTAAGGTCTATACCTTGGAAAAACATTTATGACCTGGATAATATAGACGACAAAATCGAATTCTTTAATGATAATCTTCAAACGCTTCTTGATTTACATGCGCCTTTCGTAACATCCAGATTCACTAAAATACCTGACCTTGGCTTAATAACGATATACGATTATTAATTTCGCTTCGTGATCATGCTCGTAATCGTTATAAGTTATCAAAAAATTCCAGCCATTATGTGTATTACAAACAGCTGCGTAGCTTTGTTACAGCTGCCGTTAGGAAAGCAAAAAAGACTACCTACTTCAAAAATGTCAAAAAAATACTAGAGTTTTTGGAAGGATTTATCAAATTTCGATATACACAAAAACAAAAAGCATAAAAATCGACTTTCTTCAAATTCTGCAGATGCTGAGCAAATTATCGTTTTTTCATTAACTCAACTCCCAGTGTAGCTTCTCAAAATGAAATTGCTGACACAGCCAATTACTAACGCAATAATATTCAAGCAAATATAAATCACATTACAACCTATAGATGAAGCTCTTGTGATGAAATATATAACTTCTATCAGATCAAATTCTATTTTTGTGATGGCATTGGAATATTTGTACTGAATGCTTGCCTACCACTTTTACTCCCAATAATCACACACATTATACATTACTGCATAACATTTTCAGTTTTTCCCAAGTGTTGGAAGAAGGCTGATGTTATACCTATTCCCAAGGCGACCACACCGTCTACGTTCAAAGACCTACGGCCTATTAGCATATTACCTGCACTCTCTAAGGTCTTGGAAAAAGCAGTTGCAGCGCAGCTTAGACACCATCTTGACAAAAATAAAATTCTCCCTGAAAATCAATCAGGTTTTAGGACAGTTCATAACTGTGCTTCGACAGTCGCAAGCGTTGTTGATGATGAGCTATGGACTGTAACCAATTGACTTTATTGGTATTGCTTGACTTTTCCAAGACCTTCGACACTATAGATCATAATTTATTGTTGAGAATTTTGCATTATATAGGTCTTGAGAACAGCGTAGTGAAATTCTTTGAGAACTATTTGAGTGAGAGATTTCAAAGGGTAACTGTAACAGATTGTAAGTCTATGTTTTCAAGTGTTGAGAGTGGAGTGCCCCAAGGATCGATATTAGGCCCAATTTTATTTATTATTTATACTTCGACTTTCTTTCAATGTGTAAAATATTGTAACTATCACTCATATGCTGACGACCCACAAATATACATTTCTTTTAATTCTAGTGACCAAGTTAACGCATATTCCTTCTTGAACCAAGATTTAGTTAAATTATATCAGGTATCTAAACAGCATTGCCTACAACTTCATCCCAAAAAATCTAACCCTATTTTGTTCGATAATAAAAACGAACGATTAAAAATCGTTTGTGATTTCAAGGTATCGATTAATGGAGTATCTCTGGAATATAAAGAATCTGTGCGAAATCTAAGCCGTCAGATAGATGATAATTTACGTCTTAAAGACCATATTAGCAACTGCCTTCAAAAAGCTTACTGTAAAATTAAGACGTTGTTCAACAATAGAGATATATTGAGCACTAAGATGAAAATATGCTTATGTAACGCACTTGTACTTTCGCAGTTTGACTTCTGTGATACACTATACGGTCCTTGTAGAGATTACGTTGATGCTAAGCGAATTCAGAAACTGCAAAATTCATGTTTGCGTATGATTTATGGCATACGCAAGTATGAAAGAATTTCGCATAAGCTACAGAGTGCTCAATGGCTCAATATGAAGAACCGGAGGTACTTACACGCTGCTTGTTTTTACCGTAAAATAATATTAATAGCATCCCCACCATATTTACGTTTACGAAAGTTAGCCTATCGTACGGAAATACACAATCTGAACTTGCGTCACCGAGGTCTTCTGACAGTGCTATTTCATTATAAACATATTTTCACCCGCTCTTTTTCGTATTGCATAGTAAAATGTTTTAATAGACACTATATGGAAATGATGAAACCAGTAAGCTCAACCTCTGACAGGCGTATGTACCGGAATCACATATAGGTTTATATATTGTATATTCTATTATGTTTATAAAATTAAGTTGTAGGTTAAGTGGAAGAGCAGCCAGCATATCCTTGCAACCAGGCTGAACTTCGCCTGCATTATTTAAATATTTTTTCTTTGTTATACCCTTGAATTATAAGTATAATAAAAGACACTTTATTATTATTATTATTATATAGCAATTAGCATAAGAACTGGACATCTTCAAGCAATTGGAGAAAATAACGGAAGCAATAGAATTATAGGAAACAGACACAAAATAACATATAGGTATATTTGAAGAAAAAATGTACAAAGGCAGAACTTAAAAATAGAGATATATGAGTTTAAAAAAGTGAAGAAATGATATTTCTCAGACTGGAAATAGAGAGGGAGAACAACAAAACAGAAGAAGTGAGTAAGAGAACAAACCAAGCTGAAACCAAAGCATGTTCTACAAATAAAGAATTCTTAAAGCACTGTAATTACCAATTACCAAGAAATTTAAATTGATGATCTGGAAAATTTGAATACGACTGGTATTTATCTAGGGTGTAGGGATATTGCCTTTTGATATGTCAAGGACATATTAAGTATATTCCACCCCAAGTCAGATACTTAAAACAGAGTGAATTCGATGGTGGGTTATATTTACCGAAGACAAAAGGACGAAATAATTAGCACCAAGACAAGGCAGTGCAGATAAGAAGATGGAAATAACATACTGCAAATAGGAAGAAGTAAAGATAAATAAATGACAGGACTGCAGATAAAAACAAAAATATTAATAACAATAATTGTTGAAAATCCGAATAGCACTCTAGTAAAATGGCATACAAAAAGAGTATACGTGTCAAACCTACTGAAAAATTTGACAGTAAATACAAGCGCTTCCAGACTTGATATAATTTATTTTTAAGAGACGAAAGAACTGCGAAAGACTATGTATCAAATGTCTGTTTAGTATTAATTAGAAATAGATTTAAATGTTCAGCGGTAAATGTTTAAACCATTTGAGACAACTAAAATCTGCTGCTTAAGAAGTCCAACCAAATGTGGAAACGAAAATTTCGTAACTACCTATACATGCCTAGATCGAAGGAAAAGAGTAGAAGATATAGTTAATTATAAAACACTATAAAAATAAGTGTATTAAAACATAACACACTATTCTTATATAATTGGAAATGCTTAAACAAAGGCAAAGAAGCAAAGCGAACACCTCTCGGCATACATAAAAAGGCAGTGGCGGCGTCAATTTCTAAATTGAGCTAACTACAGGTAGCCGTTATTCCACTGAGGTATATTTGCTGTGCCACTAAAAGTAGATAGATTATACTGTCATGTTTAGAAAATAATAATATGGCTTCTTGGTTACTTTCAGTATTTTAATCTTTTCACTTCTTCCTTGATGATTTTAGCATAGATTAACAACAAACAAATACTTTTGTTGGAGATTTAAAGTGGTTTCAATTATATTCGGCTTTCCATTTCGGACATTCTTTTAGAGCTTGTTTGTTAGGTGATAATAAATGTTTGCATGTAATCATCTTTTGGGCCCATTGTTTTGACATTTCGATTTAGTCAGATGAAAGAAAGATTGAATTAAGCCCATCTTACAAGTGTCTTGACGTATCGCATCGTTGAGATACACTTAGGCATTTCTTCAGCGACTTTTATGGGATTCAGAGATTCAACTGCCTTTCATTTAATTGGGTCGATAATCAGTTCTCCACCCTGCTCGCACCAGCGTTGGCTGTGACTGTTCTCTCTCTCGCACTCACACCAATCAATTTCAAGACCGGCGGAGATTAACCTACACCCGATGGAAATTAGAAGAGCTGAGTTCAGTTAAATTGGAATTATTTGAAACACAAATAGTATATGACTTAAATATTTGCTGTCCTAGTTTTGTAAAACTGACGAAATTGTATAATAATTTAGATTTGCGTTTCCAGGCCTGTAAGTTGTGGATGCACCACAACTTCTTGTAATTTGAGCAGCCTGGTGCCTGTGCTGCCTAATTTAATATACAATGGTAATATATAGAATGCGAATATAGGCAGTCAAATGTGCTAGAATACAGTTTATGGGCTTTGTAAGCCGTTAGACAGAAATAGACTAATATGCGATTAACATCTAGCATCCGCAGAATGAAGGTGTTTTGTTTTCAAAAAACACCTGAATCCTAGGATACTAGATTTTAAATATATGTCTACTTCTGTCTAACGCATACAAAGCCCATAAACTGTATTCTAACTCATTCGACTACCTATTTTCGCATTCTGTATATTAGCACTGCATGTTAGGAATAATATAACCGTTATCTACTTTGGTACGCTATGCCTTGATTGCAAAGCTAAACGCAGATAACGTCATTTCAGGATAATCAAAAGCATTATAAATTACCAGTTCGATTCTTGATCGGCCAGTTTTCTTAAAGCTAGAGAACCCCTTGTCCTATTGGAGGGCTTTCTACTGCATCTGCATCTACTAATAAATAAAATAGCTTTTTTAGTTTCTTGATTTCGTTTATTCAAACCTTTGTGTTTGACCGTTTATAAATTAAATCTGTCAGTATAAACGTGTTTCTATCTTTGCTGGTTTGCTTTATGTTGATAGATTTCAAACAAATAATATGTTCCAATGGGACGAATCGTCAATTTAGAAAAAACACTGTATTCGAGAGCAGAATTACATCGGGTTTTCTAAAGCACTTAAATAATTTGATGCTTTGTTAAACTCAAATAATTCTCAACGGCCTCCCCGGTCGTTGTGTTTACATCAGAGTGGATGACTGACGTTAATAATTCAAGCACTTCAGCAAAACACAACAAAACCATTTGCACATTTTGACTGTTGGAGTGATTCCACCAGTTTGTAAACCGGGACTGCAAAAACAAGGAGAAACAGTGTTTTCTTTGAAATACGTCTTTTGTTATTTTAGGTGACTGAGTAACATTCAATGCGGTACGTTTCAAAAAATATTTCTCAATGTAATCTCCTCCTTGGAATCTCGCCTCAGCTAAGATTGAAATCGGATAAGAAGTCAATAAGGATGTTAGATTTTATTCAAAAGCACCTCCAGCATCTTACTGTCTTCCTAGTTTGCTACAATCAAATATTTTAAGTTGAACGAAGTCGAGTTGCTTAAGTTGTTGATGATAATAGAAGTTCTCCAGAAGGTTTAATGTCAATGTGAAACTGCACTAATCAGCTCTACCTGTTTCTAATTGAACGTCTGCCGGACAATTCCACAATATTTGAGGTCCCGTTTGCTTTACGTAGAAAATGTTCCGTTTCAAATGCATATGCTTTAAAACGAAAACGTCGATGAATATGCGCTCCTAGTCCACTAGCATTCATAGCAATTTTAGCTAACCTAACTTAGTGTCTGTAATTATCTAGAATTAGCTTCCCCTAAACGTCAGGAAATTCAGATGACTTAAATTAAACTTAATGGCTAAATACTCACATAACACCTTCGGTTCCAACGTAATCCAACTTCCAGCTGTAGTTACATCAAATCAAATTACCTGTCATTTGCACACCTGAATCCGCTTACAGACACAATTCAGTTTCCTCCACCAATTGCATAATAGAACTTGCGCAAGAGTAAGTTTAAAACGGTACATACAGAGCAGATCTGATACCCTAAAAGTAGGACAAGCACAAAAACAACTTGATTGATGCTGAATTATAGGAAATAACTGGATTTGATATGAAAGCGAGTGAACAAAAACTTTAAAGCGCCAAGATGTATGCAGTTCAACCGCCGTGTTTGCGAAGTTTTTGGAGATTAACTCTAACAGGTGAAGAACCTGTTAGTTTACGTCTCATGCATACTTTTGCGGCATTTTGAACAAATCTTCGCCTACCCTAAACAGAATGTTAATCAGTACGAGTTATCCTGCCGGAAGGCATTAAAGAGAATTCCCCGTCATTGAACTTCTTTCAAACGAAACTTATCCTTCTTATGTTGCGAAGACGAAAGTATTGAACTTTCTTGCTGTTTTGAAGCAAACGCTGCGTCCTCAGCATCCCGACAGTTTTGTGAACTAGATATTAATGCGAAAGAAGCTAATCAGTATCAGACTAAATAGCTACTGCATCATTTTAATGATTTTGAATGATGTCCTGGTAATTTTTGTCGTAGTACTCTGCTTTTACGATTACTGGAGGTAGAATTTGCTGTTATCCGCTTTGTTTTATGCGGTAGTGGGGCACTCAAGCCGGAACACGTGCGATGTTTGTACATCTTTGGTCGAGGTTTAACATCTGAGTCCCTCTGCTGCACGCCGCGTTCCCCGGCTCATGGGTCGCGTATTTGGCTTGAGCTTTTAGCACTTAACAGAAGCGAAAGTATCGTACCGAAGAAGGTTGTATCCAAAAGAATAGTCGTTTGCCCAAAGAAATTTTTATAGCCTGTCGCCAGTGTTATCTAAATTGTTACGGTCTAAAACGAGTTTTACGACACCACGCCGGCTCATACAAAAATTCACGTAAAAACTAAAAGACCCGTAACAAGATATGCCGGCTAAACTACAGTGCAGCGGGGGGTTGTCCTACACGAGATTACCTACGGGAAACGGCCTAAGGAACGGTAAACACTGACAAAATTAATTAAGCGCCACCCGGTTTCATTAATATGAACGAAAATGCTAAGATAGACCCACTATGAAACCGGATAATGTGCTTACCTTGCAACTTTTCTTAAACAGGAATAGAATATTTGTGCACAGCCTCACGACCCCCAACACTGCGGCGACGAGCGCAATGACTTAACTGCGACGCTTAAAAACTCCTTCCAGGCACCACCGTACATAAACCTGACACAGTAAACAATTTAACCTGTATAAAGCATGCACAGGCCTATAGGAAAAATCATAAAGCAACGCACATTAAACTGATCTATTGGTCTAACACAATATAACAGCGCCAACGTCGTCGGGGTGAACAGAAAATAGAAACTAACAAATGGGCACTATAGCTAAAAGCCCAGCTGGGAAGTCGCCTTGTTTCTAAAATATTGCGTGAATTGTAACAATAGGTACACTGCCAAAACGCGGGTGGCTTGCACTTGCCTTGAAGCACGTTTGTTAGAGTTTACGCACAGCCCAAGCAAGCGGCTGGTGATTAAGCGCATGAATTATCGCTTGCAAGCGACCCAAGCTGGCGGCTGGCATGTAACATGAATGATTAATTAAAAATAGCCTGAGCTGTCGGCTGGCATTTAACATGAATGAATATTTATAAACAGCCTACGCTGGCGGCTGGCATGTAACATGAATAATTAATTAAAAATAGCCTGAGGTGTTGGCTGGCATTTAACTTAAATGAATATTTATAAGCAGCCTACGCTGGCGGCTGTCATGCAACATGAATGCATAATTAAAAATAGCGCACACTACCTTCATTGGTTAGCTATGCCTGGCTACGTCGTGAAAGCAGATGTGTCGTGGCCTGAAGCGTGGGCGCTGTGCGAAGTGTAATGATCCCAGGTGCGGAATTCTCATAGGAAACCACCGAAAACTGTCGAGATCTGTATATGTACCCGCTCTGAAATTCTGGATCCCTCAATGTAACGGAGAAGAATGGCCCAACAAGTCGTCGGAAATTTGCAGAACAGAAGGTCATCAAAATCAACAAAAGGACACGCACAAACCACTACTTCACTCTAAGCCGGCCAGTTATAAACTCCTCAAAAAACAAAGCCACACCTCGCTGTGACAGCACATTCACTGGCCACTTCCGCGTGCGAACTCGCGGAGCGGTACACCAAAACTAAGCTTTCGAAGCGCTTACAATCACAGCCGGCCACTGACTGCATCAAGCCTGACGCTGCTCGAACCAGACACGCTACGTGGCCTCACCACCTGCAGCCAATCACGAAGTGAGAAGAGACTCGACTCGACGAACTTTCTAGAACAGGGCTGCGTGCGAAATCCAAAATTCCAAATAAGCCAACGAAAGTAATTATAAACGACAGAAAAGTACAGCGGCCGCTATAGCAGCCTGCACGCAAATTGACGAACTATTGGACGTGAAAATACGACAGAAAAAACTATATACAAGCGAAGTCGTAATCTTTGAACAGAAAATACTCAAAGGAGTCGCAGACTCATCGAATTTAAAAATGTTCTGACACGGTTACGGTCAAGACCGAATTGACATTTGATTCCCTTACGTATTCTGAAATAACGGGATGTGCTTTTGCTGTGTCGTGCATGTACCTTCAACTACCGCTCCATTTTAAGTAAAATGTTGACTATTCTTGAAATACAGAACACAGCTTGAAAAAAACTGACTGGTCCCCGTTTTCTACTCTAGGGATCCATGGGTGTTTTAAATAAAAGAAATTACTTTGAACCTTGGTAATTCATTCAGAACTATTAGAAATCCACAATTCTCTCGTTAGTAAATCCACCTTTCTCGACTGCAGTGAGCCAAAAATTGTTGCACGGTCGATTTAATTGTTATGAGTTGTTCCCCAATCGTATAAAAGTTGCTATCTCCTTATAAGAATTACTAGTGTCATTCCCGTTGAATCCTGTAATAAGTCTATTTAATCTATTGTTTTTGCTCGACTACTAATTCATGTTTTTCATTCAGTGCCTTTATTAGTTACCTTGATTGATATACTATATACGCTAATTCAAACCAGACCCCTTACATTTCTTAGGAATAGTCTCTTTCAAGGGCAATTGTAAGCACCATGTATAAACGAGAATGACTACAAAGCAGATTCCATTGCGCAAATGTTAACAAACAGATGTGCATGTATCAAATAAAAATAACTTTTTGATTGTATTTTGTTTTATAAATGTGGTAAAAGAAAATACAATAAAAAAATATGTTTTTATTCGTTTAACTAAATTAAAATTACCGTCTTTGATATACAAATAGAATACGATTACGTAAGTACAAATTAAGACATGCAGGCAAAGCAACAAAAACAAAATATGTTTTACAAAATGGAAAGTCAAAATGTATGAAGCTTCAAAATGTTAATCCTTTTTGAAATTTCCAGAATTTTCTTTCGACTTCTTTTCAGGTGCTCTCTCCTTTTTTAGACTTTCTTCTTTTTATTTTGCTTAACTATCTTTTCAGGGTACGTCCGTTTCAATTCTTTTGCTTTCTTTAGTTTCTTTAGAATTTCCTGTGAGGTCAAGATTTTCACCAATTGGATGATAATAAGTAATTTCGGGACTCCATATTAATCTTCTGCTTCTGAATAAGTTTTCTTTCTGTTTATTATATCATGAACAGCTCTGCCGATGCTTTCAGCTACACATGGCGGGTCAGAGCGTTTACGCTTACAATTGCTAGCCATAGAGAACTAAAAAAATATATAGAAAAACCACGTTCAGTTTACGTTTACAAGTGCCCCAAGTTACGTTTCCATTTGCCCCAAACTAGAAAATTCATAGGATAAACGTACACAGCGATTCACTCGGAAATGTGAAAAGATAATGGTAATTTGAGATTACTTATAATATACACATGTGCTCAGTAACCAGTCAATTCCATTAATATTTAATTGACGTTACTTTGAGAATATGAAATATACATTTTTCCTACCTTTGTCATTTCGAAAAACAGTTTTTTACGATATTTAGTCAAGACCCACTTGTAGGAATACCATAGCAGCAACTGGATGCAAAACTTATGGAAGTGGTTACAAAGCTGACGTTCGTTAAACAGTTTTATCATATGTAGGACACATATTTTCGGTGCTCCAAGCTAATTAATTTTTTTCTGGTTTTAGATCGGTTCTCATGCATAAATTTACAAGGGCTGGTGACTTGCCAAAAATGCCGTAACAGCATTTCGGTGTAAGGGTAGTAGGTCAGATACATGACACCGCGGGAAAGCTAGGCAATCGCTGAGCCCTCTCATGTGGCATGCAGTCTCACGCAATCGTTCACGAACACAAATCCAGACAAATTCCAAGTCAAACATGTAAGCAACAATAAACACATATTACAACATTTAGCAGTACGTGTTCGTTATCATAATACTTACAGGGAGTCTTGTGCCCCCCTCCCCAACGCTGTGTTCCCACGTAGCGTCTAGGAGAGTACCTCGTTCAGGAATATTCTTCAGTGCACCTCCGATGATGTACCTGTAATAATACTGCAACACGCACGCTTACCGCAGCTACTACCTATTAGTTGAACGCGGACTAGATTAATGGACCGAACCCATGTCAATGTCATCCGCATTTGCGGTGGCCGCTTCTAACCGCAAAAGGCCCAAATCACAGTGCATCTGTGGGAAATGGTGCGCAGCCTAAATTACTGATAACTGCTTATCTGGTCGAGGGTTATTGATAATCTCGGCGGATAATCTCTAACCTCAAGTACATAGTGCACTAAGCCGTTTCAACTGGGCTCCAACCCAGCAATAAACAAATTTACAACGACCCAACAACAAAGCCGTCTACAGTCAGCAGTAACACCAATGATAACAGCAATAATATTACTATAGACCTTATTATTTCATGCCTTTCTCTTAATCCACATAATTGCCACAAGCAACACTGCAGAAGTACATTGTAAAAATGCCACCTCCGGCCGTGTCGGGTTTTACAACATTCCCATATGGACGTTCTCAGCTAACTCCCAGCCAGACACATCGAGATTTAAAACTACCCCCGGCCTCTAAAATTGGCTTTGGACTCGTTTCGATTCTGTGCTAACTTTAGAAAGTATCATATTTCAGTGGTTGGTTTAAACTAAAGCCCATAATTATACGAATATTTTCAAACAACTCAAAGTACATAAGTAACTATTACAACATTGGTAATAAAATAATTATTGATGTCTGATACTAGCCAATGTTGCTTCTTTATTTTGAGTGCTCGCTATCTCTTTCAGCCTGCTTTGATCACGACTCATTTACTCGGAGCGAATGAAGGCAAGTTACTGAACCGGGCGCCCCTATTGCTTAATTTATTGTTGGTCGTACCGGTACGTGAATTTATTATGTACCTCGCAATGCCCATGACTCCTCACCGGCATTCGATTTGATCTGGTTCTATCTGAAATACTAAAAGTTTCGACGTTGCTACCGGGCTTTTCGTTAACGTTACACATCTACTGCTGTACAAAATTGGTACCCATTGAGTTTGGCGTGTAACAATAGGAATTCAGTTCTAGATATGTAGTTATCTGCATCACAAATTACATCTAAAAATATATATAACCATTCCAATTCATTTGCAATAACAAAAATTAGTGCATCATCTTAAATTTAGCAAACACGTGTCGGCAATTAAATAGTCCTA
Source organism: Agriotes lineatus (assembly GCA_940337035.1). NCBI lineage: Eukaryota > Metazoa > Arthropoda > Insecta > Coleoptera > Elateridae > Agriotes > Agriotes lineatus. The sequence continues at coordinate 257,772,435 of OW679194.1, read as the reverse complement.
AAGCTTAAAAGAATTATTACATACTTTGTGTGGCATAAATGAAATCTTGGGGATACCTCTGTTTACTCTGATTTATGCGAGTTTCGCCCTCCATTCTCTATATATTACGGGGTGTTTGTGCGGTGCACGTATCGATTTCTAATAAATTAGTGAAGATTATCTTAGGAAAGATACATTTTCAAAATATCAACAAGGATGGATTTACTCCAGTAAAACGAAGAAACTGTAATATCCGGTTGCCATGCAACAAAAACAAAGAATGTTTTTAGTTTTGAATATTTGTTTTAGTATAGCCTTTTAGCTGTGCTAATAGTGAAAACCGTGCATTTCCTTATACGCTAGAAGAGACACTTCATCAAAATCTACATTTTTACCTTTTTCGAGCACGACTTCAATTTAAGAGCCGGCCAAGAGGTTATCTCGTTTAATATCGGCTTCGTTTTGCGTCCTCCGGCGCAACAGCCTGCAAACTTCTCGAAATGTAGATACTTCCGACTAAAAAATTATTTTATAATGTTACGGGATCTGTTCGAGTAAAAAATCTGAGCTGCGTTAAATTGCTGCTGAGGCGGTAGCTGCAAACATAATAAATCTTGAAGTTATTACTTCGAGTTCCGAAGTCGAAGACGCACATAAATAACTCTGAACTGGGTCTTGCTCATTTTTGCTTGTCTTAACTCCCAATTTCAGCGCAATATCTGGGGCTCGCATCATAATTCAAGGCCGTTCTAAATTTTAAAGCTGAGATTATGCTTAGCTGGCTGGAAACATCTAGCTGTTGCGATCAAGTTATCAATTGAAATTCTTCGGGGAACGACAAGGTGATAAGATCTGTTCTAATATTTACTTTTGGGTTCTTTGAGTTGTTTGAAAATAATCTATTATTTATTAGTATTCGTATAACCATGGACCTTTGACTAAAGCAGCCGCTGAAATATAGTAGGTTCTAAAAATATTTCTAGTATTAAACCGTACCCGAAGTTATTTTAAGGGATCGGGGTAGTTTCAATATCTCGACGGGCCTGGCAGTATGTATGTATAATGTTGTGAAACTTGATACTACCGATGCGAGAACTCTTAAGTGACTTTGAATTATTACCTGTAGTAATTAATATTATGTGGTCTAATAGAATGGATGAACCGATAAGGTCTGTAATAAGTATTAATTCTTGAGTAGCTTTGCAATGGAGGCTGTATGCGGTTTCATTGTGCAGCCGAAAACGTGCATGTGTGAATGTTGTGATCTTGTTAAGACCTGGTGAAAATCCGGCATGTCCTTTCTAAATACTGACCACTCGGTCCCGTAGAGCGAATTTCAAATCCTGTGCCTACTTGCAACCGCTTCCCCGTACTCCAATATAGTCTGTTCTGTTGCCTAGCACAAAGGTGCTGCCGGAATGCGGCGTTAGAATGAATCGGTTGTTTGAATGATAGAGAGAGCGCAAACGCACTTGCCGTTTATCGAGACAGTTGATCATATGCTCGTGCAGCTGTACACTATCCGAAGCGCACTAGCGTCCTGCCCGTGCGTTTTCCCTCTTAATTCCGGTAGCGCGACTTCTTTTCTCGTGGTTGTTGACCTCACATAGCCAAGCAGAATTGTCTTGCGTAGATAGCCTCCACGGCTCTGGCCGCTGAAGCCCGCTGTGGGTGCTTTCAAAAACGTTTCGAGGTTGTTATTTCGTATTCTAGCGTCGGTCCAGCGTATATTATACAGTGTGTACTACTACATCTAGTGTGCTTTGAGTCTCCGATACAAACATAAAATGTGCCGCTCTCGCGCGCTACTGTTAGCTAGTAGTGGACCTAGTAGACGGAAGAATAACATAACCTCAACAACAGTCTTTGTTGAGAAAATTTACTTGTGGTTTTCGTTTACTTTTAAATTAAGATATGTGCGCATTTTAACGCATTATTCAACGGCATGAATATCGTAAGAAGTAAGACAACCCTTATTAAAAATGATTAATCCTCATTGTTTTCCAGAAAATAAAAAAATATTTCTCAAATACAGAACTTAAAAGTAATGGAAGGAATATAACTTAATACACTAAAGGTAGTCCTTAGAAAAGGGTTAATTATTGACTACAACAAGTGCTTGAAGTATCCACCATTTTGCTGAATACACAATGCTACTCGACGTTTCATGTTGTTAAAAATGTGGTGCAACATTGCATGTGTTATATAGTTGCATTTAATTCTAATGCACTCCATCAGCTCTTCCAAGTTATTAATCCTTTCTTTGTAGACCTCATTTTTAAGATGTCCAAAGATGTAGTAATCTAATGGAGTAAGGTCAGGTGAATTTGCTGCCCAAACCCCTCGACTAACTACTCGATTGGGAAAAAACTGCTCGAGAAATTCTAAATTTTCCCTTGTCGTATGCGCAGTGGCCCCGTCCTGCTGAAAGTAACCACCATTAAATTCATCGGGGTGCAGTTGATCCAAAAAGGGCACTAATAGCTGTTCTCGATAACGTTGACCATTTATGGTGTTATGAAAAAATATTGGTCCTATGATCCTACGACGTGACACAGCTAACCATATTCCAACTTTAACAGGATGTAAAGGAGCTTCAACATAGTTATGTGGATTATCGACTGACCACATTCTGTAGTTCTGTTTATTTACAAATCCACTTAAATGGAACCACGCCTCGTCACTAAAAAAACTTAAATCAAGAACATCGTTGTTGTTTAAATTTTCTGGGAAAAAGTTCCAGTAATGTATTCGACTAGCATGGTCCCTTTGTCGAATTTCATGTACAACAGACACTTTATATAGATGCATGTGCAGTCGCTTCTTCAAAATGTTTTAAACAGTATTACTAGGGACATCTGTCTGAGCTGAAATACGACGCACTGACATTTTTGGGTTTTTCTACGACAAGAGCTTCGACATTTTCAATAATGTTTGGTTCAGTGGCTGGCCTTCCGGTAGATTTGCCTTTTTCTGTCTCCCGAAATTTTTCAACAACGCAACAAATGTGGAGCAGTAAAACAGTTTCTTCCACAATTCTGTTAGGAAACTGCAGTCGAAACTGCTGTTTACAAGTCGCATAGGAATATTGCCATTCCCTATTTATTAACTGTCCTCATCGAAAATATGCCCCAATAATAAAAATGTTTTTTGCACTGCGTACATTTTGTATTGTATTAACAAATATTTTATAATTAAAACTATTTGAAGTGAATATTTACTTTTTTTTACAATTAGTTAATGACAGCTCTGAATAATGCAATACCAATAACAATCTAGTGGCACATAAAAATTTACATGTAAACAAATTTCACAGGTAACTAGATGTAATTCTATTTTAGACACTCTGTAGTATCAAAAGGTTGTTGTATCGTGTCGTCGCATAATTTATGCATTAACCGTTCTGGGTTATAACAAAACCGGCTCGAGAATATCTAAGTCTTTGTCCCGGAGTACTAATTGTCGTTGAGTGCTCCCGTGGTACTTGTTTATGCAAGGATCTGCCCGCTGCCCATAGGGCCCACTGGGCATCAACACCAAGCTTGTCGCTTAACCACCAGGTATTGTTAAAATTAGTGTTAATGTAGTGTTCGTTAGAATTTAGAGTGTATTGTTTCCTTACACAGTGCTCTGAGTGAAGTCATAACTGTAATCAAACGCTGTAGTTATGTATTGGGGATTTGCGGCTTAAATTTACACCACGTTGTAACGCGCCTTCAGCGCGGATTAATTGTATGTGACGTTTGATTTTCCAGGATAACTGACCACCGCTTGCTAAATAATGTCAAAAATAGAATGCAGGAGTAGTTAATTCCTACTAAAGCAATAAAGGAAATCGTTGATACATGGCTTCAATTGATCAGTGGTACTACAGTATTCGTAACCGGACAATGATTTTAGCATGAATGCTGAGTAGCGTCAATAGAGGTCCTTTTTTGAACAACTATTAAACCACACTAGTTATGATACTACAACAAAAAGAGAGAATTCTTGGCACGTACACTGCTATTGGAATGCGTTATCGTGAATTTCCTTTAAAATACTCAGAGCTGTGAATTCACTATTTTCCATACCCAGATTTTGTATCAGTAATCAAAGCTCGTTAAAACATCCAATACTAGACCACTCTTTAATACGTTATAATTGAGAGAACATAAATAATGTGTTTTATGTCGTTACTACCCCAATTGAGCATAAAGAAAAATTACGTCAGCAGTCGGTGCAAGTACCAAGAATTAATTATAATAATTTAGATGTAATACTAAGGCACACTATGTGATCCCAATATTTTGTAAGAGGAAGGGTATGATATCCTTATACTCCGTGTCATTATTATTATAACCCGATTTAAATGACATAATCTGCAAGACTTATTAATTATAATAAACGTATAAATTCCTTTTCATTTGAAAAAAAATAGTCGTTTGAGTCTTCTTCAAATAGTACCCCAGGCATGCAGCTATTCTTTAAATCATTGTAAACAACTTATTTCGTCTAACTGGACTTAGACCTAATATATGGGAAACCTTTCCTACGAAAGTATTATTCTTATCACTATATCATTAAGGGAGTCCGATTACAGGTCATTTATCTGTATTAAGATCGCTTTGTAGTTACCTGAAATTTATTTAAAATTCCATCATCCATCTGGTATAAAACTTCAACTGCTTTAAAGAAATAGACGTTTATACATCCTGCAATATTGTGACCATTTTCAAACACTGCCCCATATAAAAGCAGACGATTGCGACACATAAACTTTCGCGAAGCGGAAAAAGTCACGCAAAGCATGCGTAATCTGCGAACGCATTTCATAAAACTTGCTGCATCGCCGCTGACGCCCTTTTAGCGCCAGTAAAATTTCATTAGATATAAAATAAATGAAATTATGGGCATTACTGCACCATCCCGCGGTAGTGAAGATATTCCGAAAGCGCGGATTCCAAAAGCTAACCGTTACGCTGGTTTAGACGACAAAAATTGCATGTTAAAGTGTAATGCCTTCTATAATGTTGGAAAATTTATGAGGCTAATATTTCTCACGGCGAAGATTAGAGGAGCTCCGACGAGAGCCGTTTTATTATGTTAATGTTTTAGTTAAACCACATATTGCGTTCATTACAGTAACATTTATTTTCGCTCGAATCGTGAATACGAAGATTCACGTTTCCACAAATTACAATTATTTGGGTGTTGGGGGGAGGGGGGGGAGAAAAATAAGTTATGGTGTTAGCTATATTTATCTATAAATTCCTTTACCTACCTTTAGGTCATCGCTATATCTCTTAGTTAACAATCGATCACTATAAAAGTATATTTGAGGCCCGTCTCTAGCATCAGTGAAGACGTCGCGGATTCTAGTTTATGATGTTATAAATGGCGCCAACAAGTTAAACTCAAATATACTGATATAAGCCAAGAAACTTGTAACTTCACTTTCTATCAACTAATAACAATACAATTATTGAACTCCCTATCAAAATGAAAGAAAGCAATACTTGTAGCTGGTTTTATTACTACTCGAACATTACTACCATCGATCAGACAATTAGCATCTTTACTATTACTACCTCACGCAGGGTACCCCAAATAGTTTAACTTAAACCGCTCGTAAGTTTAATTGTTACACAGTTTTTATATGCAAAAATATCATCAGATTCTAGCTACAACACTTATCTTTGTGCCGATATACTCGCAGACATTTAATACGTCCCGTTACTCCTATCACATGTCAGCTTGACAGGTTCCAACCTCGGCTGTCATTCGCTATACATCGACCCCCAATACTGCGGTAGATTAGCTTTCCAAGATTTTCCGCCTAATAGTTGTTGCTATAAATCGAATTTCCAGGTAACAAAAGGCAAATTCCACATTAAACTACATACCCTGTTCACAGGCAATAAACTTCGCAATCGTTGTATTCGTGTTTCCCAGATCGCTTCACAGCTTGAATATAAATATTCATTGGAAAAATGACATCTGCTTAATGATCTCCCTTACAGGAACGGCTGGCCAGTAACCCAATTCTTTACTATCACCAAACCAGAATAAATGGCGAGATTGTCATTTACACCCCACGAAAACTCTTGCCTTTTTTAAAAGCTGAATACAAATTTTCTCTCAAACAAAACCAACCTTGTTTTTATATCTCCTCTAGCAACGAACAAAGCCAATCTGATATTAATTTTTATCGCGTCACTCTTACTAGATTCCTCATTCAACACTAGTATTAATATCAAATGCTTTTGACACGTAACAAACTCCCCCCTTACCAGAAAGGAAAAATTTCAACGAAATTTTTAACTAAATAAAAACTTTATCCTAAAAGGATACATACATATACGCTAGAGAGTCATTAAACCGTCTGTCATAAGACGTCTCTAACAATTAACCTAAAAAAAAAACCCAATACCCACACCACAAACAAGCAACTACACTGTAGAGACGGTGATGACCCCAGGAGGAACCCAGGACCAGATCAACCCCACGACAAGGATCAAGATTGTTCGTCGCTGCTGGATGTAAATGCTGCGCCGGTGAACAACCCTGTAACAACCTGTCGTGACGAAGCTCCACCCCCATGAACCCCACAAAATCACTCCAAATCCCCACAGCGTACCCCCCTGACAACTTCCAATAGACCCCCGAGGCGGAAGCACACCTCCACACAGTTTCAGGTACTGTCAGACCGAAAATAGTTAAGCCAAAACAAAGAATAACCAGGGTTTTCCTTTTGACACGCCTGGGGAGGAAGCAACCCCAGTGAAAGAGAGTTAAAGAAACTAGAAAAGTGATAGGCAGAAGCCAACATCCACACAACTCTCATACGCTCCGACGGAGGGATCCTTCAGCGCCCCGAACGGCCTGAAGAAAATCCCCACCAATCTTCATCTCACATCCAACAATCACTCATCCCCAGAGATTTCATCCGCGCCAGATTAAAGAGAAATAAAAGAAAACAAATTGTCATTCATCTAAGTAAACAGTTCATTCAAAACAAAATCGACATTCACTACATTACAAGAGAGAAATATAGACAAAGCTTTAAGAAGAAAAGAAGGCGAAGAATGAAGGACTGGTCATCTTAAAAATTTTGTATTGTAGGGAAACGCCCTATATCCCCAAACCCCAAGGCATACCTAAAAGAAACGAAGACGTTGTACTTCTTTAACGATTAATCTCGTTACCCTTATGTCTCCTTAGGAAAAACAGGATAACGTAACGCTCTTCCAATACAATAAAAAAGAAAACCATCCATTAACATTTCCCAACAGGGAACTCCCTATACGTTATACCCAAAAGAGGGAAAAGAACAAGATATTAAAGTTTCCCAAATAGTGTCCTTCCCGATTGTGCCCTTCCAACCACCCTATACCTTAAAATGGGGAAAGAACAAGATATTAAAAGTTCCCCAACGAGTGACCTACCCTACTGTGCCCTTCCAACCACCCTATACTTTACACGAAATTCAATAACAGCTGGAATAACCAATCACAGCAGCAGATCATACCAAAGACTTCATTCGGCAACAACGGCTCAAAAGGAAACTAAAGGACATTAACTCGGGGACAGAGGCAGGTCCCATAAATCCGGAACAAGCCGATACTCTAAATGAGTAAACGAAACCGTTCTCCAACTCCAAGCATGACCAAAAGCGAAACCAAAACAAGGATTCGAGACTCACTTGTGGATCTAAATCCGCGTAAGCGAAATGGATACCGAAAAAAAAAACTCACACAATACACATAGCTGAAGGTAACCATACAACAACAGCTACGCCACCAAAATCCCAAAAAGGTATCCAACAAAACCCAACAAGCTAACTCAAACCTACGCTAAAGCGAAAGATGAACTTCACTCGACACGAATGCAAGTCAAACCACACAATGAACCCAACAGCTATCTGCAAGCTACTCCAGTGTTATTATGGGAAGAACTTGATGAAATAGCTCCCTACAGTGACCTTCCCTGCAATGCCCAACCAACCACCCTATGCACATCACACATCATTAATTCATCTCAGAGTTATCATAAGGTTTCAAATCCTTGGCATGCCAAGTCCCCTTTAATATTTTTCCGTCAGGATCTTTGAGTTCATAAACCCATCGTGAAAACTTTCGATTAATCATAAACGGTCCTATAAATTTTGCAGCAAGCTTGGAAGTAAACTGACGAGCAGCATTCGATAATACATAGTGTCTACGCAACACTGCTTGATCCGGAACGAACTCGAAAGGTCGTCGACGAAAGTCATAGCGAGTTTTTGACTTTTGATAAGCCTTATCCAAACGACGTTTAACATCAGCATACAGTTGCTTGAGTACTGTAGAACGATTATCTAAATCTCTATCCCGATTAAATTGAATTTCCGGATTTCCATCACCAACTACCGGTTCGTGATTTAATATGATTTCTCTGCCAAAATTAATGAAATATGGAGTTTTTCCCGTAACTTCATGAACTGAGGTACGTATAGCACAAACTACGTGAGACAGATATTTATCCCAATCTCGATGACGATCTGATACATAAGCTGTCAACATAGTTTTCAGCACTCTGTTTATACGTTCCGTAGGATTAGCTTGAGGATGATAATTGGCAGTAAACGAAATCTTACAGCCATACTTCTGATTTAAAGTTTGAAACTCATGACTGCGAAACTGAACGCCATTATCACATATGATTCGCTTGGGAACCCCAAACATCAAAAATACGTCTTCCTCAACAATACGTGAGATAACCTTAGCTGATGCTGTACGGAGCGGAAACACTAATGGAAACTTACTAAAACAATCAGCCACTACGAATATATACGCGTATCCTCGTACTGAACGAGGTTAAGGACCTACAATATCACAACAGATTAGTTCCCAAGGCTTCGAAATTAATGAATGTCCACCCATATACCCTGCAGGGGCTCTCTGTTCTGGTTTAATTCGTTGACACGTTTCGCAACGGCGAACATATGCAGCCACATCATAACGTAGTTTAGGCCAGTAGTATCTTTGTGCAATACAATAAAAAGTTTTATTAACACCCGTATGACCAGCGGTCGGAATATCGTGATTTTGTTTGATAACTTCTTGGCGTTGAGTCGTTGGAGCAACCAGTTTCCAATGATCTTCATCATCTGCCAAGTCTGGGTAATCGGTTCGAACATATTTATACAATTGACCGTCACTAACTCTCCAATGGGGAAATTTTCGAGGATTGTTAATAACAAATCGACACATACGATGATACCATGGATTACCAGCAGGACCAAACTGAACGTTAATAGCATCAATAACAGGAACAGCACGAGACAAAGTGTCAGGCACAACATGCTCTTTACCTTTTCGATGAATAATGTCAAAATCATATTGTTGAAGGCGAACTGCCCATCGAGCGATACGACCAACAGGGTCTTTAATACTATTAAGCCATTTTAAGCTATAATGATCAGTTACTAACGTGAACTTAGTTCCCTCAATATATGGTCTAAGTTTTTCAATAGCAAAAAGGACAGCGAGGCATTCACGCTCTGTTGTGCTAAAATTTTGTTCGTTTCTAGTAAGCGACCGACTAATGTAACATATAACTTTCTCTCCATCAGCTTGATGTTGAGTAAGTACGGCACCAATACCATAACCAGAAGCATCCGTTTGAATAACAAAGGGTACAGAAAAATCAGGGCAAGCTAATATCGGAGCAGATATCAAATGTTCTTTAATATCACTGAAGGCTCGTTCACAATTACTATCCCAGAAAAATTTCGCATTCTTGCGGAGCAAGGATGTAAGAGGTCCGATAAGTGAAGAAAAATTCGGAACAAAGCGACGATACCATGACGCCATACCAATTACACGACGTACTTCCTTCACTGACACAGGAGTAGGAATACGATTAATTGCATCTACTTTTTCTGGGTCCACTAATAAACCGCGTGAATTCACTACATAACCGAGATACTTAAGTTCTGGCTTACAAAAATGACATTTATTTTGGCTTAAAGTAAGACCAGCAGCTAATAACCGAGACACAACCTCACGAAGAGTAGAAAGATGTTTTTCGAAAGTTGGCGTACAAATTACAATATCGTCAAGATACGTAAAGACATATGGTTCCAAATCAGCACCAATAACCCTATCAATTAGGCGTTGCCACGTTGCCGGCGCCGTATGCAAACCAAACGGTAGGCGGCGAAATTGAAATAACCCCCTATTAGGCACAGTAAACGCTGTTAAAGGGCGTGAGGAAACAGCCACAGGTATCTGCCAATATGCGGATTTAATATCAAGAGTCGTAAGATAATGTGCGTCACGAAGTTTATCCAAAGTACTTGATACATATGGAATAGGATAAGCATCAGGTTGACTGACTTTATTAAGTTGGCGATAATCAACACAGAACCGATAACTACCATCTTTCTTTTTAATCATTACTATCGGAGATGATCAAGCAGAAGTCGAAGGTTCTACCACTCCCTCATCCAACATTTTCTTTAACTCAAGATCTACCTGTTTCTGCAGAGCAGGAGAAATAGGATAATATCGCTGCTTAATAGGCGACGATGTGGTTTTAATCTCATGTTCAACAAGATGAGTGCATCCTAACTTATTTCCCATTTTACTAAAAACTTCTTTGACAAAACAATCTAATTGTTCTCGCTGAACTTCAGATAAATGTTCTACAGCCTGTATTGCATTAACTTCCGGGATCAAGTGATCTTTCGAGAAGGTCCATTCGTTAATTCTAAGATCGGTTACAATACCCATTCTACGCAAAAAATCGCATCCCAAAATCAAGGTATGGGGTACGGAAGGCACAACTAATAACTCACAAGTACAAACTCTATCGCGAAGCATAAGTGGTACTGTAACTATACCTAATATTTGACATTCTGCACCGTCAGCAACATTACATGTCCTATCTTTACTTGGTGTAAGCCTACAATGACCTTTCAACAGCTCCCATCCCTTTCTACCAACAACAGTATGCGAAGCACCCGAATCTAACAATCCAAGAATCTCATTACCAAAAATTGAAACTTTAAGATACGGTCTCTCATCAGGACCTGCGTGACTTAAAATATAATCTAAAACAGCTTTAGAACTAAAATCCGAATTATTTACAACATTGACCGAAGAATTTATTCGACACCGCGCTATTCGGTCGTCTAGCGGCGTCGACCCCCATTTCCCGAACATGAAGGGCATGTACGGACAGTAAAATCAGGTCGTCCACAACCATAGCAATATTGTTTACTATTTGCTGAACAGTTACGCGCAAAATGATTCGGTTTATCACATTTCCAACATCTCAAATCAGAAGGCTTGGTTGAATTGATTACGTTCGGTGGGTTATTACTACGAGTTTGAACGTAACCCTCATTTGAGGATACATTCACAGTATGAATCCTAGCATTACATTTCGACTTTTGATAGGCTAGATCGGGTTCTAACATTCGATTTCCCTGAGTGGGAGGTCCACGGAACCGTTGTGCACGCACATGTGCATCTTCAACAGCTTTACACACTCGAAGTAATTGTGAAAAGGAAACTATGTTCTCTAAAACCAGTTGGGTTTGGAAATGTGGTAATAAATTCCTACGTATTAGATTAAGGCGCTTTGTTTCAGAAGGCATCGATGGTAACCGATGGAATAAGTTTTCCATTATCGACACAAATACGGTCACGGGTTCATCGGCCCCCTGAGTACGATTGCGTATTTCATCCCATAAACAAGCTTCATAATCACATGGAAGAAAAGCTGAACGTAACGCATTAACTAACTGGTCCCAATTATACCAAGTATTTTTAACCGATCGATACCAAATCAAAGCATAATCGGTGAAAAATTCAACAGCCAAAGTAAAAAGTTGTTCCTTAGTAACCCCACGCGCCATTCGCAATTCTTCAACACGTTCTAGAAAACTAGCAAGTCCCGATTGACCATCAAAACGAAGGTTCCATTTATTCATCGGAAGGTAATTGTTATAACGTGGAGTAGCATCAATGACTTTAGTGCTGTTAAAACCAATAGGTGTCGGTAACGTTTGAAACTGTTGACTATCAATTACATTTGAATAATTAAATTGGTTTGTTGATTGATTGGCTTGTAATGGCTCATCGTCAAGGTCCATCAAGTTAACTGTTTGTGAACTAGAAGGAACTACAGGTTCATTTTCAAATGTTAATCTGGACTCGAGATCGTCCATAGCCCCTAAACACCTATTATATAGCTCATCTTTATTATCTGCTGAAGACCCCTCAAAAACTAACCGTTCTAGTCGATTTGAAATATGTACCAAGCGGGTCTGAATACGTTTATAATCATTACCACCCCTAACAAATGACTCAGAAGCTAGTATCTCTTCCACAAGAATGTCAAGCTTCCTACTGCATATATCCAATTCTTCTACGTTATTCAATTCTACTTCCGGGAACGAAGCATTTCCCGTCTTCTCTAACCTAATACGCGCTCTAAGCAATTTACGCTTTTCCGGCATATTTCCCTTACAAACAACTCCCCGTATTCGTAATTCATAATCTATCTCGTCTACCAATAACCTATCAACATCCATTCTGATTCCTCAAAGTAAAACCCTTTTTACCACAAGTATACCGTTTTATGTATTATTCTCAAAGTAATTCTTTGGTTTGTCACGTTCTGACGATATTTTTCCACTTACATAAACGAGTACAGAAAGTTATGTATAACTATTGTCAGTATTGCTCCTTTCTATTATAGTACGACCTAAAGGTATATGTTCCAATCTTGTTAAAGCCCCCGTTGGGTGCCAAACTTGTTAGCTATATTTATCTATAAATTCCTTTACCTACCTTTAGGTCATCGCTATATCTCTTAGTTAACAATCGATCACTATAAAGGTATATTTGAGGCCCGTCTTTAGCATCAGTGAAGACGTCGCGGATTCTAGTTTATGATGTTATAAATGGCGCCAACAAGTTAAACTCAAATATACTGATATAAGCCAAGAAACTTGTAACTTCACTTTCTATCAACTAATAACAATACGATTATTGAACTCCCTATCAAAATGAAAGAAAGCAATACTTGTAGCTGGTTTTATTACTACTCGAACATTACTACCATCGATCAGACAATTAGCATCTTTACTATTACTACCTCACGCAGGGTACCCCAAATAGTTTAACTTAAACCGCTCGTAAGTTTAATTGTTACACAGTTTTTATATGCAAAAATATCATCAGATTCTAGCTACAACACTTATCTTTGTGCCGATATACTCGCAGACATTTAATACGTCCCGTTACTCCTATCACATGTCAGCTTGACAGGTTCCAACCTCGGCTGTCATTCGCTATACATCGACCCCCAATACTGCGGTAGATTAGCTTTCCAAGATTTTCCGCCTAATAGTTGTTGCTATAAATCGAATTTCCAGGTAACAAAAGGCAAATTCCACATTAAACTACATACCCTGTTCACAGGCAATAAACTTCGCAATCGTTGTATTCGTGTTTCCCAGATCGCTTCACAGCTTGAATATAAATATTCATTGGAAAAATGACATCTGCTTAATGATCTCCCTTACAGAAACGGCTGGCCAGTAACCCAATTCTTTACTATCACCAAACCAGAATAAATGGCGAGATTGTCATTTACACCCCACGAAAACTCTTGCCTTTTTTAAAAGCTGATATACAAATTTTCTCTCAAACAAAACCAACCTTGTTTTTATATCTCCTCTAGCAACGAACAAAGCCAATCTGATATTAATTTTTATCGCGTCACTCTCACTATATTCCTCATTCAACACTAGTATTAATATCAAATGCTTTTGACACGTAACAATGGAGAGGTACAATTAAATACTATATATTTACATAATGCTGTTCTGCAATCCTGTCGCATGAGGAACCGTTAATATGCAGAACAATTAAGGACTTTAATGACGGGTTTGGTAGTTAAAATAGCACAAAAACTATTTAAACGTAAAATTACACCAGTCCGTGCTTTCAAGTACAATTACAGCATATATGGGAATTTTGTGGTGATCACTAAGATTAACTTCCGTTATAGTAACCCGGAAGGTACACAGCTTAAAGTGAAATAAAGTGTAATGAACAATGGGCTATTAATATATATAAAATTTTTATGCCAACACATATTAAATAATAATATCTAAATTCTTGTGTAATTTCAACAGCCACCCAAAAATTCTGCTGTCACACTTTATTTATTGTTTAATTCACCAGCCCGATATTTATTAATTTACTCATAAATTATAATGACTAGCTCTGGGAACATGCAAAACTCTATTTCAACAGGTTGAGTCTCGACAAAAATTGGTCCTATGACAACTATGTTAAATAGTATTAGCTCAAATGCAAACCACTGAATTTTGATATCAATATATGTATTATCGCTAACCTTATTTTACCTTGCGGTGTGGAAACTGGTGCCTTATAGGCTTTAGCATCTAGCGAAGCAGTGCTCAACCTGGCTCAGTTTCATGCTTACGTAGCAACTATTGCCTTAGGCGTGTGTCTTGGTGAAGTGTTGACCATGTGACTCTATCTCTTTGGTCTGTGATTTCGAGTAGAGCATAGTTAATTTGGTGCCCAACTGTGGATGATCTCACCGAATCCAATACCGATCGCCAAAGCTACGGAAAAATTCCGGCCCCTGCAGGATTCGAACCGAGGACTTGCTTAATGCTTAATGCTCTGTCAACGATGCTATTCGGCATCAATTTGTTATCAATATAACTTCAAATTAATTCATTTTTGCTTTTTTATTATAAAGACCTTCACAGACAAAAATTATATAAAAATAATCGAAAACACCTCGTTAAACAGACGGCAGAGTAGGGAGATCCTCTTGTCTCTTAGCAACTTTAGCATTTCCATCTGGATTTGCTCTGAGCCTGTTGCCTTCGCGCATTTTGCCTTCTCGATCGCATTGTCTTCCTTGGTGATCACAGGGCCGCTCATGGCTTCGTGGCTACCGTGCGTCTTCGAAGAGCTCTTTCACCTATCGTTTCCACACTTGCAGTAGCTGGTTCGGATTGATGATGCGGTTTTCCGTATGATCAACAAGTTTCCGGACTCCTCCGCACCCCTGACATCTCCTTTACCATTTTGTGGCGGTAGAAAGTGTCATACCGTTCTTTACATACTTATATTTTTTTACATTGCAGCATATACTATACTGATCGCGCTTGCTTGATCTCCTGCCTTATTTCACAATTGATCTCGTTGTACCGTGCTCATCTGTTTCCTTTTAGTGGGGTCTTAGCTGTATAAGAACCAAAATCTCTCTGGCCAGCCACTCGTGCTTTGGCTTGAAGCCATCCTCGCAACTTCTTCTTGGATTGAGAAACTCTCAAGGTTACATGTGTCATTAACAAGAATATGTTCTTTAATCCAAATTTAAGCCAACGAAAGGCAATAGTCTGAAGGGACGTCTTCACCAACTTGAAAGAGTTTTCAAATTCCTAAGACATGGTTCCGCAGCGGTTTGAGTTCGTAGCCATATAGTTTCCTTGTACAGTATACTCTGTTTTTTGTTTGATGCAGCTCATCTTTATGTAAATGGCTTATTAATGAACAAAATTTTAGACACTGAGCAACAAATGATTAGTTTAAAAATTCACGAATCACCATTTTATATAATCGTTTACTGCAACATATCAACTGTGTTTAAACTTGATTTAAACACACATAAATTTTATTTTCTAAAATTTACGAAATCCAGTCGCACGTTTTTAAATGCAATTCCCATTTATTAGCAAGAAAATTTTAATGTTGCAATCACCAGTCTTTGCCTCATAATTACTAAATTTAATATGTTTAAATTAGATTAAAAATATATATTTCAGTCCAAATTTACGGAACATTATTCATAATTTAAAAGCCAGTGTTATTACGCAATCAGACGAGTTAAAGACCAGGAAAAATGCAAATCTGCACTTCATGCACAATACCGACCTACAGTAGCAAGTTCAACGGGCGACCTTCGCTCTAGCAGGAAATAAAAACTGAAGAATTGCTACACTGCTGTTTTGTAATTTAAACACTCTGCGCCAGTAAACTGTACATATGAACTTTGATATTGTTACTTCGTTAAGCATTTTAATTTTGTATAAATACCACTTTATTTTTATAATAAAACAATCGGCATTTAATGTTTGATTCATTCACTACGTCGCCACTCCTATACCAAGCCATAATACTGTCGAGATGTGAGGCTGCATCTCAGGAGTGGTCTTACTGTCGTCCCTTTAAGTGCCATTGACTAAGCTGGCTTAAAGCGTAAATGCAGTCTTATTTACGCGCTTAAAATTAGGGATAGAATCAGCGCAAAGTAACGGAATCCTGAAGCAGCCTCTCAGGCAATTCTGTTCATGGTCCTTTGAGCCGGATCTGTCTCCAACTAACGAAAAAACACATCCCGAGAAGAATACAACATCTGCCAACCACCCAGTTCCCAGAAAATGGCCAACAACATGGAGGAATTCAACAAATTAGCTATCGCCCAAGAAGAGCTCGCGCAGAAGATAAAGCAAATATTATCCAACAGCAAAAAGGACCCTGCCAGCCGAAAAAATGAAGCCTACATCGCCAGTCGCAACAAAACGCTGGACGAACTTTGGAACACTGCAACTAAAAATCATGCAGAAATGGGGCAGCTAAGTATTCCAACTCATAATTATTTTAAAACAGGGTATTACGACCAAATTAAAGCCATATACGGCGAAGCAAAAAGTTACTTGCAGAGCTGTTCAAAATCAACGGAAATTTCCAACCCCTCCGTAAGCAGAACGCAAGAGGAAATGGTGGCCAACCCCGAGCAAAAAGTTCGTATCCGAAAACTGCAGATTCGGATTCAGAATTTTAAGCAAGCGATGGACGACGCCGAACTAACACAAGAATTAGGGAGGCCCGCCATCACGACAAGGGAATTAAGAGAAAAATGGGATCGTGTGGTCGAGATGGACGAAGAAGTTATGTCAAACGACATGGCTTCAGAACAAATGCACTTCAGTCCTGAATATACTACGTTGAAAGACAGGTATAGAAATTTAATTATTTTATTGCAAGCGCCGACAAGGAACGAGCAAGCAGCAGCCATCTCGCTTCCTCAAGTCAAAATTCCCATATACGAGGGAAATTATGAGGAATGGGCCACTTTCAAGGACCTGTTCACCAAATTAGTAGATGACAACCAGAATATGGACGATGTCATCAAGATGCAATATTTAAAGACGCATGTTAAGGGAGAGCCAAGCCGACTGATCCAGCATCTAGCTGTTACCCAAGCAAACTACAACACCGCCTGGAATCTGCTGCAACAAAGGTATCAAAATAACCGCCTTATTCTAACTAAATTGCTAGATACCATATTCGATCTGCCGGTCCTCTCCAAAGAGTCAGCCCAAGGGTTAAAAAGATTGCACGACTCCATCAAGGAATGTGTGGCGGCAATCAAAAATTTAGGCATCTCCACGGACAGTTGGGGTCCGTGGATTAACAGAGCTATCGCTCGAAAATGGGATCCTGAAACCAACAAATTATATGAACAGTCGCTTCAATGTCCAAATGAAGTCCAAAATTTAATGGCTTTCCTGCAAGTGCGGTTCCAATCCCTAGAATCCATAGATGGAGCTCGAAAGCCCACGCAGGAAAGACCACAGAAGAATTACGCTTCCGCATCCCTAAATTGCAAGCTGTGCCATGGAGATCATTACATCGACAACTGTAGTCAATTCCAGAGGCTACCTACCCACGAAAAACTAGAAGCAGTAAAATCCAATCGATTGTGCTATCGATGCTTGCGGCACGATTCAAATATATCATGTCGTGCCTATTTTAATTGTAGGATCTGTCGCTTCCCGCATCATACACTGCTTCATAAGGCCGCTCCCTGCCCAAAGGATGAGAACGTCAGCTCATGCAGCAGCTATGAAGACTTCCAACGCTCCAGAAAAGAAGCCGAAGTCGGACATCATCACCGCCAATTTAGGCGCACAGGAGAGCCAAGTTCTACTTGCCACAGCAATGGTTCAAGTAAAGGCAGCATCCGGGATGACTTATCTATTACGAGTATTAATAGATCCCGAGTCTCAGGGGTCGTTTATCACGGAAGCATCAGCCCAATTATTGGGGTTACCCAGGACCAAAGTTCGAGCTGAAATCACAAGAATTGGGAACAGCGAGCCAAAAATTGCCAAATGGAAAATCCTAGGTTTGATCACACCTAGATTTTCAAGTAACTTTTCCCTACCTGTCAATTTACTAATACTTCCTAAACTTACCAAAGCCATGCCTTCATCCCCCATCCCAAACATAAATATAGATTCCTGGAGCAATACCTTCATCGCCGATCCAACCTTCAACCGACCCGGTCCTATAGATATAATTCTAGGCGCCGAGGAATATTCAAAAATAATTCTAGAAGGAATCACTAGAACAAAGGATGGCATCTTGGGACAAAATACCAAACTGGGTTGGGTATTATCTGAAACCATTGGAAGACAGCATAACGACAGCATTAAAATCAACACCATGGTTGCCAAAATTGGAGAAGAATATCAGTTGCAGAAATTCTGGGACACAGAAGAAGTACCCACACAAAGAACACTTTCCCCCAAAATATCAGGTACGTGAAAAGAAATCACAGAATCGGTACAGGAAAGACCGCAGAAAATCGAAGCTTCCGAAACTCTTAATCATGGAGGTCACTACATCAAAAGCTGTGGTCAGTTCCGAAGTTCACCTACCAATGACAAGCAAACAACCCAGCAGGTGAAGAAAATATTAACAACCGATCCTACAGCGGAAGAACGAGCAATCGCAGCTGCCAATATAAAGAATACGGAAGTTCAACATCCTGTTATCATCGAATGTGAAAAGGTAGCATCTTCTCATCCACAAGAAAATCACCAAGTGCATGGAACCTCCGAAGTCCTCACTCACGAGATCCTCGTTCATGAAGTCCGCATCCACGAAGTTCCCATTCAGGAAGTTCCCATTCACAAAGTCGATGGACAGAAAGGAAAGGAACTTGCAGGCCACGAACAAATCATCGTTGAAACTCGTACAGCAGCTCCAAGCAGTGGATGCAGTCCAGAAATTGCAGTTCACGAAAAAATCGTTGGAACTCCTCCAGATGGTTGGACAGCAGCTCCTAGCGATGAATGAAGCCAAGAAGTTGCAGCAATAACTGCTGCTAACAAGAAACCCTCCGAGTCCACTAAAAATTTGACAACCATTGGAGGGTGGCACCCAGAAAAGGCAGCAATAACTGCTGCTAACAACAACACCTCCGAGCCCACTAAAAACTTGACACTCGGTAATGGACGGAGCCCAGAAGTTACAGCAATAACTGCAGAAAATGGAAAACCCTCCGACTCCATTAAAAACTTGACACCCGGTGGAAAGCGGCACCAGGACTTGTCGGCAGGGGATGCAGGAAAAGAAAAATCCGAAACCAAACACTTCGCACCTAGCGATGGATGGAGTCAAGAAGTTGCAGCAGGAACTACAGCAATCGAGAAACCCTCCGAGTTCAATAAACAATTAGCACCTAGTGGAGGGTGGCATCAAGAAATGGCACAAAGAAATGCAGCAAGCGAGCAAACCTCCGAGTTCGCTAAGCTCTTAGCCCCTCATAGAAGATGGAATCAAGAAGACGGCTTATTAAAGTCTGCGAGGGAATTTACCAAAAATACGCAATGTGGAATACCGATACGGAATCTTTTAAAACAGCTAACCTCGGCAAGAGTGATATTAATTATCGTATTCACTCATATAATGTTCGTCTCCAAAGGAAGAGGCAGCCGATGGACGTTGTCGGGATGTTCCAAACCAATTGGTAACATATTCAACGACACGATAACACAAAAGCTCTTTTACAGAAATAGCAAAGGAGCCAGTGTTGCAGCAACCGAACCACTTCGAGGATTTACAACCCTCTCGGTTAGACCTGCAGCATCATCTGAAGGAAGTAGCATGGAGAGCCATCCGACGTCGCTACTACCTATCCAGAGGAATAATCAACAGCGTCTAAAAGACGTGACATGGAAAACCATCCGCCATCATTCCTATCTATCCAGCGGGATCACCGGCAGCATACTGGGAGCCGCCATTTTAATAGGAGCCTTCTACTACATTCGGAAAAGGATCAACCGAAGGAAGCATCAATCCAAACAACGCCAGTCAGCCGTAGAAGAATATCCTCTAAAAACCCTTAATGTGGAAAAAACAATATAGTTTTCCTTTTCTTTTTCTTCAGCCTAAAATTGGCAATATGTTTAAACGATTTAAACACACATAAATTTTATTTTCTAAAATTTACGAAATCCAGTAGCACGTTTTTTAATGCAATTCCCATTTATTAGCAAGAAAATTTTAATGTTGCAATCACCAGTCTTTTCCTCATAATTACTAAATTTAATATGTTTAAATTAGATTAAAAATATATATTTCAGTCCAAATTTACGGAACATTATTCATAATTTAAAAGCCAGTGTTATTACGCAATCAGATGAGTTAAAGACCAGGAAAAATGCAAATCTGCACTTCATGCACAATACCGACCTACAGTAGCAAGTTCAACGGGCGACCTTCGCTCTAGCAGGAAATAAAAACTGCAGAATTGCTACACTGCTGTTTTGTAATTTAAACACTCTGCGCCAGTAAACTGTACATATGAACTTTGATATTGTTACTTCGTTAAGCATTTTAGTTTTGTATAAATACCAGTTTATTTTTATAATAAAACAATCGGCATTTAATGTTTGATTCATTCACTACGTCGCCACTCCTATACCAAGCCATAATACTGTCGAGATGTGAGGCTGCATCTCAGGAGTGCTCTTACTGTCGTCCCTTTAAGTGCCATTGACTAAGCTGGCTTAAAGCGTAAATGCAGTCTCATTTACGCGCTTAAAATTAGGGATAGAATCAGCGCAAAGTAACGGAATCCTGAAGCAGCCTCTCAGGCAATTCTGTTCAAACTGTGAAATTATGGGTCCTTTAATTTTAGGATAAAATGGGCGCATGGTGAACGTAATACATGTTCAATAATAATTATTTCGGATTAGATATGAAGACCCTGATGAAAATTATTGACTTTGGCAGTATAGAGCTGCAAACCATATGGCTAGAATCTCATTATGATTATGGATAATGAAGATAGAATGTCTAGGGCATATAATATGTTTATGTTAGTAGTAAAGTGGGTTTGTTACGGTGTTTGTTAGAAATTACACACACGAATAACTCCACCACTTTTAATATTCTTTATTTACGCAACGGATTACAGACATAAATTAACTGGTTACGGATTTGCTACTATGCTATTACAAGTGTGGATCGAATAGGTCTTTTTAATCAGCATACATGTGAACGTTTGTGGATCTGACACTTAGCTCCTGAAACATCCCAAAATGAATGCTTCAGTATGTATGAGATTAATATTAAACATGTGGGAATCTGACCCAACATGTGCCAGACGACCAGAGTGGTTGTTGGGCTAAGACCTAGTACGCAATGATCCTCTTCAACCCCATCGCTCTGGTTTATATACCCATGTTACACAATTTACACAATATACAAAAAGGATTTTCTATTCTAGTGACAACAATGGTATTGTATCTATTGGGCAAAAGGGTCGACACACTTTCACTAGCGCGCACAAGGGTTGGAGTTTTATGATGCACCCACTGGACATTCACTTTCGATTTTTGAAGCTGCAGTTTTACTGCCGTATTGTTCGTCCACTTTCGCTTCTTATTTAGGAAAGTGTTCGTCAGATTTGAGCATTCCTTTTCGCTTTTGTTTGCAGGAACTCGTGGACGTTTACAGAGTTTCTCTCTTTTGTATTCCGTCGTACAAATCACTTTTTGACATTAGTCGTTTTTACCCCTTTAGCTCGAAAGTTTTCAAATGGCACTTAAGCTAACTGCTCGCACTTCAAGAATTTTTATTGCACGCACTGTTTAATTTTATGGGCGAGTTTCCTTTCTTTGGAATTCTTACGCTAACTGTTGACAACGAGTTATTGCGATTTATGGCTTCACTACATGACCCCCTTACCAGTGGTTAAGCCACGAGATTATGCTGCCCGGAAGTAATCCGGGAAATGTACTCGCCGTCCACTTCTGGTGGTTGTCGTCTGCTTGTTTGTATCGGCGTCTTTGTGCGCCGCGGTGCTGCTTGCAGCTTGCTCCTGCTCTGGCTCAGCTGCAAGATAGGCGGGTTTGAGCCTATCTATCGTGGTCGTCACTGGCTTGCCGCGGATTTCGACGCTGAAGGTTTTTGCTGCTCTGGAAATCACACGGAATGGTCCATTGTAAACAGCTTGCAGGGGCTTGCGCGTCGCATCGTTTCTGACGAACACATGTGTGGAAGTCGCGAGATCCTTGAAGACGAATGCTTTGCGCTGGCCATGATGCTGAGCTGCAGTCGGGCGTACCTTGTCAAAATGCTCTCTGAGCTGGTTTACGAAATCGGCTGCATGTACGTCTTTCGTAGCAGTAAAAAATTCCCCTGGTAGTCGAATGTTTTCGCCGTAGACCATCTCGGCTGAGGTAGCGTTGAGGTCTTCCTTGATGGCTGTGCGAATGCCCAAGAGAACTGCTGGCAGGTGCTCTGTCCATTTGGTGTCTGTGTGGCACTCAATTGCGGCTTTTAGCTGGCGGTGAAATCTTTCTATCATGCCGTTAGCTGCCGGATGGTATGCTGTCGTGTGCATGTGCTGCGATCCCAAAAGGTTGGCTAATTCCTTGAACAGATTGGAGGTGAACTGCCGGCCGCGGTCCGTTGTGATCCGCAGAGGCACTCCAAATCTAGCTATCCAGCTACTGAAGAAGGCTCTGGCCACCGTTTCAGCCGTGAAGTCAGGGATTGGTATGGCCTCAGGCCATCGGGAGTAGCGATCGATGCATGTCAGGCAGTACGTATTGCCTAGCGATGAAGGAAGTGGCCCAACAAGGTCGAGATGCACGTGCTCAAACCTGGAGGAGGGCGTGGAGAAGTTTCCCACTGGTGCTGCTACGTGCCTGGTGATCTTCGAGCGCTGACATGGGATGCACGTCTTGCTCCAAAGGCTGCAGTCCTTGCGTATGGAAGGCCATACAAACCTGGAGGAGACGAGCTGCGTCGTGGCTCGAATTCCGGGGTGAGAGAGGTTGTGGAGGGCGTCGAACAGCGGGCGTCGGAACTGCTTCGTGACAAAAGGGCGTAGTGTCCCCGTAGTCGAATCGCAGTAGACATCCGCATCCTGATCCGGGAAGTAGACCTTCTTCAAGACTAGCACGGCCTCAGGGTGTAGGAATGTCTTCAACTCGGCATCCGATTCTTGCGCTTTTTCCAGCGCTTTGTAGTTAATTGGGCTGCCTGGAAAAGCTGCTGAACAACCTGCAACAGACACACGTGATAATGTATCCGCGGGAATGTTGTCGCTTCCAGCGACATGACGAATATCCGTCGTGAACTGTCCAATAAAGTCCAGGTGACGGAATTGTCTGGGCGAGGCGCGTTCTGGCTTTTGTTGAAACGCGTATATTAATGGCTTGTGGTCGGTGTAGAGCGTGAACTTTCGGCCTTCTACAAAGTAGCGGAAGCGCTTCACAGCCGAATAAGCTGCCAGTAGCTCCCGATCGTAGGCGCTGTATTTCTTCTGGGCAGCGTTTAGCTTTTTGGAGAAAAACGCTAAGGGCTGCCATGCTCCGTCCACATGCTGTTGTAGCACAGCTCCCATGGCGACATCAGATGCATCAACCATGACTGATGTTGGAACTGCAGGTGCTGGATGCGCCAGGAGGGTAGCGTTTGCTAGTATTGTTTTGGAGCGTGAGAAAGCTTCTTCCGACTCTGGGTTCCATTGGATTTCCGTTTTTGGCTTTACTTTGGGTCCTTGCAGGTGTTTATTCATCGGAGTCAAGACTTCTGCTGCGTTAGGAAGGAACCTTCTGTAGAAGTTCAGCATTCCTAAGAAACGGCGCAGCTCTTTAATTGTCTTGGGCTTGGGCACTTGCTTAATAGCCTCGATGCGGTCTTCTGGGGGTTTAATTCCTTCTTGTGAAATGGAGTACCCAAGGAAGTTGACGCTGGGCTTGCCAAGGTTACATTTTGCCGAGTTGATCAGTACTCCATACTCGCTGAGCCTGCTGAAGAGTTGGCTGAGGTGCTCCAGGTGCTGTTCCTCTGATGTGGAAGCTACCAGTAGGTCGTCAATGAATGCGTAGCAAAAGTCGAGTCCTCTGGTAACCTCATCTATAAAACGCTGGAACGTCTGGGCAGCATTCTTTAAACCAAAACTCATAAATGGAAATTCGTACATTCCGAATGGAGTTGTAATTGCTGTCTTGCAGATATCGTCGCTGTGGACTGGGATTTGGTTGAAGGCTCTTACCAGATCGATTGTTGAGAAGATCTTGCAACCAAAAAGATTGTGTGCGAAATCCTCGATGTGTGGCACAGGATAGCAGTCAGGAAGAGTTCTTGCATTTAGTGCTCGATAATCCCCACAGGGTCGCCATCCACTGTCTTTCTTGGGTGCCAGGTGAAGTGCTGCAGACCAGTTACTCTTAGATGGGCGAGCTATGCCTTGATCGAGCATAAATTGGAACTCTTTCTTGGCTGCGTGTAACCTATCCGGTGGTAGTCTTCTAGGCCTGCACGTGACAGGAGGTCCAGCTGACGTAATTATTCGATGTGTAGTGGCATGTTTTATTTTCTTAGGCAGAACTGACGGACGCGCGATGTCCGGGAACTTCGCTAGAAGCTTATGGAAAGCCGAGTCGCCGGAAATTGTTTTTATTTGTGGCGATACACACTCCCGCACTACACCGATTGCTTTCAGCTGGGTTACATTGTCTATTAGGCGCTTGTTTCTAATATCAACAAGTAAACCGAAGTGGCTGAGAAAGTCTGCGCCAATTATCGGCTTGTCGATGTCTGCGACGACAAATTTCCACGAAAATGTTCGCCTCAGCTTAAAATCTAAGTTTAACACTATATGTCCATATGTACTAATTACCGAGTTGTTTACCGCGCTAAGTTCGTACTCGGTACGCGCACGCGGTCCTTTTATAAATGTTCTCGGCAATACACACAAATCCGCCCCTGTGTCAATCAGGAAAAGCCATTTAGTTGACACGTCCGTTAGAAAAAGGCGGCGATTGTTAGACAAGGAGTCATGTGCCGCGTTTACGAACTCCCCTGATCGTTTTTTTGGTAGTGGCACGGTTGAGTACATTTCGTTGCATTGTCTTTAAATCGGCGGTGGTACCAACAGATTCGCGACGAAGATTGCGACCTGGAACGGTACCGTTGTGTGCTATTGCTTCGCGGCTGTTTTTCCCGGCTCATCCGTGCAACTTGCTGGGATAAGTCAGCAACTTGCTTGCACAGCTGATTGATTTTCTCGTCGTCGCCGCGGGAAACAGTGGTTGCCACCTGGAACGTCCTGGGGGTGATTTCGGCAATTTTGTCTGCCAAGGTGGACACAGCTTGGAGATTGCTGCTTGCTTGCGTCATCAGGATAGCCTGCATGCTATCTGGAAGTCGCCCGATCCATAATGTACGTATGAAGTTCTCTGGTACCTCGCCGTCTACTAAATTCGTGAGATGCCTCAAAAATTGGGACGGTGTGCGATCGCCTATTTCCTCGTGCTCTAGAAGTTGTTTTATCTTCTGCTCGCGAGAAGTGGATAGGCGCTTAATTAGAGCCTGTTTGAGCGTCTCGTACATGTCTTGACGTGGCGGGTTGGTGAGGATGTCTTCGACTTCTTGGGCATATTTATTGTCTAGATTAGCACTTACGTAATAATATTTGGTGGTATCTCGCGTAATGTTGTTGAGGGCAAACTGTCCTTCTAGCTGTACGAACCACAGTGCAGGTTTTGTTGGCCAGAATGGAGGTACTCTGATGTTAGTTCTGTCGATTGAACTGGTTGTTGATTCGCTGTTGGTAGTGACAGATATGTTGCCTTCTGTTTCCATCGTGAAATGTCGTAGCGGACTTCACTTAATTTTAATTCACTGTTTACCGATTACCCGGTCGCGAACGCGAGTTTTTAATCACCAATTTAGTTTAATTTACGATGTTCTTAGTCCGGGGCACCAATAAAGTGGGTTTGTTACGGTGTTTGTTAGAAATTACACACACGAATAACTCCACCACTTTTAATATTCTTTATTTACGCAACGGATTACAGACATAAATTAACTGGTTACGGATTTGCTACTATGCTATTACAAGTGTGGATCGAATAGGTCTTTTTAATCAGCATACATGTGAACGTTTGTGGATCTGACACTTAGCTCCTGAAACATCCCAAAATGAATGCTTCAGTATGTATGAGATTAATATTAAACATGTGGAAATCTGACCCAACATGTGCCAGACGACCAGAGTGGTTGTTGGGCTAAGACCTAGTACGCAATGATCCTCTTCAACCCCATCGCTCTGGTTTATATACCCATGTTACACAATTTACACAATATACAAAAAGGATTTTCTATTCTAGTGACAACAATGGTATTGTATCTATTGGGCAAAAGGGTCGACACACTTTCACTAGCGCGCACAAGGGTTGGAGTTTTATGATGCACCCACTGGACATTCACTTTCGATTTTTGAAGCTGCAGTTTTACTGCCGTATTGTTCGTCCACTTTCGCTTCTTATTTAGGAAAGTGTTCGTCAGATTTGAGCATTCCTTTTCGCTTTTGTTTGCAGGAACTCGTGGACGTTTACAGAGTTTCTCTCTTTTGTATTCCGTCGTACAAATCACTTTTTGACATTAGTCGTTTTTACCCCTTTAGCTCGAAAGTTTTCAAATGGCACTTAAGCTAACTGCTCGCACTTCAAGAATTTTTATTGCACGCACTGTTTAATTTTATGGGCGAGTTTCCTTTCTTTGGAATTCTTACGCTAACTGTTGACAACGAGTTATTGCGATTTATGGCTTCACTACAGTAGCATTACAAATAAAATCAGAGACGGCTATATTAAAACAACCCACTTAAAAATACATCTTTGCCGGCAGCAGCTGCACCTTGGAGTCCCAACAAATACTTTGCAATGTACTTGCGCATTGTGACATCGCGTAAGCTGCACAAAGTAAGGATACCTAACATATGTTTAGCAAACGATAACTTTCCACATTTGAACTCAGTATTCTTTGTCCAGTGATAAGTCAGCGGCAGATTTCAATGAAACACTACTGCACACGCACTCAAAATTTAGGTCTCCTTCCGAAATCAATTCATAATTATTTCAAAATATGCATTGCTTAACTAATTAAATATATTCAAAATTGACGGTAATTCACAATATGCATTACTTAACTAAGGTTCTACTTAAGTGGGTGCTAAGGAAATCACACCGGGCTTAACCAGAATAAGGCGAGCGGAATGCCTCTAGCTAGGTTAGGACTTTACGGCGGCACCAGGACCGATTATTTGCAGACACTCGATTTACCGGGCACGGTGGCTAAACTTGACGAAATAAAACTGAGCAACTACAGCTGAAAGCATCAGAACAGTTTAAGAGCATGACTACGAGCATATCGGTGTTGATCTACGAGTGCTGTAAAAAATTATTTCAAGCTCCGACTCGAATATGATATACTGCACAACGAAATGCAAATGTATTTGAAATTCATATGCTACGCCTTGAGAGTGTTAAATTCGACAACGCCGAAATTGCCTCTACGGGCTGTCAATGTTCTTGAAATGGCTGCCATATCGATGGCACGATAAACTCCAAACATGCGCACGTGTTTACTCGACCGATTGACTGACTTCGGTTCCCCCACACTAACTTAAGCCCGCAAGGAAATATCAAGGAATTGCCTCGATGTGCATAAAAGGGTAGTGGCGTCGTTTAGTCCTTTACTGACAACAAAAGCACCTCCAAATAATTCCGATCTTCAGTACTTTTAATAATAAAACGTAATATAAGGAATGTCATGATATATATTTTTTACAGTCAAGTGTTAGAACGACGCCTGGGAAAAGCCGTTGAAAATGCAAAAATTTAAATTGGCATGATTGGTTGGATATTTGAAAACTAGGGTATTTGAATGTGAAATGTGAGAGAGGCAAATGAACAGTTTAGCTATGCGAGTGTTTGAAAATATGAGTTAGTCTTAAGCAACATTTCAAACTGTACAGACGTTATTGTTTTGAATTATATTTTATATTAGCAAGTTGTGTTTTATTAATAACGACAGTAATCAGAAGTGAGATTATTGTAACACAATATTACATCGAATGTTATGTAACCAATTTGCAGCAAAAGAAGAATGAGATATTAGGTTATACAGAACTCCATTATACGAAACGAAATATAGAGCTAATTGCTATTATATTTCTATACAATTCCAGATATGCCTTTCTGTGCACTTACTGAAAGGGCATGAGAAAAGCAACACTAAATCTCCCGGGAAAGTTTTCAGGGGCAATGTTTCCAGGGGACAGAGAAATTAAATCGGAAAAAGTTTTTCAGTCTGATTTAAAATGTATTATTTACAGCTCGGAGAAGGAACTGAAGCCAGTGCGTGCGGTGACGCAATTAAGAGCAGTCACTTGAATCCGGCCGTGTTCGCCATAGCAAATCTGACTTTTTACTTTGCGGCCCCGGAAATTAAATCCGCAGTCTTCTGACCGCTGGCGCTGGGGCAATTCGCTGTGCCACTATATTTGCTGTTTATTCCATGAATTTCGTGATAAAAATTCGGCTGGGCTGCCACAATGAATGTTTAATGGCTGACCTACGTGCCCAGCAGCAGCCTATAACTCAGCAGTTCTTGAACACGTCTCGACCGTACATGCTTTTTATTCCGATATGAATTTTTCCGTTTCTTTTAAGACTACCGTGAATTAAATGTACTGTAATCGATATATGGAAATTGCATTTCAGATTTCTTGACTTTTCCTATCATCTGCTTTGTATTGATACCAGATACGAGTAGCTCTTATTTGATCATTCAGTCTACAGCAAGCTTACTCATATTAAAACCCACAGACATCCTTCCAAACTAGGAATTGCTAGGCAACAGGTATTATCTGCTTACTAAGAATTTTAGTATGACTTACTGTACTCTAATACGCTCCACTTCAGTTGAAAATATTGATACCGCCACTGTCTTTATATCGATGGTGTGAAGGGAATTGGAAGCGGAAGAGGATGCGTTTCCCAGTCATAACCTTCTCTTCAAAGTTCTGTTCTCGTCTCGTTGAGTATCGCGAAAAATTCATCTTGGTTTTTCATCGCAAATACATCTGTGGTACCTATTAGTGTAACGCGTAAACATTGCACCGTTGCTTGTTAAATTGTGATAAAGAAACGTAACATAAAAGTATATTGTGTTTACAATGGGAATTTATCATGCCGAACCTGCGACTTTCATTCGCTGTAACTTGTGATAAAGTATTGCGGTTTGTTAGGTTATTTTATCTACTTTGGTGTTTTAATGAGACTATTAAAGCACTGTTTTTGCATTCTTTGTTTTCATGAAAAACGCGAAGCGAAACAGCAGCCTTTATTTCAGACAACTGACAGATCGTCACGTTTATGAAATGACAAAATTCAAAGTTTCTGATTATTTTTATGCAAAATACATCAAATCTTGTATGATACGCATTGCAAAGTTGTTTTTAGGTACTTGTGCCTAAAACACTTCAATTTTGCTACTTATATCATAAATAGTTATTAACATAGCAAAGCCACTGTAGTAGAGTTTCATTTTCAACGCTTGAATTTGCGATTAAGAGGGGTTGTTCGCGCGTTAAGATCAATGACTGGAATTAAGAGTAAGATTTAAGATCTAGGTGCAGTATGATGTTCACACGATACCTTCCGGATCACGTATCAAGAGAAGGGCCCTGACAATTAAAAGGAGTAGATTTGCTGTCGAGTAGACTGACGTTCTTACGTAAGGGTAGTCATACGGGACTTTATTGTTAGTCAGGGTGTTATTTCCAAAATTTGTTAGTACCGGATATGCTAAATATTTCCCCGTCATATTACGAGCAACTGAGACTTGTGTTCTGCTATTTGTATGTATCTCACCGAACTTAGACCCACCAAGTCGATTCTTGACTTCTCTCGAACCTAATTCCCTAATGATGATCGCAGATACAGTCACTCATTGAATTACGCTTCTAGCGACTTGCTGGTTCTGGACCATTAAAGATCTTGAGGGTGCATTGGATTTCTCATTGCTATAGATCCCGCAGTAAGCTGGTACCCCGAGCAATCTCACCCTGGTCTGCTCCGACAGTCCGTATCGAGTTCTTCAAAACATTCCCAATCCAGTCTGGATGACGCTACTGTGCTTGTAAGAACCTTCAGATCTGGCTGGCTGTCGGAGGAAATGTAGCTACGCTTATTTTTATAAGACCTTTTGTTGTACCCCACTGTTTGAAATACCAATACATACTTTCCCAGGAAAAAGGTAAACTTCTCGTGCCACCTTACTATGTATAATCCTGCTCAAGCTCCCGATGTTTGCTTAAGTACTACATACGCAATTCTCATCGCCGAGAGAAACAATGTCACGTAGAAACACCAGGTGGTGCCCTTAAAAATAACACGAGTTTATCCTCGTATCTTTCCAGAGACAATTATACAATCTCCGGATAAATTATTTGGTTCTGTTGGTTTGCTTCTCTGCAGTTTCATAATTTTTCTTTTGATGATGGGATTGAAACAATAAGGAAGCCGACCTGCGATTAATTAATAAAATAAGCAATGGTCGTAAAAATCGCAGATCAACCCCCCTACCATTTATACACCACGGCAGCTCTGAAAAACTCTTTCTTTACTCACCGCGATGGCCGAACTAGCTCAAATATCGGCGGCCTTAGATCGTAGGTTCAAATCATCAGCTATGTACCCTGGAATGTCTTCAAAAAAAGGAAAAGGAAATGGAAATGGTCGCCAGAAATCAAAAGATTTCAAATAATAAGAAGAAAAATAAACTACAAGTGACTAGCGTTTAATTAGTAATCAATAGAAAGTTTTGAAGTGTCAGTAATCAATGATCAGGATAATTAAAATGTAAATAATGTTATAACAAAATTGTGTATCTTAATTGAAGGTTGCGATACGCATAAAATTAAGAACCCCTTTCGGGTTATTTTAATAATTTACCAAAAACATTCGTGGGATATGCATACCTCAGTCATTTAATTAAACCTTCTGTTAGGCTATTGACAATAAAAAAGCGTGACTGTACCTTTTACAGAGGGTCGAAATACATAAAAATAGAAAAATTAAATACTGGGCATAATTAGATATAAGCATGAAAATTTAATGTAAAAAGCAAGAGCATGTATCAAATTGAACAATACATTTTAATAATTGCAAAACGTAGGCATTTAAATTTTAAATAAATGTAAAATCCAGGTATTAAAAAACACGATAAATCTCGAAACTAACCTCGCTTCTTCAGCGCGCACAAATGGCTAACAGCAAACCCAGCCCAGGGTAGCTGCACCCTTCGGTTCAAATAAGTTAGTCGTGAACTGCGACCATATCGTTGAAATCGACGTGGATGCGCCGAAAACTGCTGCAGAAGCATCCCCAAAAAGACCGCAACGCCGAACCCAGCAGGTGTCGAAAGTGCGATAAGGCTTGGCCTCCGAGAAAAACTCGTGTATGAAGCTGGTAATTAAGAGCTAAGAAAAATCTAATTACTATGGAGATAATAAAACAGAAAAGCGCAATCGTACCTGATCATAATCAGCTCTTGGAAGCACACACTGCTCATTAAATTAATTGAGCGCACGTAAATTGACTTGAACATAAACTTGAGCCACGCCGCACGCGGCGGGCAAAGCGAAGACAGCAAGTGCCAAGTACCAACAATTCGTGCCCAAAGGCAAGCTCGGACTCTGATAAGAAATAGCGCGGAGGTCGAGAGGGCATCGCGCAAATGATAAGAGCTTGATGCAGGTAGAAAATACGCTGCTTTGGAAAATTTACGAATTTGAAATGCAAAAGGATTTATAATTCAACTAAAAATATACAGGTTACGCCTGAAATAATTGGATAAATGGCGAAACAATTAGGCTAAGCCAAAAAATTGTTTCAGGATGTCCTACATTAGAGGGAGGTGTAATTAGATTGTCATGCTTATTGTCCCTGAATAAGTTGTTTTGCTAATAATGCGGCTCCTTCACCATTAATAATTTACCCACGCCACCTTGATTTATTGATATATAGGTGTGAAGAGAATGAATGCTCACCGAATAGTCGGGATTCGTATTTAAGTTACTTGGCCATTCCATTCGTTTTCTTATTTTACTATTTCACTAAGCAAATTCAAAAGAATAATAAGAGATAAACGATCAGGCGCAATGGTTTTCTGATCAGCAAAATCACTGGAGCAGAAAACCTATGTTATGAACACGTTAAATAACGGAAGTAGCAGTACGCCACAGGAAGCTATGCTAATTGCCGATGTTTATCACATTTGTTTCCATAATGTCCTGGCAATTAGCCAATTTGCAAATAGCAATTACATAAAATTCGAATCTATAGGCACATCTTTCCACAGCAGCGCATCGCAGAGTAAAATTAGTGGCACGTCACCTAATTAGCGCCGAGTGCCTAGTATCAAATTAAGCAAGAGCACACAAAGGTCGCTTAATTGCCAGCTTTATTATGTTGTAATAACCCATTCGCACGGCTTTAGAAACAGAGCGGCATGTAACATGAAACGCGACAACGCGAATTCGTTCGGGGTGTCAGACGCACGTCGGGGGGACTACGGCTGACAGCTATATTCATCTGCTCCTCGCCCCAAAACAAATTAGGTATTGCGAGCTATCTCTGAATTTTGAAGAACACCCATGTATTATATATCATCGCCGTCTAGGGCCGCCCCGCGGAAAATAATTCATTTTGCTCTTGCAGCGTGACACCAGCGCGGCTTAGCCTCTTCGGATGCAAATCCACACACTGTGAAGTTAATCGTGACAGCTCTACACTACCGTGTGTTGTTATGCTATGGATACGTTGCACATCATATACCTACGTATATTAAATGAAAGCGATAAATTGATCACTATAAACATATTACTGCGTTTTGAACAATCTGCATTATTTCTCTTCCAATGCAGATATTGAGTGATACTATCTCCAAAAACGCTTTCAGTACCTTCTGCACGGCTGAATATCGCCATCGGTGTCAGTAACTGGTTTAATATACAGGGTCTATAAGTAACCTTTAAACGAATTTTGAGGAAATAGAAAAGCTTTCAAAGCACAATAGCAAAGTGATTAGGAAAACATTGCGGCTTTAATTAAAGTTTCGTTTATAGTAATTACAATAATTCGCTTGCAAACAAAAGTCACAATGGAGTATGTATCGCCACATTTAAAGTCCCAGTACATAATTACATTTGGGGTGTTCCTCCGTTCTGCCATACGTGGAACATCTATCCCAGAGTAGTTGCTTACCTCATCTACTATTTTGTTACATTCTGCTTCCATTTTTTTAATCTGGTGTTTTTCCTTTAGAATCGTTAGTTACGTGCTCAAAAATATCATCTCCATAGCCAGCAACTTTTGTTCTTCAGCGGTGTTCATTTGCTAAAACGTTAGTCTGTTAATACATAGCTACATAGCAAAGAACGTCTTCTTGGTTTCCACCTATCTATATGTACTTTGACTTCAACAAATTGATACCGAACACCTAGCATAATGAAGTAAGCCAAAGTACTCGCATTCCATAACGATGCACATTTTTTTACAACTTTCCTTTAACGCTTTTAATATTTTACTACTTATGGTTGTGCTCTATAGAACCTCCCACAATTTTATATGGTAACACAGTCGTAAGCTTTTGTAATGTTTACCAATGTTATTGTATTTCCTCATTCTGACCACTAAAAGTTCTAATAGGTGGAAGTACAAAAAAAACTAATGATAATATTTCTACCCTTTAACATAAGCAGGATAGCGTTTGTTATTACCCAAAGTAGTTCGTAACTAAGATTCAACTAGTAGCTGACCTACTACGAAGGAGTGGTGGATAATTTTATCCAAACCAAAAAGAGCGCTACCAAGTTAATTGTTAAAAAACCCGCGAATCTAAATTGGAAATTCCCCGGAGATATGGCAATCGGTATTTATATTGAAGGGTGCTATATCAAAAATACATCTCTGGAACGCAAGCTCTTTGATAAACTGTAACCTGCCACAGAAAGACCAAGACAAAACGGCAGAATTAACGTGATATTTCTTTCCAATCAATGCAGAAAAATAATATAAGAAGAGGATTCCATGTAAGGCTACAAAATATTGATATATAAGTATTACGTATGTAAGTAATTGAGGCAGACTTAATACTAAACCCATGACGTGTACACGTAACGTTCAATTTATAATTAATTGTAAAAGTACACCTAACGCACACTTAAACAAAGCGCGAAATACTTATGAAATACACATAGAAATCACTTATAAGTCAAGATATCAATAAATGGTAAATCCTGCACAAACAGAAAAAGTTAAATATCGTAAATTCATAAATTGATTTACGCTAATACATTTGGAAAAACGGAAAAGTATCTATTTAAATGAAAGCCAGGTTGTGGCTTATCTCTTAAATCCATCGCCCTAGAAAAACCAAGTCCAAAAAGAGGTCAAAACCGCAAGTAGAAACTCAAATCTAGAAATCTATACTCATAATCGGACATCCAAATCGCGTACATCAATAAATCCCAAATGCGAAGGTGGATGCGGGTGCATTCGAGGAAAACTTACTACAGGTATGAATAGGCTGACAGATCTATCTCCAGTCCCAAGTAAAGTAATAGGGCGGTACTGACATAAAAATCAATAATATAACACGCTTTCTGCAGTACTAAATCCACCACATGTGTTTTTCCCAGATTCCATTTAACTAACCAACGCTGATTGGGAAATAACGAAGATACAGCAACCACCCAATTACATATTTCTCATAAAGGGTGACACGAGGTCCTCGAAAATTGCAATCATCTATTGTTACGAGTTCAGCCGGAAGTCGTTCAAGTGAAAGACAAAAGAAAATCGATGAGCTGTTTCACCACCACAGTGGGGCGAAACAACCCTAGAAAACTTGTCCGTGGAAAGAAATTACTAAGCGAGCGCGATAAGGCTCGACATGGCAAGACAGATCATTTTAGAAAATAGAGTCGACGAAGTGTAAACTGCAACAGAAGAAGCCTGAAAAGTTATGGCAGTACGAGATTCCAACCGCATAAATGATCAAATAAGTAAAAAAACGTAATAAAGTGAATGATTTTGCAAATAAAGTCACACCTGTATTGTAAAAGACACTTTCCACAACAATAACTCCGCCTTAATAAATGACTAAACATCCCTAACTGCATATGGGCATACACCTATCCTCAAACTTAAAAACAAACACTTCATTTACCAAACTGGTAAATACTAGAAAACAGCTAATTAATCAAATTATCGCTTTCAAGTAGGCTTCACAAAACCTGGACACATCACATTACTCGTGAAGGAATAATGCGAAAATTACAAACCGAATGCATAACTGCAAATAAACTCAACGCTAACCATGGCAGATAATACCACCTCTACCCTTCAAATTTGCACAGACATTAGTAGTTTTTAAGGAAAACTAAGGTGAGTTGGATAACTAGGGCTAACGTTAGAAAATAAATCAAAAATATCTGCTTCAAAATGAACATAGCGTCATTTACGCTAATTTGTTTTTTATTTTTGTGATGCATAACAACTTATCAATAGCATTTCTTCCGATTTGGATCTCTCACTGTTCTTGGCACTGGAAAGGCTTACTCTTTGTTTAGAAGGGATGTTATTATATGAGTATAGCTGTTTTAAATAGTTCATAAAGGTGACAATTACACGCAAATCTACGTCAGGTAGAGATGGAGGAATAGTAAACCAAGTTATTGTATGTGTAGTTTAAGTTACTTTTCCCTAAAAGCATGATTGACTGTTCATTGTAGCGCATTAACAGCACACAAGGTACTTCAACAAGTTATTCTTGGAATAATACTTAAACAATCTTCTTGCATATTGCTAGAAGAACGACGAACCTGATTTGATTTTATCGACTTAGTGATATCATCTTCTGACAAACCGTTCGTCGTTTTCTGATCTGATTTTGTAAGAAATAATTGAAAGATTTTACTATAGGTAGTTGATACAAGGATAGCCGAGTTCTACCCTACTATACATAAAGTTTCTAAAAATGACGATATCTTTCGAATCAAAGGATCGTGTATCTGAAGCTGAAGTGAAATGAATCACAGGTAGACGAAGAAACTACAACTTTATACATTGTCACTTATTAATTCCAGTACGAAAACTTTAAAAACAACTATGGATTTTTCCTGAAATTTGCATATATTCGTTTGTTGGAATAGATATTAAAATCATCACAAAACAACTTTTGTTTTGAATTTTCCCTCTGAACTCAGATTTACCTCAACAATATTTTCATTTGCAGCATCACAAAGGTGCCTCGTTTCCTCTTTGTCATTATCCAAAACTGAGCTTTCTGGCCTTGTTAATAAACAGGCTTACAATCGGCGCTCTTGATTAATCCCTTCTGCCAAACAATTACAAAAAGAAGCAGACTTCAAATACGAAGCGGAAGGGTTGCTGAAAAGGCACAAGGCGGCCTCGCAAACATTGGATCACAAATTACGTCTGGGGGCAGGCTTTCCCACGGCGGGACACTTTTAATAAATCTCCCGAACTTCCAAGGAACTGGCTTAATTATCAACAATCCTTTGTTTTACTATGGGAATGCTTTTTAACTGGAAAATATGGAGCTGTGCGCAGGTAACATGCAGGGGATAACTGGGGTTGCTTATTTCACTGCATGAGCTGCAAACGCAGCCGCACATTTGGCTAAACTTTGCCATTACTAGAGAGAACAAACCGCATACTTGGAAGACTCTCGCTAATGCCTTGCACTTATCTTTAGGGGCAGAATGCGTGCAGAAAGTAACTGTGCTCTCTTTGCAGAAATGAATGCCTTTACCTAGCACTAGAGAAGTAGATTGACGACGAAACAAAGTTTTAAAGTAATTTTTTATATCAGAAAAAATTTAGTGTTCCCTAAATATGTAGTTCAATAGATACGATGACATCATTGTTGAAAAATTATTAACCTCTACAGCAATCTATTTTTCATATACCTCCAACTGGTTTGTCATTATGAAAGTAAGTCACAGAAGACTGTAATCTTCTAGGTTTTCCAATGCAACCGAGAAAACTGTTACGATTATCTTCTCACTGGTATCTTGTACTCAAGTGTCGTTTTACAAGTTGTCGGGTGTTCAATACAAATGGCTTGAACAATAAATAGCAGAAAATGACAACG
Source organism: Agriotes lineatus (assembly GCA_940337035.1). Taxonomy (NCBI): domain Eukaryota; kingdom Metazoa; phylum Arthropoda; class Insecta; order Coleoptera; family Elateridae; genus Agriotes; species Agriotes lineatus. The sequence continues at coordinate 257,735,086 of OW679194.1, read as the reverse complement.
GTTACGAATAAGATTGGGCTTCACTGTTCGAATTTATCATAACATAAGAATGTCTGAATGTTTGGATTTTGGGTGGAGAGTGAACCAATGTGGGGACGTTGTGCTACCTCTAAGTCATATTTGTCTGTATATGTGTGTGTGTGGTTATGTTAGAGAGCGATGTTAATTGTACCTCAGCGGTGAATAGTCACCCAACTTAGTATCAATCCAATTGACTACGGAAAATGTTCTGCCTATCCATGGATTTCAACCGACAACTTGCTTATTGTAATTCTAGCACTCTATCAACTGCGTTACCGAGTTGGTATTACATAATATGGGAAAACTTCAGTATAGCGTCCCCACTGAGTTTGAAGTTTTCCACGCAAGCGGAGAAAACTCCGAAAAGCAGTGGTTTCCACACAAATGATGGAACATTGTGTACTACGTACACACAAATCTTAAACTGCTACTAACCTAAAATTATAACTTCCAGACCAAAACATTCACGTATATGTGTGTGAACTGGAGACGCTATATTGAAGTTTAGCCTATAATATTATAGACTTAATAATTGCCAACATTCGTATATTGCTCAGCTCCGGAAACCCTTATATGCAGTGCTACCCGCTGTTACCTGCTTAGTTTCCCAGCTTTACGAGACAATAAGCAGTCACAGATGTGTACATTCTTTGAGGGACTGAGCTGTTAGTGAAGCACCAAAGTACCGAATGTCTATACTATTTGAGGTAACGTCTGATTCGAAATTCAATTCATCAAAGAGGGCCTAGAAAAAGAAAGATAGCTATACACTGCATGTCTATCATTAATTCGGTTACAACTGTCACTTTATGATTGTCATCTCGATTTGAAACGTATCAAATCATTTTTCACAACGATATTAGCAATAATTCTAGTTAATAAGTACTAAATTGTGCTAGCATTACATTGTCCACGACAGGTCTGTGCAGATTTGTTGAAACAAACTCAAAAAACTGAATGCTGGATGATATCGCACAGAAATTTTGACTCCATTTATAAATCAATTATTGGATGACGAATTAGCAGAAGAATGACAACAGACTTGTAAAAATGCGAAACTAACAACCCTGTCGGGAAAAGATCTCGCGGCAGACCACTGAAGTGCTGGAAGGAATGTTGGACATCTACATGCGAAGAGGCGTAAGAAGGTTTAAAACAGGCAGTAGCCAGCTAAATATGGTTAGCCATATTAACGGTAGCGGGTAGACAGTCTCTGTGATCTCGACAGAGACAGCTCTACTTCAGGGAAGCGACCCTGCCCACGCGAGCCTGGGATCTCTCTCACCTCCCAACACGGAGAGGGGCCCATGTCCTAATACCTCGATCCTACCTACAATCGCACACTCCTCCCCACTTCATCTACCAGACCCTCTTGTCCTCAAGGCGGATGAGCCATTTACTGGACAACGGCATGGGATCAGGCAGGCAAACGGAAAACCACCTGATTATTTTTCCAGTGCACATCATGAGGAGTTCAATACAGAGAGAAGATTTGCCGGGCGATCCGGCTAGCAACCGGCGCCAGCTCGAGTCCGGGTCGACTGGTGTGAAATGGGAGACCGGGCAGATGATTGGGGGCAACCAGACATCATCTGCGAAATCAACTACTGGAAGAGAAAATAAGCTACAATTAAGAAACAAATACTGCGTATCCACATGGAATGTCCGAGGATTGCTACAGAACGGAAAACTATTCATATTGGAACAAGAACTTCTAAAGCAGAAAGTAGACATATGTGGGGTATCGGAGACCCACTGGAAAAGCAGCGGACACTTTATTGCGTCGGCCTTCAAAGTGTTCACTTCAGACGGAGAGAACAAAAGTCACAGCGGAGTAAACACCATACTTCCGGTTATGCGATTTTTTTCAAAATCTTGCTGTCGCATTTAGATAACACACAAAACTTATATATGAAGTTTCAACGCTATACCTCTTTTCGTTTTTGAGATATTCTGTTCACAGACAGACAGACACAGACACACAAGCACACAGACCAATGAGCAAAAACATGTTTTTTGGGTTCAGAGGACTCTAGAACGTGAAGATCTGTTGAAAACTCAATTTCGATTTTTTGGAGTGATCCAATACTTCCTACAAAACTTAACAGTGTATTATTTACTGAATGGTTAGTTGTACGTAAAAAACCTGTATAATCTTTTTTGTAGAGAATTTCCTAGCCTTGATTTCTTGTAATAACTGAAAAAGCCATACGACCCATAAAAAGAGAGATATTTGCGAAAAACTTATTTCTGTCACATTTGACCTTGAATAACTCAAGACGCAAGCACGATATCGATGAGAACTTTTGAGACATTATTTGTAATGTCAAAATGAAGGTGCTAAATTTCAGCTCACTTGGATTTTTTTGGCAGATGCTGCGTTTTTCAGTCTAATGTAACTGGGCTAATAATAGTCTACACATTGTATGCACAGATTTACGTAATAGCTATTTAAGTCACAAGGAATGTAAGGACCTATTAACATTTAAGGTAGGCAAGTACAAGCCAAGACGAAGTCGCGGCTTGTTGCCTGCCGAAAATGTTAATAGGTCCTTACATTCCGAGTTATCTTATTATATTTTTCCCGCTGCTTATCGAAATTTTCCTAGAATTTTGAAAAAATCGTTTGGTTTGTCATCTGTCACCAGGATTAATTATCGTAAGTCGTGTTACCTGTGAGTGTCACATGTCACATAAATACATGCAATGATAAACAAAACGTCTAAGTCTGCATCTTGATTTGCTAATTTTATTATCCGAGGAACTTAATAATAGTATTCAGTTCCGTTGTCAAGAAAAAGCAGCAAACAAATATAATCACCGACTTACACGTTTTGTTACTAAGGCTTTATCACTGACTTACATGATCAGCAGCGGGAAAAGATTAATTAATAATTAAGAACCGGCTACAAGGCCGTTGCGATCTGACAGAGTTTAATATTTTTCGTACACAATTGATTCAAAAACAATCTCGAACAGCAGAAACAACAGTGGAACAGATTATGCAAAGAATTTATAATGGATGCCAGTTTAACAGAATAACCGCTATACTTACTGCAATTTCTTTTCGCTGCTTTGTTAATTTACACTTCTAAGTTGTTACGTCGCTACCCCTACTTTTCATACACGCAAAGGTGGACATTAACAAGGGGGAACGAAAATAAGCAAAAAAAAAATTTTTTATATTTTTATTTTTAATAGTAGAAAAAAAGTTGCCTTTTGGGCCACCTAACACGCTTACAAAATTTATATTATTTCTGACAATATCTTGAGGTGCCCCAATGGCCTTTTAATTCTATATGTAAACAAAATAAGTATAAAAAAAATTTTTATTTTTATTTTTAATAGTACAAAGAAGGTGTCTTTTGAGTCATTTAATAAGTGTACAAAATTTGGTTTACCTCGTGCCCCAACGGCTTTAAATCTAGGAAAAGGTAATACGAAAACCATTACATGTGGAGCTTTTAAAATAACCTAAATCTTTTTGGATGCTGTTGCATCAAGGGATTATTCAGTTTTAGTGCGATATTACACTATTGTTTCAAAACTAGGCGGTAATTCGGTTTCGCGCGAATAAGCTCATCTCTTGCAACTTGACCACAAACTGCTGCTGATGCCGTGATTATTTTCTCATATCTCTCAACAGCTTGAATGTGACAAGGAAATCCCACCAACTCAACTACAGGCACGTTTCCTTTTCCACTCTTCACCATAACGTCAAGGTCCTCGGCATAAATCTCAAACGTTAAAGGCGGTGCAGTAACTTCACATTTCTGCAATAAGATAAGGTCTACGTAGTCTCGCGCCTCATAGTTCAGAGGAGGTATTTTAAATGACCGTTGTCCTCTCGTCTTGGTTCGAGCCTTCATGATACCACTGAAGCCCAGTTTTCTACTAGAAGGGTTGTCTTGTATAATTATACGGATGGGACCATAATTATATATAACAGCAATGAGATAACATGAATAACAAAATAGAATGCTTGAGTAAGAAAGAGATGGCCATACGAAAAAATTATTTTAGTAGGCATGTTTAGTTGACAAATGTCATAATTAAATTAAGCAGCAAGCCTTCTCGAATTTTTGCTACTATGTTTATCTCTTTCTTACTCAAGCAATACGTGTTATATTCTTGTTCATGTTATCTCATTGCTGTTATATCGAGAGATCCAAAAAAACCTGTTCCTCAGCGGGCTGTGGAAATTCAACGTACGAATAATATGTTGGTGACACTGTACGTCAATGTCAAATTCGAGGTTAGCTGGTTAGGATTTGCGTCATTTTGTGTCATAACTGACGGAAAACCTAACCTGATAACGTCGAATTTGACATTGACGTACAGTGTCACCAACATATTATTCGTACGTTGAATTTCCACAGCCCGCTGAGGAACAGGTTTTTTTGGATCTCTCGATATATAATTGTGGCCCCATCGGTATATCCTATATCCTCTAGAACAGCACTTGCTAGTAGTGCTGCATTTCTATCTGACACACCTGTCATATCACAGGCTATTGCAAATGCAGACATTTCAAGTCTCATTTGAGAATTTTCTCCTTTCGATGTCGATGGTGTTTGCTCATCAATTGGCGCTTTGAGTGTTTTTAATCTTGCAATTTCTTTATGTTTAGCGACTCGTGCTGCTTCTTTTGCTTTTCTTTGGTTCTTCGCTGAATTGGCGCAGTAGTTACTACATCAATAGGGTCCAATGCCATTTTTCGTTCTGTTCTTTGGTCTAAAAGTTGCTCGTTCATTCTCGGGAACTTTGCGAGATTTATCGCAACGGCATGCAGAGAAATCAGTACACTTATAGGCTGAAATGTCAAAGAGTCTTTTCTTGCCATCCTCTTGAGAGTTTTTTATTTTTAATTTGTAACTTTCACTTGACTGTCTACTTTTCAATGGATTAGTAAGAGTTCTATATTTGTCCTGATAAGCGCGGATTAGTTGTAAAATTCGTATGTGCGACGCTACCGGAATCGAAGCCTTTACTCACAATCTCTCCACTCGAAGCTACCGCTTCAGCTATTTTACAAACTGCAGGTTTTTTTGAGTTACAACCTGGTTTCAAATCATGCTTAACCCATAAATAATAACTCACTACATCTTGGTAAGTTGGCAGCAGTAGCTCATTGTGGTGATACCACATACTGGCAACTTTTAAAGCCATTGGGGCATCCCAAGACGTTATTTTAGGTTAACCAAATTTGGCAAAAGTAGTAAGTCGACTAAAACCCACCTTTTCCGCACTATTAGAATTTAAAAATATACGGTACCCCCCCACCCAAGAAAAGCGCCCTTCCGTGCTTTCCAAAAATACTTCGATACTCAGCATCACTCCGTTTCGCTAATACAATGAAATGCTATGAACCAGTTATTTATCAAAAAAAAAAAAAAAATAAATAAATAAATTTTTTTGCCGACGACCATAGCTCAAAAGTTGATGTTGCCTTCATTTTCGGAGGACCTATCGTATGAAAACGATCCCAGACTTCAGGAAGGTTCCTGGCGACCGGAATCGTGTACACATACGAACATACATCCCCCGCACAGCACGTTTAGGCACCCCTCAATCTAGTGGGCTGGGATCTTCACCAAAAGATCCGCACCGCCGAGACGAAGATTTGATATAGTGGGTTCATTAGTCGGTTGGCTCGAATTTTAGAGATATTTGACTCAGAGTGGTTTTCGATATGAGGGAATTTCAATACTTCGTACACTTCGTGTCGAAGTAAAAAGGCGTTCATATTTTCGTTCCACCCTAGGGGACAATTCTTTGAACTCCTTTGCGTGGATGAACGTTAGCGCGGAAGGCGTGAGTCAGAAGTCAGGAAACTACCGTCAGGCAACCAGACCGCGGACTTTGAGTGTATCATTTTGTACAAAATGGTCCTCATGTCACAGCCCCTTGCTTATCTTTGCGGTTTCGTTGTCGTCTCGTTTCGTTGAGTAACGAAGAGAGAACGGCTCTCTGAAACACTTTGCTGCCCTACCCTTCATGGTACTGTAACTATACAGTGTAGGCGACGTTTACGCCGACCATTTCTTGTTTGATGAAGCCGTCATTGTTCTCGTACATGTGGTGTATTACCGCTAATTTTGAATATTTTAGGATAACTGGTATTTGTAAAGTATTTTAATAATAGACCCCTTAGTAAACCTAAATTTTCAGCTCCTCTCCCTTGAGGTGTGTAGAGCTGTACTTGAAAACAGTGCGTGATATCACAGTAGACCATTAAAACTGGGTATTTTAGTGCATATGCAATTTTTAAGGGGATTCAGTGCTGTCTCAGCACTTGCAGCTAAGCCCGACGAGAAATATGTTTTTAGGTGGGTTGTTTTAATATATACGTATATATATTGAAATGGTATTTGATCCTTAAATCAGCTCTGGTAGTCATGCCAAACAATTAAATATTAAAGTCATAAAAAACACAGAGTTGAAATGATTTGCATATCTGAATAAAATCACATAATTTGTCAATTGAAAGTTGCTCTGTAAAATGTAGCCAGTAACATTCGAATTTACTTGAATAGGCTTGAACGGAATGAAACTCAAATTTCATAGGTTGTAGGTAGCAATGTAAATTTGTAAAATATAAAAAGGTTGAAGTATTATACCAACAAAAGCCAATTTAATAGAGCTGGCACAGTAAAATTTAAAACATGCAAAGTCACAAAGGTGCGTAGCAATCTAAAGTAAATTACAAAAGGTCTTATAATGAGCAGTTTAAAATAATAAGTGGTAAGAGGAGGATTAACGATTGTAACGTGCAAAAGAGCACAAAGCCAGCCAAATTTACATACAGAAGGAAAACCGAGGAATTTGAAGGATAGCAGGCAAAAGTACAGAAATTAAGATCCAAGCAGGCCAGTGATAAAATTTTGGTGAACACATAAATAATCAGTGCAGTGACCAAGTTAAACTTAAAAGTGCTTTTTAAATAAACATTGTGGCGCATTCCTAGATGGATAATTTTATGAAAATCAAAGAACAATTATTTTAGGCTAAGGTTATTGTACATAATTATCACATTTGTTAGTTTTACAATTTTAAATTAATGTAATTGAGTTACTTACTTCCTGTTAAAATCAATGTTTGATGGTAGTTGCATAGCAACCAGACTCTCTCTTGTTTTTAACAATAAAAATGATGCTGACACGTTGAAAATTGCTCGAGTTTTAATTAATCTTTTTGGGTGTTGAACATAAATTCGGGTAAAAATAAAGTACACCATCGTGTTCACAAGGCTGCAGAGCATCGACACCAATAAAGGCAAGAGTTTCCACGTCATAAAAATAAATTTCTTTCGGCTGATCTTCGACGTTGGCATCGGGGACCTTCCGGACACACGAACGAGCACCGTACGAGGTCTTGAGAAGCAAGCAGGGATTACCAGTGGGCAGTTCGAGCAGCCAGCAACCTTCAGATCATCGCCGGGGAGCTGCAGGAAGCGGTAAATTACCAGAGGGGACCTGGCCGTGACTTCGCCTGCAAGAGAGGTTAGGTTAGTAAAATTCTTTAAAATACGCCCGATCTGGCTGAAATTTTGGCCAAACCTGAAGGCAGTCTTGGAGAGCCGGTTTCTGGAGGATTTGTGTGCCCAAATATAATAGCAAGCGCAGGAGAATTAGTTAAAATTGGCAAATGGGTCCCATAAACAATCGAACGCAGACCCACGCCGTTTAAAACAATCAAGGCTTAGCGTCACTAGAAAACAAAAGTGGTTTAGACGCCGTTTGATGGCGGTAAATTAAAATTGACTTACCGATAAAATCTGCTCATTTTAGTTGATTTAATTTCACAAAAACGCACGACTTCTGTATGTTTACAATTCTTAGTGTGTCACCATTTGACGTTGTGAGCGCAGGCGCTCTGTAAAGTAATTTTCACGATAATACAGCGGCGTCCCGCACTAATTTTAACTAAGGAACCCAACGCCCGTTTGCGATTTTTAAGTTTCATGCTGTGATTCTATGAGCTAGCCAACTTATTAATTCAGATAAGTAATTCAGATAGGGGCAAAACACCATTTTTAACGACATTGCCAGTAAATAAAGAACCCGGAGTTGTTTTTCACCAAAAATTCAATGTCCGTTTAAAGTCAAATAAAAAGTATTGTGTGGTGATTTATAGTTAAAGCTAATTCATTACAATATAAAATAAGATATCACATAAGTCATTGCAATATATATATATAGTCATCTTAGGTTTTGTACTGTGTAATTTCTTGTAATGCAAAATGAAGTACGGATTTTCAGTGAAGTGAGATTATTAGATTTTTTAGAGCAATTACCATGTAAGGTTATAATCCAAGTGTTGCGCAGGCACATCTTCTGCCGCCGCCGCGGCGTGGGGAAAGCTTTCCTGGTGACGTTCACCTTGTCCAACACCAACAGACACATTAGGTGGCGCCCGTGAAAACAATTGAGCACATTTCCGAATATAATTGTGTAATAATATAGTCTGCCAAAGATCGAATTACAATTCATTTTGTGCAGTCGATTGTAAAGATATGAATTAGTCAATCCCAGTTTATTTCCTAGCAACATCAATATCTGAACTTCTCATATTAGTCGTTAATAACACTAGAAAGATTGAATTTTTTTGTTATTGTATTACGTATATTGAAATTGAAATTCAAAATGATACATTTATTCGTATCGAAGACAGCAGAAAAATGATCGACATATCTGATTAAAACACCAGGAATGATTAAACAGCACATGCATACTTATTTATTGAACACGCGCTCACACTTGGATTGAGTTATAGTAACACTTTTTCAATGAGCTTCTTTTTGGGCGTCAGCAGCAGCGTAGCTATGTGTTAACATATTTATTGGTTTTAAGTTAAGTCCACATGGTAAATCAGGTGTTCGAGTGTGGGCCTTTTAACGGTCAAACAATAATTAAATATTCTCAGATGAATCTATAGTTTGTCGCAAGGTGTGACTAATAAAAACATAATAATAATAATAATTATTATTATTCGGTATAATCTACTTCCAAGTACGTTTATTTACAAAGAATTTTTGTCAACAGATACTAGGTATTCCCTCAATAATTGCTTGTTATTTTTTTAACAAGTAGGTAGAAAGCTGTGCTGTTAAGCTGAACTTTATAATTAAAGAAACAACTGGAGGATTTTTTACATAGAATGGTTTTTCAGTTAATGCACCACAACAACTTCTTTAAGATAAGAAGTAGGACGGAACATAAAATTTCCGTGTTTTCAATCAACAGCAGTATTAGAAACTTAAGAAAATAAAAGCTCAGTACATTCTTCAGATCAAGCGAGAAGTTGTAAAATAACGAATGTAGTCATAAGTCTTTATCTTAAGCCCTTCCCAACTAAAACGGTGCCAGACGAGAATCGATGCGTGATAGTTTACTCCATCTCCCAACCAGCTTGCCCTCGCTATAAAAACAAATTCGCAAGCCGAATGAACACAGTTTTGCGGTTCTCTCCTTCCAGAACAGTTCAGCTCAGGTAGTAAGAGTCCGGCAAGCACACGCCTTTCAATAATATTAGATGTTTCCCGATCCTATTTTTCCCAAAGTGCAAACCGCTCCAAGAAATTGTCCGCCAGCCGGTTCTATCTTTGTGTTTTCACGAAGCCAACGCCTCACCGTCTTGAAAGTCCAGTTGACGAAGTACCTTCGACTTTGTATCTGCACGAAGCACTAATCGTTATCAAGGTCTGGATCTTCTGCACTCACGAGGTTCCTACTTTGGCTACGATACTTTTCCGTTGCTTGTCCAAGCGAACCGTACCGTGTACTGAGTATTATCAGCGTACATATATCAAACAAGTAAGGACACTCATTCGAAATGTTGAAACCTGTCTAGAGTTCCTGGGACAGTAACTCGGGGGGTATTTCTAAGCTTGACTATCAGATGGCAGCACAAAATTCTACCAATCAGAGCCAGTTACTAGCTCCGCTACCAATCATATGTGATAAAGTAGTGGCGCCATCTGTTGGTTCCATCGGAAAGTACCCCCCAGGAGCCGTTCAAGGTCATCCAAATCGGTATTTTGACATGAAAGGAACCGACAGTGAGTGTCTCTACTTGTTTTATTTATGTACAGCTGATTGCAAATAAAAGTGGGACAAGTCTTGAGACTACTTTTTGCGTTTTTAATAACGTGTGAAACTTTCTCTAACTTATATTTCCGTAGGTGAATACATAAAATACTATTAAAGATAGAAGCATAAGAAAAGGAACATAATTACGAGTATTTAATATGTTATTGTACCTACTCTATTTATATGCACCGTATTTGTTCTGTATTGTTTATCACGCTTGTATATTGATTGGATTTGGGTTTCCAATCAATACCTCTTAGTTATAATTGATAATAATTTCTGTAGCGTATTAACATTATTTTAATTAGATAGCTTGTAAATATCTGTACTGGATTTTCTTTTACTTGTGTCCTCTAGTATAATCCCGCTTTTCTTATTAAAGAACAGACTAGCTTCGAGTGTAGCATTCAGCCGCCGTCAAGATCCTTGGAATCTACTCATCCTGCACTGCAGGTAGCTACTTATGCCGCCTTTAGCAACAAGGAAACTCTTTAAAATCTGGCGTTCGAGATTTCAACACTTAAATGGCCACTACCGAACTGTGTCACATTGTAATCACATATAGCCATAGGCATATATTGGAAGGTGAGTGTGAGAACACTATGATCACATAAAAACATAAAAGTGCCGTAATAAGTCTAGCGTGCGACAAAGTATGCAATGGTCTTCTCTTCTACTAGAAAGGTGAGATAAGAGTGTTCGTTTATCACAAAACGTGTTCTATACGTTTGTTTCTATAAGTTATTTATAGCGAATTCATTTGATTACAAACGTTCGTCTCTTTCACGCCAATGGTAGGTCTGACACCGCCATTTTATCCCAAAACACACTCGCCGAATTTAAATAAGAAATGTTTACCCCCTCCCCCCCTTCAGTTCTGATATATTTTCATGCCCCCACTTTTTTAGACTAGTAGGAGTGAATCAAGTAAAAATTTTTGTGGAAAAATGACTAGACTTCCATTTTGGGGGTACTGTAGGTTGCCATTTAGACTGCGAGAAGTTTTGTTTTGATTGTAGATAGCGGCCCAGTTTCCATTTCAAAACTTTTCACACTTCAGCTATTTAGTTCACGGTTTGTGCAACTAGAAGTCAGTTAATATTCATTAATCATAATCGTCAGGTTTAATCTAAATAGCGGCTTTGTTCAAGTTCAGATTTATAGTCCAGCTGGTGGTACATTCGCAATTGAGATACGTGAATATAATGACTTACAATAAAAGTTTAGCTTTAGCGACTATGTACTCTGAACATTTTCGAAAGGTAAAGTTGAGGGAACGCCCAGGCGAATAATAAATTTCTGAAGTGCGCATAACCGTAAAATTGCCCAAGTTTGAGAACTCGGCAGGACTGTAAAGCAGAAACCAACGACAGATGCGCTCATCGAGACAAAGGTCTTTTAGGGAGGCTACGGAATATACATACAGTGGCAACACTTCCCACTAGTTACGACGTCAGTGACCTTTGCCTTGCTCACATTTCCAACTCTTAATTTTTATAGTTCTGCTAGGGCTAGTACTTCAGATGTAACTTGTAGTAGATATGTTGGATTTATTATTTAAAGTGTTTTCGAAGTCCTCCTCCAAGCATTTCCTTTGGCAATTTCCGTATCTATACTTATATTACCAGGCATTAAAATTCTCTGCCTCCAGATCTTTCTAGTTATAAACTTCCCTCCATTTTAAGCTTGCATTTCTGTGGTAGTACACTAAATAATGAGAGTTTTCTACCATTAAGGCATCCCACACAGTTCTCCGAACATCAAAAAGGTTTATATCGAAATTTCCCACTCGTATTTTTTTATATTTATATAAAGAAGTCCTACTGCGTGACTGACGATATCATTTAAATAACATGTTCAAGTGAATACCAGATCTTATATTGCTCCTTGAAGGCATCGCCGCCAAACTTTGTTTAGATCATAATTACTATGATCCATTAAAACACCTACAGTAGAAAGGGGGCGGTTCGCCCCTCCACTTTTAATTGATTCGCGGGTGCGCCACTGGATTCGCGGTTTAATTCGTGGATTTATTCGCGGATTTCGCGGTTTTAATTTTAATTCGCGGTTTGATCTAATTAATTTCGCGGTTTGATCTAATTAATCACATATGAAGTTTGATATGTAATTTACATATGTGCTACTGATTAAATTACGCATTAGCTTCCGATTAAATTATGCGCGGCTATTTTTAATTTGCTTCTGGAATTACACGGCGGCCATCTTGTTTTTTTTGCGCGAATATTTGAATTTAAATTTTTTTCGATTTTTTCTAAGTTCAATTTTTTGAATTTAAACTTCCCGGGGTGTCGGCCATCTTTGTTTTCTGCGCGCGCACTTCTCACGGCTGTCCGATTTAATTTTGAATTTTCGCGAAATTATTTGAATTTCAAACTGATAGATCTTCCTGCACCCCTCATCGAAGCTGCTCTCTCTCTCTCATGCACGGAGTCCATTTTAATTTCGCGCGAATATTTAAATTTTAAATTTTTCAGATTTTTTTCCAAGTCCCAGTTTTTGAATATAAATTTCCCGGGTGTCGTCCGTCTTGGTTTTCTCACATTTATTTTAATTTAAAAAAAAAGCTTTTTGCGTCGGACCCCAGCGGGATCTGAACCAGCAACGGCAGTATTACGAGTCTGAAGTCGTAACTAACTGAGCTGCCGAGGCGCTCGAAGTTAAAGGAATTACACATAGTCACTTGCGTGTCACGAGCCCAGCTTTTAAACAAACTATTTTTTGAGAAATATGATTTATAAGAATGGAATTGTATAGCCTGTGGTGTTAGATGAGGTGTAGTAATTTAAAAAAACTGATTTCGCAATCGGATGTGGCATAATTAATTATTTTATAATTTGTACCTGCTATATGGATGGATTAACGAGATTCTCATTATCCCTACCTACTATATAGGTGGAAATTTCCGATCGGTTGGCGATAAGAGGTAAAGGCAGATCGTAAATATAAAAACGAGTTACAAATTTGATTTTAATATATTCCTGAAATACTAAGTATGAAAAGGTCTCATATAATATTATTAAATTAACATAAATTTGAATAAAAACACGTAATTTGGTTGAAAAATGTTCTGGCCCCGTCATTTCACTTAAAATTTTACAAAAACTGACATCAGGTCACTTGAAATTATACAAAATATATGTATGTTGATCACAAATTAACATAAACCTGAATAAAACACACAATTTCGTTGAAAAATTTGCAAATGTTTTACACTTTTTATAAAATGTATCGCACAAAATTAAAAGAAATCACAATTTTTAAATTATATCACGCCATTATGAAATCGTAGATTGATTTTTTTTTAAATTTCTACACTTTGTAACTGTAAAATAACTTCAAATACTAATATTTTAGCTTTAGATTTTGTAATTATTGCAGATTCGTGAAAAACAAAAGCAGAATAGAATTTAAAAAAAACACAAACACTTTGTAATAAACAAATATATTGTTCTTATTTCGTATAATACTTAATAATATAAAAGTAAATGTACAGCCAAATGTCTTATTTTCTAAAAATTCGCTAGCAATTTACAAAACTGTAGTTTGAGGTGCACAACATTTCAAATTAAAAAGGCTGCAAGTAATAAAATCAGAATTTCATTGTGTCATTGTGTCATTTTAAAGTTTAAGATGCTCCCAATCTAAAATGCCCTTCGTCTTTGATGTTGATGACATCTGCCTTAGAGGCATTTTTCTAACGGTCCTTTTTTGGAGGCGTTTTCTTATCGCCGTTCTTTTGACTGAACCTTTTTGATGTGGACTTGGATGAGTAGCTGGTGTTTTTAATTTATATTCTAAATGGGGCTCGCAGTTATCAGTTTCCATTTCGGTTTTTCCTGTAGTATCAGTCGGGGTTGGCACTTTTTGTTGCTTAGGTTTAGGCAGCAGCACATGAGCAACGTTAAGGTCTTTGATGTAATCAGCAAACTGTAGGCGTCCGGGTGGATTAATAGTTTTTCGAGGCCTCAGAGTGTCGTGAACTAAATCGACTATGTTAGACGTCGGTAAAATTTCACCCTTTATAGTAACGGTACCCTTGTGATCCCAGCTCACATCGTTTGAGGCACTCAAAATGCGTAGAAAAACTTCAGCTTTTTTCTTAAAAGTTTTGGGAAGTGTAGATAAAATAACGGCATTTGATAGGCTGTTACTGGTTGATTCAATAGGTATTTTGATTGGCTGCCGTGCCTGGTTTGTGAAATGAAGAAATCTCTGTAAGACTTGGTTGTACTGCCCCCATTTATCGTGATCAGTTAATTTGGACTTTAAAACTTTTTGCATTTCGTCATCAAGCTGTGATAATATTTTTTTCACCGTATTTCAAAAACTGGGACTTGGAAAAAAATCTGAAAAATTTAAAATTCCATTCTTATAAATCATATTTCTCAAAAAATAGTTTGTTTAAAAGCTGGGCTCGTGACACGCAAGTGACTATGTGTAATTCCTTTAACTTCGAGCGCCTCGGCAGCTCAGTTAGTTACGACTTCAGACTCGTAATACTGCCGTTGCTGGTTCAGATCCCGCTGGGGTCCGACGCAAAAAGCTTTTTTTTTAAATTAAAATAAATGTGAGAAAACCAAGACGGACGACACCCGGGAAATTTATATTCAAAAACTGGGACTTGGAAAAAAATCTGAAAAATTTAAAATTTCAATATTCGCGCGAAATTAAAATGGACGCCGTGCATGAGAGTGAGAGCAGCTTCGATGAGGGGTGCAGGAAAATCTATCAGTTTGAAATTCAAATACCTAATTCCGCGAAAATTCAAAATTAAAAACGACAGCCGTGAGAAGTGCGCGCAGGAAACGAAGATGGCCGACACCCCAAGAAGTTTAAATTCAAAAAATTGAACTTAGAAAAAATAGAAAAAAATTTAAACTCAAATATTCGCGCCAGAAAACCAAGATGGCCGCCGTGTAATTCCAGAAGTAAATTAGAAATGGCCGCGCGTAATTTAATCGGAAGCTAATGCGTAATTTAATTAGTAGCACATATGTAAATTACATATCAAACTTCATATGTGTTTAATTAGATCAAACCGCGAAATTAATTAGATCAAACCGCGAATTAAAATTAAAACCGCGAAATACGCGAATAAATCCACGAATTAAACCGCGAATCCAGTGGCGCACCCGCGAATCAATTAAAAGTGGAGGGGCGAACCGCCCCCTTTCTACTACCTACAAATGCTTACTATCTGTTAATATCTTTATCTTCATCGGTGTTGGTGTAGACTATTTACGAAATTAATGTAAAGTATCGTTAACAGATATTACCGACGTGCAACGTGCAGTTATAGATGGACATGCTTTTTTACAAAACAAAGCATACATTGAACCAAAATGTATTGATGAAGATAAAATATTAAGCAATACGCGTTTGATTATGAGCATCTTAACGAAACGAATTTGATTGTCATAAAACTCTGATCACCGCCTCGCTCTGACTATTAAAACTCGTCGATGAATTCGACGGGTGACGTGGATGCAGGCAAATGTTGACCGTGGGCAGTAATCGTTCACGTTTATATTCCGCAATTATAGGCCAATTATCGCACTTTTGTTTTAATTCGCATTTGGAAACATATTATACATTTTAACCATAACGCTATTGGTCTGTGGTCTTACGTCCTTTGTGATGCTTTTATGTAAATCCCAATATGTTAAAACTCCCGCCGTTCAGCTGATCAAAATTACGCTTCCGCATTCCAGCGCCATACTTTGGATTGAAATCTCTCCAAACCGGGCCCATTTCCAGACTTTCTAGGCCCCGTGATTGATTGCAAGACAGGTGATGACATCAGTTGCCCTAGTTTTGCTGAAAGACACCTTTTGATATTACAGAAGCGAATTCTGCAATCCGTTACCATATTGTTACGTTTTTACGTTCGGGCTATTTGCAAAATTATACGACGCTTCTTGTATTAAACATGTATTTACACGATTAATTACGACTATTTACAAATACAAGAATTATCAAGGCAGAACGCAAATTACCTAAACTACGAACTATTTCTAACAACGATACACTATTTATTTATATGCGCTGGATTAAACATCAACTAATTTATGTGGCTATTTATTCACGACTTAAACATTAACGATTTATATGGTTATATTTATTTGTTATTTATTTCACTAGGGTTATATACACACGGTTCGTTTATATCACGTGCGATTCGAGTCTGATGAGAACTGGATTAGAACTGCCCGCCATTCCTACGGGCGTGTATTTATATTGCCAGATAGTTTCTTCTGCAAAACGTCTCGAGTTCGCTCGACCTCTCTGGCAACTCTGACGTGTCACGCGCAAGGTCGTTTCTGGAATGTTCGGGAAGGCTGACTCACGCCGTCTCTTGCAGCTGGCTCCAAGGTCGTTCTGCAATGCTGTCGCACGGGACGCTGAGTCATATTTCTGGGGCGACGGCCTATCTCCAGGATCGTTACAATATTGTATAGGTTCCGCTAATTAGTTTACCAAACTGCCCATCGATGGAGTCGGTGTTCAATCTTTAGCCGAATTTAAATGAAACAATAACGATGTATCAAATTACGTGGCAGGCGCCTGCTTGACGATGATTTCAGCCCGGGAAACCTCGGACATTTTCGCTACGTTGAGTTAAGGTTATGCAATCCCAAGCATCGCAGATAGAGTTCAAATAAGTGGAAGGGAGATGAACGAAGTAGGAATTTTCCTGCATGACGAAATCTCGGCGGTAATGCTCGGAATAGCACTCTTCTAGGGGAGTCCAATTTACGCTTTCAATGTGAACGGATAGTTCTATAGTATTAAAAAGAGTAACATCTCTTATCGTTAATAGGGGTACGTCGTGCCCTTCCTGGGAGTGTTTGTAAAGCCACATGCTACGCGCTTCATTGAGTTAGTGCCGTTAATTACGTGCTTACGCTGCAATCAGCGGATCTTTAAAAAGAAGCGCGTTCCCGAGCATATCTACAGAGTCGATCTTTGTCGTCCGTCGTTTCGGTCCAGCCCAAATCTTCTTGTGAAGGATTTTATCACAACACTTTCCCCGGCAAGGTTGATCGGCCACCCCGCCATCTTCGTCGCAACCCTCGTCGTTATTTTTGCTCCAGAACATCCCCTATTCGATAGTAACATCAGGCAATATCGCAGTGTACCCCCAGGAGAGGCCTTCCCGGCCTGCTGCCATAGGAAATGTAGTTGTTGGGCTCCTACACCAGCAAAAAGGTATTGTAAACGTTCGTTCTAAAAGTGCTACTTGTTCTATAAAGTGCACGTATTTTAGACATTCGTTGAACGATGCATGCTATATTGTACCGCTCAAGATTAACTAGGTACCGTCCGCTTTGAATTTACAAAGCTTTGCATAAAGATACTGTGGTAATTTGACTCCAAGTACCGCGAGAAGCCTAAATTGGCATTTTATACTGGTCGTTCTTGGATTCAGGTACCAACAGATTTAGTGAACGTGCTGTCCCGGTATTACATTAGTTATTATTGTAAAAAAATTACTAACCCCGATTTGACTACACATTACATGCCCAAACTCATAGATCACCTTATTTTAATTCAAAGCTTCCCTTTATTTTTTTTTGTGTGTTCATTTAAAGTAACAGGAAATGGTAGAACTGCAAGACGGACACCCAAAGGTAGGTGTAAACGTTTGCAGCTGTGAAGCGCCTCCTGGGGGTAACAACGCGATGCAACGGCGATTGGGTTTCGGCTTTTGGCCAATCATCAGTAGAATTTAGACCTACATCCTCACAAGTCGTGGCGCTTTAAGTAATTATCCTGAACTGTGCCCAATCCTTCGAACCCCCCCTGCGATTGAGTTTTAGCTGGAGCCAAATGGGCTGGAAGGGACACGCACGGGCGAGCTTTGCTACGAATATTTATTAGGGTGTCTTAACGATCGTTTCAAATATGTAAAACCAATATCTGCTGTTGCCATATAAATTAAATGTGACTATACCAACTTCAATCGATTGCTAAAATATATATAGAACCTATTTTGAGACTATCCGCATTAGACTATCTTAATAGGAGCAAGAGGAATGTCTTTTCCATTTTCTTTTCTCCTCTGCTTTACCGGGCAAAAACCTATTCGTAATCAAATATTATATTCATTTCATCGCATTTGAAATTTTTAGATGTTTGCTATTGGTTTTAGAATGGCGGAGAACCGGGCGCGTTGCATCTCTTGGCCATAAGATGAATGAGAGGAATGTGCTAGAAAGACCAATCATGTTATTTGGTTGTTTTGTAACTGTTGTCGTTTAGCGCGATATGAGGTTGCCTTTTTAGAAGTGATTTTTCTGTACGGCCCTCGTGGCAAACATACGGATTTTGTCGGTTCAGCGCCTCCCTTGGCATTAAGTTGCTTGAGGTATTAATCACATTCCCTGTAGAGCATTGAAGTTGTCGAACCACCTCGGATCCAGAAACGCTTTATCACAACTTATCCGCTGTCAGCCCAATTTATTCCTCGTGCCCGCTCGCCCAGCGGCCGCCGTCATCGATCATTTCGAGTCGGAGCTTTCCCGATATTTATTTACGCTGTTAACTCACTGAAGTATAATCTGTTAACAATTTTGTCGTGTTCTTCGCTTTATTACTTCTGGCGACTGTCGTTTTTATTGTCTCAACTCTTGAGCAATGTGACCTGAGCTATCTTTTTAACTCGCATCATCTTCGATCTGCTTTTTTTCTCCCACTTCTTCCGTAACGGCTGTTATATTCTGGTCCGTATTAGCATTCTTATTAGCCTATGTCTAGTAGTGGGTTCGAATTACCGTTACCAGCCAATAGCTGGCATGGTAAAATAAAAGTTTGGCCAACTTACATGCAAGATATAGTTACATGAGACAACCTAACTAATTAATAAAAAGTAACTACCAGTTCTAATGTTTTTTACTTATGCAGGCTAATTTGATGAGCACAATGCTCAAAAGCTCTTTGTGGCAATCTTATTAAAAGCAAGTCATTGAAAAAATGCAGTTAAAGTTATGCTTATGGACGCGGAAAGCTATAGGAATATGGTTGATATTCTGAAAATAAACAAAGTTGAATTTCAATTCTTTCGATTCATAAAAATAGTTATATTGTAATAAAGAACGTGCATTACAGCACCGATAAAAAAGGATTAAAATCGGCAATTGCAGAACACGGCTTCAAAGTATAAGGAATTTTCAGCCCTACCAGTAGAATTACTATGAAGTTCCCGTCAATATAATTTGTCGACCTAGAACCTACCCCTGATGTGAAAAATGTTTATAATATGCAATAACCGTTAAATTCAAAGACAGAAATTGAATCACATCGAGTATTCCTCATTTTGGCATAAATTCGCAAACTACCATGGCACGGAAGGTACTATGCGTAAACCGGTTGTTTTACGCCACATTAGAAAGTAGCTCAGATTATTCAACACTATAATGAACGAATCAACGAAAATTGTTCAATTTGTCAGAAACCGCCAATCAAAATTGACTGTCTTTGAAAACACTTTAAAGTCGCAGCACAGAATAAACACCTAACGGACTCAGAAGTGACACTCCGCGGCGGCGCCTTTGATGTTCGAGGTGCCTTATTTTGGTCAGGCGGCCATACTGTGAGCAAGTAGAAAAGGTGGGAAATTTAAAAAGTTGAATTATAGACGCACCACCGACAATACATGATAAAACCAATCCATAAAAACAGACGTCATGACGTCACAAATCTACTCGCTAGCGCTACGCATGCGCACTGATTTTTAGACCCCTGCCAAAGTCGCAAGTGTTGCTTCTGAGTCCGTTAGGTGTTTATTCTGTGGTCGCAGTGTTTTCATGCGAGCCCGATTGGTTTCAATGATTTCAATTTAGTGAGTAGCCTTTGACTGACATTTCACCAAAACGTCAAAGTGAAGTTTGCAAATCAGCGTCGTCTTAAAAACTCGTGTTGGGAGCTCCAGTATTGAATTAATAGCGGAATCCGTTAAAAATGTGTTCTGTCGAACACGGTAAAAGTTATCTACCCATATTGTTGAATAATCTTTCCAAATTCGGCTCAAGGGAAAATTTGTTAAGAGAATTTTTTTCCTCAACATGCAAATTATTGCAAATTTCTTTCAACAAAAACTGCTCAAATTCCACTCGACCTGCGAGTTCGCGGAATTTTAACGCAGTTTTGGTTTCGAGAAATTTAAACGCAATAATTTGCATGCGAACGAAACAATTCTGAAATCATTTTCACCTTTTGTGGTATTACCCTTGATAATTTTCATTCCCAAGCCAAGTAAGCCTATTGAAGAAGTGATGTCTGATGTCATATCGACAGATTAGTCTTCTGCCGCTCCTATCTGTTTGAGAAAATATATTTAAACAGGATAAGTAAAACTCTTACTGGAATTGCTCGCATTAATACCAGTTTAGATATAGTGAATAACGCTCCATCATTCAACAGGTACATCGTATAGTATATAATAAATGAGACTTTCCAAGAAAAGTATTGTTCAGACAGGGTGTGGCATCAAGGACTATTGTATAAATTCAAGCATAAAATTCCCTACACTTATTATCAACTACTGCAGTCGCACCTGTCGGATAGGCATCACTTTGTCTTTGTATTTCACTTTTATATCTTATACAATCTGGTAGGTATTTCCCATATGAGTGTTTTAGGCCGATTTTTATATTAACTATAGACAGGTCATATCCCGACACTAGCGACCGTTACCATTGCCTCATTCGCTAATACTGGCCACAAGTTCCTATGTTGACCTCAAATCGCCTTAAAAGCTTACTGATCCAACTTCAAATCTATAAAGAATTAAGACAAATGAGTTCAAATTCACACTCGTTACATATACTGAATAACCAACAGATACCGCAATTAAGTGGTAAATAGGTATATACCAGAAAAGACGCTTATCATTGAAGAAACACATATTCACAAAGAGGAAACAGCTTGGTATGCAGGTTCTGCAAACTATATTCCCTTATTAGACTTACGGAGTTCAACTCTGGCAAACTGCAAGAAGTTCTAATCTGGAGATCCTTCAACGTTTTCAATCTAAGATTCTTCGAAAAATCACTAGTGTGCCTTAGTTTGTCAGTAACGATATTATTCACTTTGACCCCAATATGTTCTGTGCAAAAAGTATTTCAAAAGTACATCCCAATGCCCTAGCAGTTGACCTTCTTGATAGTAACAATATCTAGACTTTTGTCCAGAGGGATAAACACTTTGACTTTCTAATATTATGATAAATTAATTTAACCGTTATATGATATTATATTATATATTCTCCTACTAACCCTAAAGTAAGTTAAGAGATGTGTTATAATATTAAAGTAGATTAGTAACGATTTGCAGCTTGTAGCATCCAGAAATCACTTCGAGGAAAACTTCGGTATGTCAAGCTGTACAGCCTAAATCAGCGGATAACAAATTTTTTATGTAAAACTACGTGCAACTAAGTGATTAGGGGCGCAAATGGAGTAATTAACATCGGAAGTGACGAACTACTTCTGTGACTCCAGTGTAAAATGTGCGCACTCTTCAAACTACAAAATCAAGTATTTGCAACTTCGAGGTAAGCCTTATTCTTTTGCTGCGGTGCGTATTTAAATTTCTGCAGCCGCTTTAATTAGTGTGCGAAAACAGAAATAAAGACATTCGACAACGGCGTCGCGTCGCGTCTTTAAATAAAAGACATTTCGAAAACGGCGTCGGACCGCGTCTCAGAGATCTGTTCTCTGCCGCGTCGCGGAAACAAAAACACTTGCTATCGTTTTGTGGTTTATGGGCTATAAGAAATTCATCGCACGCATTTTTGTGAATGCCGCGAAAGCGTCGTCAAAGCCAGAGGCTATTAAAACAGAGCGCGGATTCAAAAATTGAACAAGCACCTGATCTTGAAACAATAGCAATGGCTTCCACAAGCCCCTCGGTAATTCAGATGTCTACAGATCAACTACAGCAATTGCTCAGTGGAATACAAGCTCAGACCAATGAACAATTGCGCCAAATTCAACAAGAGTTTCAGCAAATCCTGCGATCGCAACCTGCTACGCCAGAAGTTTCAACTAGCACATCAAAAGGGAGTTTCGCGAAATGCACATCGCGGTTTGCGGGGAACAAGGGTGAAGACATTGCCGCGTTTCTTGACTCTGTTAATACATATCGCGAGTGTCTAAACGTGTCGGAAAAAAACGCGGTGCGTGGCTTACCAATGCTGCTTGCAGGTCCTGCTGGAACTTGGTGGCAAGGCATCAAATCTTCGGTGACAAATTGGGCAGATGCTGAAACAGCAATGAGAAATTCTTTCGGGCCGCGAAAACCCGCGTATCAAATATATCGCGAATTGTTTGCAAATGAGCAGGACGACAAAACATCGACTGATATTTTCGTCAGTAATGCGAGGGCTATGTTTTCTCACTTAGAAAATGTACCGAGTGAGGCAATTCAAATTGATATGCTACTTGGTCTTCTACATCGCCGAATTCGGAAGCGGATTTTGCGAACAAACGTTAAGACTGACGATGACCTGCTTAAACTTGCTCGCGAAGCTGAACAAGCCTTACAGGAAATTCAGCAAAGTGAATTTCTACGGTTTCCGCAACCAAGTGCGTCAAAACCTAGGAAAGAGCGCCCGCGATGCGATTATTGTCGCAATTTCGGACATTCGTTTGACGATTGCAAAATTCGTGAACGCAAACATCCAAGAGACGATCAACAAGAGATAATAACTCCACCTGCGCAGCAGTCAGTTAAATGCTACGGGTGTGGAGCCAACGGTAAAGTGCGTGCCAATTGCCCAAACTGCAATCCAGAGCAACAACGTAGAATAAGTGCCAATTCCGCTACCATGTTGAATTTCACAACTATTATGGAAGCGCGCGTCATTACAAATCCGTGCACTAAACCTCTACTGTCAATTAAATTGCTCGATCGGGAAGGAATCGCCTATGCAGACTCGGGTGCTCAAGCCAGCATTGCAGGAAGACGGGTGTACGATTATTTAAAATCGGTTAATCATCCTTTCTCGCCATCACGAGTTACGATCGCCTATGCGGATGAAATTGCCAGAGAAGAGGATATATTGATAGCTCAGGTGCAATTGGAAGTTGCAGGTAGATCTATACCAACAGATCTTATGATTCTGCCTAAGTTGGAAAATAATCGTACCCTGTTAGGCGTGGACTTCCTGAAAAACGCTGGGATTGTCATCAACTTCGGCCAGTACACCTGGAGCTTTGCAGATGATCCAAACAGGGAGTTCGAGTTCGCGCAGGACATCATTGTGCTAGAGGAAGGGGGGTCAAAGTCGCCCCAAGTTGTGGTCGAAGAAGAGAACTCGAAGCCAGAAATCGTAGATTCTGTTTCAAGTGTCCCTGAAACACAACGTGCGATCGCTGATCTAAAATCGAAAACCGAACTTCAGCTGCGTGAAGATGAACTAGTTAATCTGGCATCTGATGAGAGGACCCGACTCAAGCAGCTACACTTTAAGTACAAAAGTACTTTTAATCAAGGGGGGGAGGCAACCCCTTTTGCAGAACATGGCATGAATACGGACACACTATCTGAAGCAGGTGAGTCCAATGAGCATGCCCAACACCTACGGAAGCGACAAGCTGACAAGGCACGGAGAGATTCTCCGCCATTCGAAGCAGGCGATTTGGTGCTGGTCAAGTCGCATCTACTCAGCAATGCAGCCAAAGGAACTACTTCAAAACAGGAACCACGTCGTGATGGGCCACATGTCATAATTAAAGTCGTTAGTCCAACCACCTACGAGATTGCCCATCGTGCGAATCAAGATGTTTCCTTAGGAAAATACCATGCATCAGATCTAACACCATACCACCTGGGAAATAAGGACATTCCTGAACCAGTGGTACCCCTTAGGAAAAGGGGTCGTCCTAGGAAGCTGCAAAAACAAAAAAATCCTGGACACAAAGCCGTGACGTCTGTTTGATCCAGAGGGGGGGGACTGTAACGCAGGGGTCATTTTAAGCCAGATCTGCGCAGAAACCTGCACCCCTAAAATCTGGGTCAGTCAGCGACCGTGTGTTAACAGACTTGCACGCATTTTAAACTTACGCATTTCATTAGTTACCAAATTTATTATATTGTTTTGATTCATCCGTTATTATATGATTGTTCAGTAAGTGTGGTGTTTTATTTGTTGTTTAATACGTGATTTAAGAGTCAGCGAGGCGCTATAGGTTTAATTTCTAAAGTTTATGTTTACGACCAATTAAAAAATATTGCCAATTTACATGTAACATATATTGCATTTATTATATCGCATTACTCGTATATTTCAACATCAACGCAGAAATAATTTCAAGTAATATACGAGTATCTACAACATTAATTAAGACTCGATACAGCTGAGCTAATGTCAAATTGAATTTCAACTTCGCCGTAATAAGGCCATGAAGTGCCGACGAATAATATTTGTAGAGTTTATAATAATCCTCCAAATAGTTTTACAAGTCAGACGTATGGCTCAAGCACATCGCAGCTCTAGAGTTTATGGAATAGTTGGTTCAGCAGCTGAACTCGGTGGATTTGCCAAAATACACGATGACCACAGTTTCGGCGGCGGCCGGAGAGCAGCTTTTAAAATCCCGATAGTAATTGCACCTCCTGATGATGTAGTGGAGTATTATTCTCCTATAGATTCTACTGAAGAAAGACAGCTACCGCGAAATCCTATTAATGCCTTACTCCCTGGGTATAGAATTGGTGTTTCCCGGCCACTTTTACTTGTTTAAAATTAACGAATACCCTCAACATTTTCAGATGTATATTTCGGGATTACCAAAGGTTAGTAAAGATATTAAGTCATCAAAGCGAGAACAAAATATTTCCAAATAATTATTTTATTTATGAAAAATAACGACCATTTTACTTCTATCGAATTATCGTTTGCACGAGTGATTTATACTGAATTGTACCATAATAAAATTCGCCAGTCGGAAGGCTTCTTGTCCGGAAACAATAATTTTGAACCTAAGAGACTATTTTGTATATTGTAGTCATTATTCCACCGTGTTTTAAATAAACATTATCTTCTATTACGTACATTAGATTTTTATTGCATAGCAATTTCAGCCAAGAAAATCCGCAAGGTAACACACAGACCTTGTGACTAAAGGAATACTCACCGTAAGCCAATGTGTAAAACAGTACCAGATACTTACTTTCTGAATGAACTTCGTATAATAATGTCAGAAAAATTTACAGTACTTATGTTTGGCAATACACTGTTCTTCACAAATTGATGGATTACTAGTATCACAACGCTTTGAGTCAGGTCTTATTTATTTGGATACAGCAGACAAATGAGCCTTCTACTACTGGTAAGAATTGGTGGTTGTACATTACGGCCTACGGACAAGGATAGCCACATTCACTGAGAAAAATACAAATGAACTGGGAATAGCACAAAGACCATTAGAACGAAATATGTTGAAAATCAGCTTGAGGAACAAGATGAGGAGTGAACAGATTAGAAAAAAAAAACTATAGATGAAGTGTAAATGTCGGCACGGATTAAGCATTTATGATTTGAACATGTTGCCAAACAGGGCACATCAATAGTAAAACTGGTATATTGGAGAGCGAGTTTGACCAGAACAAGTATAGGAGGGCCATAAAAAAGGAATTTAGAGTATATAAAAAAATGGTAGGGCTTCACTAGTTTCAAATAGCGCAATAAATAATTACATAGCAGAATCAAGGTGAGTCCAATGTGCACTAATGGAAATGACGTTAATACCGACTTTAAATCCATACAGTACAACAGTATAACGATTTAAAGCATTGTTATAGGTAGAACTCCATTTGCTACCAGCAATAAGCCTAAAGGTTTCTCGACTAAATTGGAAGAACAGAGTTCGTTCACTATAGTTACATTAGTAGGTAGGTGAAAAAGCATTCTGTTATTATCAAGAGCACCGTGTAATGAGAAAATTCTATCAGCAAAACCTATATCTTTGAAACAATACCAATTTCAACTCTTCGATCTTCAAGTCCTAGTCCTACGCTCCAAAATGAGGAATCAATCAATCAGAACTGAGACTATCTGGTTTTTGTACCTAGAGAGAAACCATCGGTAAGAATATAACAGCTGAAATGAGCTTTGTATATGTTTTTTCTTCAAACCCACACTGTCGCCGTAAGTCTGGAGACGACCTCTGTCTAGAATATTTTCGAATGGGAAATCTAGAATCGACTATTTACTTAGAAAATTCCAGATAGGGTTTCTCCTTTTTGTCTAATCTTTGCTGCTTTGATTCAAATTAACATCTGTTGGTTGAACACCCAGCAGGTCACAAATAATTTAGGCGCTCAAATCTGCGATACTTTAGAAGATCACTACTTCAAACGTTAAACGTTTTATCTATTATTAATATTATTAAAGTAGTAATACTATTTACTACTTATTACTTCAGAACGCATTTTTCTTTCATTATTACACACCTGAACCTTAAATGTGTATCTACATAATAGTTGCAACAGTTTAGTATGTAATTCAGCTATTACGGCAGCAAATATAACCGTAAATCAATCTTTCACTTTGATGCAATCATATAGTAATAAACGCGTGACTAATGGATTATGGTCTAATTATTACTGGCGGACCGAATTAATCCTTCGATAATAATACTACGAACAATATCAAGGCAACATAATTAAATTAAATCCATTACCACGCAGCACACTGTAATAATAGCAAAATTCCGAATCGAACAACTGGCCTGTTTAAAAGGAAGTTTAAAAGTTGTTATTCTGTGTTTCGAAATATATAACTAACGTTTAACTAATTGTTGCTAGCCTCAAAGTTGGCTAATAAAAATGCGTATAACATACTGTATAAGGAAAACGTAGTTTTACGTATACAAATAATACTTCAAGAGACGTTTATGTCATTAATCCTTGCCCTACTTCACAGAAAGATGGTAAATAAAGGAACAGCTATATTCCATTGATTTCAGATGCTTTCACGGTCATTGTCATTATGTAACGAACGACTTCCGAGATTGGACCGTGTTATTGTAGAGACTGAAGAACTCAACGTTTTGCTAACCTGTATGAGGAGCTTCATCAGGACGTAAACAATAATTTAACGTGTCAATCACGCCACAAGAAAAACTCTTTTGCAAGAGAAAGGATAGAAGTCAACGGTAATTCAATGCATAAACCACGCCAGAGGCGAAACTTTTCTTTCAGAAAGATATCGAAGCGTTCTGCTATATTAATAATGACAAGCTCCCACCTCTGAACTCCGTCGTTAGATATAATCACTCCATCCCTGTCCATTTTAAAACCTTGTCAAGTACTTCGTATACTTCTTAGTAAATCAAGATACCAGCACTGAGATTCTCTAAGTCGTTTTAAGAAAATTATGTTAGAATAGCGCAGTGAACATTGCAGTATGCCGGAATTTACCTAGCGGTCGAACGTTAAACACTACAGGACGTACTTGCACAATATGAAATAATGTGGAATAATTTGAAATCAGTGATATCCAATAAAATTCTCCACAAGAAACAACATTGGATATTAAAAGTAACATAATTACCTAATTAATAAATGACGCGGAATGGACAACTGGCAATGCTACGACAACGTCAGTTGTGCAAAAGTATCGCATGTCAATGGCAATCCGCCTAAAGACCTATTCCGAAGGACAAACAATATAAAGCATCACTTTAAATTTACGATGCACCAGGTTCTTAAAAAACCAACCTACAAAAATGTTAGGGTACTCTGGAACCTTTAGATACGGGTCACTCCGGCCTTTCTGGCATTGCCGGTTTTATTACCTGATAAATACAAGCATTTTACGTGCAATAATAATTGAAGTTCAGTTTACGTTGGGATAGAATATCGTAGAATTTCAAAATTCGATTTACATCAAAATTTATCGGTAATGCACCAAATTGTCGAGCGTCGCTTTGAGTTCCAACTTGTTGGCGGCCAAGCTTCCAGGCTTCCCACAAAAATAAAGCGACCGCTGACAGCACCCATTTCTTTGTCCGAAACTTGAGTGCTTCCGCTTGTCAGCGGCAGCTAAAGGAACTACCGGTCGAGTCGGGGTCCTGCTGCATGGAGTTTCATTACATCCCGTTAATTGCGACTGCATTTAGCTAAATGTACGCCTGTTAAATTAGATTGCATGCTATGTTTTTGAGCTGCATTAAGTTTTACGCATAACAGACCTAAATTTTGAGCGCTTTCCGGTCTGGGTGTACTAATCGCTATTTGAAAACTTGGATAATTTTCTCCACGATCATCAATACTTATTTTCTTTAGGGTGCAAGCGGCGTGGCGTCACGCGTTTAGAGTGTCTAAGACTAAAGCTTAACTTATACGGTGCGAGCCCCCAGCTGGTCTTCAAGAATTTTCTATACCCTTGTGTGTGTTTCATATAGGCCGTATTAGATTACATCACAAGCAATGTATGTCCACTCCGTGTGTTGAGCACACATTGTTACCGAAGCCTTGTAGAGGGCTTTTTCTTATTGCAGCTTTTGCATTATGTCACAGCCCAATAAGAGCAACACATTGGCGCGCCGCCCAATAATGACAAATGTTTATTGTATCTATTAAGTTAACTGTCTTGAATAAACACCTGCTAAATCAGTTTAAGACCACGTCCATCCCATTGAGCTAGCGGAGTGGAATGTTTAATTCTGTGGCAGGTAGTAACTGAGTTTTCACGTATAGCAACCACAAGTTGGTGAGGTTGGGAAGCATTACTGTAAAAGTCTACAGAAATAATGTATTTACGGTTACTAGAGAGAGTGGTGTTACCGTCACTGTGACTGTAACAGAGGTAAGCAGAGGCAACCTACTTCTCAGCCGGAGCTGGTCGTGGGTAAAACAAAAGACTCAAAGCTTCAGCTGTAAAATATAATATGGCCGTCAAGTAGCAAGTAACCCAGCACTTTGCTAATCAACAGCTACAGTACAGAAGGCGCTACTAACCAAACCTGAAAATTAAACGTAATTGCCCAGGCACAAATCAGATACGCAGGAAAAGATGTCAAGGCAGTATAATATCAGCAATCGGTAATACATATACAAATAAAATGCACACATAAAATATCACCTGGCAAACCAGTACAAAAGTATCACGTAGCGTAAGAGGCATAATAACCTCACCAAAGTATATACGCATGAATTAAATAATTACAGCGGTAACAAACGAATGTTCACCTACTGCAAATTATGAAGCTACATAGTAACTGCCAAATATGGCAAATTTGCATCGCCAGAAAACTGAACGGTAAAGCATATGACCGCGGCAAAGTTACTAATAGTTAAATTTTGACTAAAAATTTAATATAACCCTAAATCCACAAATGCAAGAACTATTCAGATGTCATCATTAATTAGCAGCAAGGTCCTATAGACCTGTAGATACTGAACGTAGTGTACTCAAAATATTTATTCAGTAACTAAAACATGCGTTATGTCAGAATGACAATATCAACTAAAAACTAAACTATGTTGGTTTCCATGACGCGACGCCAAGGCTTCTACAGACCCAAGCTCTTGGTTAGCAGTAGGGCATTATACCTATAACCCGTAATACTCTTAGTAAATAATTAATATGTCTCAACAGATTCAATGCGTCACGAAATATCCCAAATACAAAAATGGCACATTTGATTTCCAAAATGTCATTCGCTTCACCAACCTCACTACTGCAGCACATAATAGAAAAAACCCAAAATTCGAAAATAGAGGGAGCCTTGAATATGCAACCAAACTAACACCGATTCATCAAGAGAGGTCTAACCTAACGCAAATTAATTAGGAATATTTTCACCTATTGAAACTTAAAAATAGACTAATAGCTCAATTAAAACGTGGGAAAAAATTTAGCTTTAACTAAAATAGGGTAAATAATTACATAAATAATTATAAATGATCTTTGAACCGTAACAGTGGTCTATATAACAGAGCCAGATATATTACTTAGTAAGGTAGTTGAAGTCGTACGTAACCTAAGTCATAACAAGTCTGTAAGACCGAATACCATTCCAGATTGAAAGGCATTCGATAACGTTAAATGGCCGCAACCCTGAAAAGTGTTGTTGGAAATGGGCGTACCCTCCTCATTCGTCCACTGTACGAGGATAGCACGACAGTAATATCTGTCCAGGGGTTCGACAAGGTTGCGTATTGTCTACGTTGCTCTATAATACATACTCAGAGCATTTAATGAATTCAGGTTTTGATAATTGGGTAAGTGAAGTTAGTATAGGTGCCAACTTTCAATACGCCGATCATGCTATTATAACAGCCAAAGCTATAAAAGAAGCAGAACAATTTTTAAGTAACCTATTATCCGTGATTTTGTGCTACAAATTTAAGATTAGTTAGAACAAATCCAAACTTATAATCGCTGATAAGGAGGGCGAAAGCCAATCTATTCAACCAGTTCAGAAACATTACTATAGAACACCGGAAGATACGAAATGGAGATTTCTTTAAACACAAATATGTCTGGCTAACATATTGAATTATGGTAGACAGCAGAAATGTGGGCGATATCAAACTGTCTTTCCAACTTTGAAAGTTATATTACTTTACTACAAAAATTACAAAAATTTACTAGCTACTTGAAAGGTACAGGTTTTGCTGCATCAGATACATGGAGATGGCAAACTTATTATACTTTTATTTCTTCGATTCCCTTTATAACAACGTGCATTATTGACAGAAATTCCATTAACTTCCCTGTAGGGGATATTTGGCTAATGCTAATGATCCTTTTTGTACTCTATTTTTATTTTGCGTGCAATAACTTGGTGCCATAACTTTTTGTGTGCCCTAAATCTGCAATAAAACTATTTTATTGCAATTTATTGGTCCAACTACGATGCGTCAGTAGAGCTATGCCAAAGCCATGCGGGAGCACTATCAGTGTTTGACAACTCTGGTAAAGCTGTACCTAACATGTGTATATATATTTATCACCGTCAGGCCAACAGGGCAAATGTACTATTTTTCGAAAGAAGGTATTCCTCATCGCCACTGGTAAACCAATACCGCCCATATTTCTGCTTCAGACTGCATGGACGATGTGCAGGACCTCCCGGTTTGTGGAAATGTAAACTTATATGCCTATCATTACAACTTTACATCAAAAACATGCGAAAAGGTTCCTTACCGCGGATGCAGCCCCACGAGGAATCACTTCGACACATTGGAGCAATGTAAGCGCTACGCAGCGCGCCTTTGCTCCACAGCCACGACCTTCAAGAAGGAAGGTAAGAAGTTTGAATATACAGGCAGGCTGCTAAACTCTTTTCAACAGACTGTCGTCAAATCCCCAAACCATGCAGCGTTGGAATCCCTCGGGGATTCCAGTTTGACATAAAGCATAAAGAGTGCCGACCAGTAATCATGGGAGACTGCTCTCAATCTACGAATTACTTCAAGACGATCCACGACTGCCACCGGATAATTCATTTAGTATGTCACATTCCTTTTGAAGATGATAGTGATGTGGACATAGTCACAGCAACTGTACCAAGTACAACGGATCATTGGACACATTCGGACACTTCCACAGGTTAGAAATATTGAGGCTGCCCTGGTTTTTACGAGACATCCTGTATAATATAGAAAACTTTAATATCCAACATCGCATTGTAATAAATTCAAGATGAAAATTTTTTTTGTCTAGAAGCAACAACTGAACGTACAGATAAGAAAACTACCAGTACAATACCAACAATTACAACTGTGACA
Organism: Agriotes lineatus; assembly: GCA_940337035.1. NCBI lineage: Eukaryota > Metazoa > Arthropoda > Insecta > Coleoptera > Elateridae > Agriotes > Agriotes lineatus. The sequence goes on along the minus strand of OW679194.1, from coordinate 257,703,206 downwards.
CCGTCCCCATCGCGACCTTCCATATGGGGGTTTATCATACAGTTGATTAAGCGTTACCTGAAATGGCACATTAGGAAAAATTCCCTTATTGGTTTCTTATTACAAAAGTTGCTGGACGTGTTCAAGGAAAATGGAGATGATACCACAAATTGGACACCTTCGGTGGATTATTACGGTTAGAAATATTCTGGCTCTTCTGGATTTAACATAGATCGTGTATAATAACCAACACTTTAATATGCAACACCACATTTTAGTAACTTCAGACTAATCTTAAACATTACCTTGTCTAGAATCAACAACTAAAGGTACAGATAATAAAACTACAGTGACACCGTCCCCATCGCGACATTCCATATGGAGTTTTATCATGCAGCTGATTAAGCGTTTTCTGAAAGGACATATTGGGGAAACTTCCCTCATCGGTCAGTTATTACAAAAGTTACTGAGTATCTTCAAGAAAACTGGAGATGAAAGCAACAGTGCGGGATTAGGTAAGAAACCCATTTGTTCTCTGAATGTCATTTTTTGGCAGTGGCCTATTATGATGTTTTATCGGACTTTTTCCACTGTCTAGGGTGTATATCACACGACGTTTCGAGAGTAGATCAAAACTCCCGAAACGACGTGTGATATACACTCTAGACAGTGGAAAAAGTTCGATAAAACATATCATAGGGTACCTATGCTATGATAAGAATGCACCGGTAAATCCTAAATGAGTAATTCTCAACAGGGGGTCTAATAGTTACAATAAGAAAGTTCTTTGTGCAAAATGTACTGACAAAGTTGCCTCATATATTCTATATGCCCCTTGCATTCTTGCTGGAGCTCATAAAAATTATCAGATTTTTAATATCAATAGGTACGTATCACTTACGTCACGTTTTACAGTTCCTTACTTACAGTTCCTTACTTACAGTTTTAAGGAGGTGGAGGTACAATTACAGTAATAACTGTGAAAACTATTACCGACCCCATCCATTTAGAAAATGTCGGAGAAAACATCATGAAATACCAAGTTGGATCGATATCTGGTTCTGTTGCTAATTTCACAAAAAAATTAAGTTGGATCCATAATGTACGTAGGTATAATTACTTGTAGACATTGAATGTATGTAGCTCAAATGAAACTATCAAAAACACTAAAAATGAACCAGTACTAAAATTCTATATTGTAGCTGAATATAGATGTAATCTTGAAGATACGGTAAAAACCAATTATTTTATGCACAAACCTGCTGTAAACAATTTTATATGAAAATAAAGGCATCTAATATATAAATTAAAGCAAATTTCCCAAATTTAATTTAAACTGCAATAAAAAATATGCTCATAGGTAGAGCCTCTGGTTTTAGACCAAAAAGCTAAGTTCGATTCCTACCAATTTAAATGCCTCAACCTTGTCAAAGACGAAAGTCGATTTCTCTATAGTGGATATGTATGAACAAGACTGATTGAAACCACGACGAAGTCGAAGCAAAGCTATTATATAAGATCGAATTTTCTCCTTTTTCTTCTTCTTGTCTAGCCTTTAACCACCCACTTCCATATGTAGGCCTCTTCTACTTCTCCCATTTTTTTTTAGATTATACCACGTGAAACCATTTTCCTTCAGCAGTAAATCTGACGAAAGACACCCATTTTACCTCTGGTCTGCCAACACTTCACCCGGTGGTTTTAGGACTCCATTGCAGAAGTCGACTGAGCCATTTACTCCGATTTTTTCGGGCAATATAACCTGCCCAATTGCCACACAGCGGAGGCTAATACCAAGCATTACCCTTTCCATCCTTCTTTGGATTATTTGGAGAGGGTTTGCGCTCCTATTTGTGTTATTCGTGTCTAGGACAAACGTTGCAACCGAGAGAATGTAAGACTCATACATTTTTCGTTTTTAAATTTGTTGGGATGCTTGTGTTTCTCAGGATGTAGTTGAGTTTGCCGAAAGCAGGTCAACTAAGTCCTATATACCTATATTTCGGCAGTTTGGTTATCCTTCGCCAGTTCGATTCTGTGACCAAGATATATATATTACCATGGTCTAAAATTGTTCATGATTTATTTGTACTGTAAATAATAAATTGTTCTGTTATATCAATATAATTTTAACAATAACCACCGAATTTTTATATAACTGTATTTGTCTAGCTAACCAAAAATATTCATTTGAATTTAATAAAATGTTAATATCAGATATGCTGCCCTTTAATTATTTATTTATCGCAATATTAATATTTTTGCACAGGCTAACTCTCCGGTTCAAAATCTCGTATCTCAGGGTTGAGTTTCTACACAATTGAAATATTACTCAGTTGTATGATAACTGCACTATTATGGCAAATGCTCTTTATTATATCCTAATCTCAAATAAATGGTTACAAAACGACACAAAATTTGCAACCCAAGTTTACTTTAATCAAAACCAGCTATTGATAATTACGTCGCAGGTAAATAACAATCAAACCTCTGTAATCACGTATCTAAGCAATACCTGTTTATCGGTAACTAGGCCAGTAAACCGATACCGTTTCAATTCAATGATGACTGGATGCAATTTCCCTAAAGGATACAGACTGGTCCCAAAACATCGCTTGGGCCCCATAAATGCTGGAATTTACATAACTACCTCCGCTTGGACTTTTTCTGCCTTTCTGTACTGTAATGCTGCTAGCTGGTACCGCTGTGGTCCACGATGCAGGTTGCTCCCTCAACATCGATGCTTGGGTAACTCGCCTTGCTACTCGCTGCCTCTGGTGAGCCCCAATGTCGCTGTAGGTCCTCGTACCAGCTCTGAGGCTTCCTATGCTGGTCCAAATCGCTGATGATTTCTCCAAATCGTTGTAGTGCTGCAATGCGGGCTTCGCTGCTTCAGTATAGGCTTTCGTACGATTCACAGCACCTATCGCTTATTTTCGCGTTTTTACAGGCTCTAAGCACCATCGCTTTGAATTGCAGAAGCTTACAGTTTGATTTATGCTCTTAGGCATGTTACGTGACTTCCTATCCCTGTACTGTTACCCTCATCTTCATTCACAGTAAAATGGCATGTACAACTGAATACAAACTCATTGCACATTGTCTCTGTGAAGCTTCGTCACCCCTGTTTACTAATACAATCTCGTTAGCATGTCTTACGTTACCCTAAATATCAGAGCATTTATCAAAATCATAGTTGCACTTATCAATTGAATCATAACATTGAATGAAATTATTCGAAACCCGGCCGATATCATTTCGGAACCCACTAGCAATTTTTGATTTAATTAAATAATGGTTTATAAATCGATCAATGTTTAATTCTCATAATATTTCTACTGTAATGCTTAATAAAGTACCAATTCTATTCATGATTGATTTTTAATTAATTGGAATTTCTTTAATAATAATAATGGAGCCAGAATTGCTATAGGTAGCATACCAGCCCGCTATTCAACTCTGTGCATCACAAAGAAATAAAGCAAGTCAGATAGCACAGAGTTGGGGTAGTTCGTACAACTGCAAGATTTAGTGTATTAATTTCAATCCGTAATTACATTATGCAAAGTAATGCCAGTAGTAATGAAATGATTTGAGTACAAAAGGCAAAGGGCAGAGCTCGTTTTTCATAGATTGGAGTCGATAATTTTAAACTAGCCAAAAATAAGAGGTTTGTGCAAAATTAAAGCCAAACCAAATAAATAGAACTGTCACAGAAAGGTTTATAATATGTGCGTGTTAAATGAAGCGTAGATGTCAGAATAATTAAATAGGATATGTTTATGAGCATTTTAAATAAAGGTAAAAGAAGCAGAATTATAATACGTTGCAGAGAGCATAAATCAGGCAAAACATGGCAATTAGAATAATTAGACAGCAATATTTGAAAATCTGGTAAAAGTAGACAGTGGATAAAAAATGCAAGAAAAGTGAGTGAAATGTAGACATTAAATTCAGAAACAAATAAACAGGATGTGAAACAAAATTGGTGAAAAACAAGTCTGTAATTACGCGAGTGATAAAGACAATTTAAATAAAACAAAGTGTAGTGGCGCTATGAGACAATTTAAAACCGAATTGAGAGGACAATAATTTAGAAATAGTATTTTTGTAAAACATTTTAGTTATAAGAAATATTAGTTTAAGAAATTGTTGCATTGAACTTGGTATACATCCGTTTTTTGTATTCTAGATAGGCAATTGCTATTAACCACCAGCAGGCAGAAACAGTTGAATAAAATTAAATTATTGGCACACCATTTCTGGTCTTTCATTTAAATACAGTTTTTGTACAGAAATTCCTAATTTATAGTAATAAAAAGTACACCATTGTGTTGGCAATTTACCCGTGTATCAGTGGAAGTGTGGGTTTTAATTTCCCTCGAAAAAAATTATCTTCTGCGATACCACATTCCGAGGTTCCGACCGAGGCCAGCTCAAGATTACGATATTCACCCACGGGTACATTCGAGTTCCTGAGCCCGGGATTTCAACGGCAGCCCATCCGCACAGCGTATAGGAGGCCCCCACAGCAGCCGTAGCATCCCAGGACCCTGCATCCGGCAGATACCATTTGAAGCCACCGTCCGAGCAGTTACAGCAGCGCTGCAGAGAACCAAGGTTAGTTTTTTTTTAACCAAAATATCGGCGTTAGAAACCGGGAAGTTATGAAATGAACGAGAGGACGTCTTACTGAAGGGAGATCCAAGCAGATTAAAACTTTAAGCATCCATCGAAAGCAATTTATCCAGCATTAGCATAAAAATCCAGATTTGAGGTTAGAAATAACAATTGCATGTTGGCGTCTATTAACAAGCAAGGATAGTTTTTGCTTAAAAACAAAAAATAGAGTGACTCCGTGGAAGGCGCGAGTATTTAAAATTACCTGATCCAATGCTCATAAAACTCCTTTTGTTAAAATTTACAGTCACAAAATGCAAAGCACAACAATAAACCGATTTGTGGAAGAATTTTGACAGAGCAAACAAGTAGCGTCTGCGCGATTGAAGTACATTTACAGACCAGTGGCGTATCACACGAATTTTCAAATTAAAGAATCAAGGACCCCAGCTTTGAGATGAGTTTTTCTCTTGCCTACCGAGCTAGCTTCTGTTTATTAAATTGCAGGTGAATGAATTATAGTAATACTGTAATTAACGAACCCAGTAAATACTGAATAATTTTTAATAAGTCTATAAAATTTAACCAATAATTAAAAAGTTGTTTTGGGCTACTAACATTTTATTACATTTTATCATAATATCATAATTACATCAAACGGAAAGGACGAGCATCATTACAATATATACAGGGTGTCTCAAAAAGAATGGGACACCGATTAGCCATAGATTCCTTACGTCATAATAAATCGAAAACCTAATATACCTTAGTACAAAGTCCCTTCAGTAAGAAGTTATAGGGCCTTGAAGTTCCTTTTTTATTTTTTATTTTTTTGTTAATTTCCACAAATGTAGAGATATCGATTTGAATTTTGGTATACATACTTACTATTATATACTACAAAAACAGAAAAATTTCATACACTAGACTTGACTGTAAAGGGCACTTTACCTAACTTTCAAAACTTTTTTTAGCTCTAACTTCGTTATATGTAACATGTTTTTAAATTTCAGGTAATTTTATGAAAGAGAATTAAAAAGCACAAAAATAATATACTCTTAGTTCTTAAGCATAAAAGCAACCGTTTACCGTAAAATGCCCATCAAAGTTTTTGGTTGTCATTACGATGTGCAATTATCAAGTAGCCATGATAACAAAAACAATGGGTAATGATTCTAATCTAGTAAACAACAACAAGAAATCAATTAATGACGTTGGTGACATCAGGTCTTTTGTGCTTACGAAAATGCTGCGACATAACGAACCTTTCAGCATTGGAGAATTCGGTATGTAGCGGCATTTTCTTAAACATAAGAGAACAAATTCTTATGTCACTAATGTCATTAATTGATTTATCATTCTTTTTTACTAGATGACCATTGTTTTTGTGATCATGCCTAGTTGATAATTACATGTCTTAGTGACAACCAAAAACCTTTGATAGGTATTTTAAGGTAAACGGTTGCTCCTACGCCTATGAAGTAAGGGTACATTATTTTTATGTATTTTAATTTTCTTTCAGATAATAACCTAAAATTTTAAAAAATGTTACAGATAACGAAGGTAGAGCTAAAAAAGTTTTGAAAGTTAGGTAAAGTGCCCTTTACAGTCAAGTCTAGTTTATGAAATTTTTTCTATTAGTGCAGTATATAATAGTAAGTATGTATACCAAAATTCAAATTGATATCTCTACATTTATGAAAATTAACAAAAAAATTAAAAATAAAAAAATTGAACTTCAAGGCCCTATGACTTCTTACTGAAGGGACTTTGTACCTACTAAGGTATATTAGGTTTAATCGATTTATTATGACGTAAGGAATCTATGGCTAATTGGTGTCCCATTCTTTTTGAGACACCCTGTATATATATAGTGTACATTTAAAACTCTTCACAGCTCGTGTGGTTACAGAATAGTTTAAATGTTGACTGGGAAAAGGATGATCATCCAACCCTCAGTACTGGGCACAAATTCAGAGCTTTATTTGTTATAGAAAATTAAAACCACATTGTATCTTGTCAGACGTTTCAGGATTCTTTTATTCCGTTATCAATGACCTAAGAAGGAATTTACAATAGTACAAAAGTGATCTAACAATCAGTTTATGAACTTACCGCAAAATACTAGTGCATAACCTTAATGCTGTTAACATGTGTTGATGGAAAATTTATAATTTGAACATGAAAGAAAGAGGTGAGGCCGCATTTTCTTAATCTTAGGAGCACACTAAGTACTACTGATTGGTATAATACCACTTTAAAATACACAGACACAATTAAAACCAGTTTAAATTTTGTTAATTTATGAAATTTGGGTCATGGCCTGCAAGGTCATGAACAGGTGTAAAATGTGAGAACTTCCTGCATGTTGATAGTTCGCGCATGCGCAATGATGCACGCGTCTAAATATTACGAGGGGAGACCAAGAAGTGGTTGGACGGTCCACCTTATTAAAAAATAATTTGAGTTTAAAGTTAAAAATTCAAAGAAAATTTATTATTGGCCACAGATAGCAAAAGGTGATAGGAAACACTTAAACTGTCAATATCGTTTTTTGAATTTAATGCATTCGAAGTCCCGAAAATGCTACACATCTCTATAAAAGTACGCCTGCTATTGTTAGGTTCAGTAGTTATGATTTTAGGGTTTGCATGCTATGGCCAGTATTGCTGACATGAGTGGCTAACGCACAGGCCTTGGGTTTGACTTTGGAGTCACTCTTGTGTTGGGTTACCCTAGCATTGAGTCTTTTGGCTGATTGCCCAATATACGATGAGTCACAATTCTGCCAATTAATTTGGTAGACTGCATACGGAGTTAAAAGAGTTGGTGTTTTGTCTTTGAGTTTAGAAAAGTAGTCTTTCAAGACATGCTGATGTTTGTCTGCAATGGTAATTTGAACCTGGTTACGGAAAATTCCTTTGATTATAACTGATAGCTCGGGTATGTAAGTGAGACTTTTGTAGACAGGTGGCTTAGGAGGTGGTTCTTCCATGTTAGCAGGAGTTTCATTGTTACTTCTCCTGTTTTTGTTGTTAACAGATATAATAGAGTTCAGCAGAGCTACTGGATAATTATTCAATTTAAGGATAGTTTTTAATTTATTTAAGTTAGTATTGTGAAAATCTGGATGCAATATTGTCAGGATTATATGTTTTAGTCCTTTCACCACATTGATTTTGTGGCAGATATTGTGAAGGGAACGAAAGTTCAAAAACCTTCCTGAGCTGGTCGGTTTTATGTACCAGTCCAGCTTGATAATGTTGGAATCACTCCTGATGACTAGGGTATCCAAGAAGGGAACAGATGTCTCTGTTTCTTTTTCGACCGTAAATTGAATGTGTTGATTATATTGATTGAAGACTTCTAACACTTTGTCTATTTCCTCAGCTGGTGCTGCACAGATTATATCGTCTACAAACTGGCATAAGAATGAAAATTGGAACTCCAATTTTAAAGAACAGTCCTTAATGATGGTGTTCACAATAATTTCGGCCAAAATGGGAGAGAGGGTGGAGCCCATGGGAGACCCAAAAATTTGTTTATAAAAGAAATTATTAAAAGTGAAATATGTAGAATCAAAAATAAATTTTTTCTACAGCCGTCAAAAAAACGTGACAATTATGCATCGCTATAGATACGCGAAGTTTAACTTTTTTTAACACGTGAAAAATAGTTATTTTCATGACAAGCGTCGAAAGTAGCAAATATCGTGCGAGTGTTGATTAGACAAACAAGGGCATAGCGAAGCGAAGCCCGAGTGGATCTAAAACACGAGCACAGATATTTGCACTTTCGGGCGAGTTATGAACACTATTTTTTAGACGACCACTCAAAGTAATTTCTATTTTTAAGAATTGTTTTTATTTCGTTTGAAAAATTGATCGCTATATTATTATTGGTACAATTATAAAAAAATAGAGCTTGTTGGAAGCAGAGCAACGAATAAAGCAAACGCGTCTGGATTATTTGAATCACCGCGGTCTGCTGAATTGTGTGACAAACGTCAAAGTGACGTTTGTCACACAATTAAGCAGGCCGTGATTTGAATAACTTTGTGCCGTTACGATATGACTAGCACGATATAATATCGTGCTAGTGTATGAAATTGTCAACTTTCTGTAGTAGGCTGCTGTCGCGATAATGTTACTTTCATACGTGGTCGTCTAATAGTAATTTACGATACAAGTGCGTAAAGCTACTCTTTAGGCACGAGTGGGGTAGAGTTATCCGCGAGTGAGCGAGCGTTTTAAGCCCCGGGAGTGACTAAAGATGCTTTACGCATGTGTATCGTACAATATTTTATCTACGATAGAATCTAGAAAACACGGTAAATATGAAAAAAAAATTAAATGTAAATTAGGATTACCAGCAACCGGTCGTAATTTTGCGTGTTTTAAAAATTTTAAAACACGTTGCTACTCACAACGTGCCTAATGAAATCTATTAAATACGTTACTACTGACGATTTGAACTAATGAAAACATGTTATTAAACAGTCGTTTTACAAACTTAAAACTGCCAACTAAAAGGCAATTTTACACACTGTCGTAGATAAAAATAATATTTTTAGACGACCACATATGAAAGTAACATTATCGCGACATCAGCCTACTACAGAAAGTTGACAATTTCATACACTAGCACGATATTATATCGCACTAGTCTTATCGTAACGGCACAAAGTTATTCAAATCACGGCCTGCTTAATTGTGTGACAAACGTCACTTTGACGTTTGTCACACAATTCAGCAGACCGTGATTCAAATAATCCAGACGCTTTTGCTTTATTCGTTGCTCTGCTTCCAACAAGCTCTAATTTTTTATAATTGTACCAATAATATAACAATCAATTTTGCAAACGAAATAAAAATAATTCTTAAAATTAGAATTTACTTTGAGTGGTCGTCTAAAAAATAGTGTTCATAACTCGCCCGAAAGTGCAAATATCTGTGCTCGTGTTTTAGATCCACTCGGGCTTCGCTTCGCTACGCCCTCGTTTGTCTAATCAACACTCGCACGATATTTGCTACTTTCGACGCTTGTAATGAAAATAACTATTTTGCACTACTAGTCTCAGAACGCACCGTTATTGGCCTATTTTGAGGTTGTGAAGTTGATTTTCTCCACCAAGGGAGAGAAAGTAAAATAAACAATTTTCACCGTAGTAACTAATAAATTGCTAAGTTACCAAATATGACTATTTTAATTTTGACGTTTTAAAGAGCTGTATTGTCAGGTTGACAGTTAAAATATTTTCGAAATTTGTTGGGAATTTAGGTATTAAGCCGTTTGGTAGTGCAAAAAATAATATATACACCACGGTAGCGAATCGTCTTATAACCTTCGCGCTTTAGATACTTCGCGCTGCGCGCTCAGTATCTAATATGCGCTCAGGTTATAATACTGCGCTTCGCTACCTTGATGTATAATATACTATTCTTCACGGCTAGCAGTGAAAAAACGGTTTTGGAACACCATTTCCTTAGTTACAACACATATAAAACGCTACGTAGATAATAATATTACTCTACTTATTTGCTATATACGTATGATTTTGTTGCAGAGAATCTTCTATTCTTTTTTTGACGGCTGTAGAAAAAACGTTGTTTGTATTTCGTGGCAAAATTCGTGTTTTTATGGCGCGTTTGAATGACTTTCCTGCCTCGACCTAACGGTCTCGGCGAAAATTGACATTCTCACGCGCCATAAAAAAACACTCATTTCGCGCACTTAATACAAAATAGTAATTTACGATACAAGTGCGTAAAGCTAGTCTTTAGTTACGAGTGGGGCAGGGTTAAAACGCGAGTGAGCAAGCGTTTTAAGCCCCGCGAGTGACTAAAGATGCTTTACGCATGTGTATCGTACAATATTTTATCTACGATAAAATCTGCAAAACACGGTAAATATAAGAAAATATTTTAAATGTAAATTAAAATTGCTAGCAACCGGTCGTAATTTTGAGTGGCTAACATTTTTAAAACACGTTGCTATTGACTCCATGTCTAATGAAATCTTTTAAACACGTTGCTACTAACGACGTAAACTAATGAAAACATGTTATTAAACAGTCGTTTTACAAACTGAAAACTGCCAACTAAAAGTCAATTTTACACACTGTTGTAGATAAATTACTATTACTAAGGCTAGAAGTTAAATTTTGGAGATTTGAGTATTAGGTTCTATTAAATTACAATTTTTGTCTATTATTTGTGTGACTAACTGAAGTGGTATGTTAGTAAAGAGTGACACTACATCCAAAGAAAAAATGACATAATTGGGTGGTAATTGAAAATTGTTAATTAAAGTGCTGAAGCCAAAAGTATCTTTCACTCTATAATTGTTATACTCTGTAAATGACTGGCTTAATATTTCTGCTATAAACTTAGAAAGGTTCCTGTCCGGAGATTGAGGTGATGAAAAATCGATCTGCACGGTGTGTCGGGTTTATGTATTTTTGGTAACCCGTAAAGTTTAGGAGACACGGCATTATGGCAAATAAGACGTTTATAGTTGATATCATCTATGTAATGTTTATATAGCAGGTCCTTAATAAGTTTATTCAGTTTAGTTTCTATAGTAGTAGTAGGATCTTTAGAAATTTGTTTATAGACTTTATCCTATTGCAGTAACGTTTGAATTTTATTTAAATAATCTGTGCGATCTATAGCTACTGTAACATTACCCTTGTCTGAAGGAACAATTAACAAGTTAGGGTTAGACTTTAAGAACTTACTACATTCTTTTTCTATTGAACAAAGTGGACGTTGTTTAATATGATTTTTTAAGTAGTCAGTTATGTGAAAAGCTATGAAGCTAACAATAGCAGGCGTACTTTTATAGAGATGTGTAGCATTTTCGGGACTTCGAATGAATTAAATTCAAAAAACGATATTGACAGTTTAAGTGTTTCCTATCACCTTTTGCTATCTATGGCCAATAATAAATTTTCTTTGAATTTTTAACTTTAAACTCAAATTATTTTTGTTCTTGGTCTGCCCTCGTAATATTTAGACGCGTGCATCATTGCGCATGCGCTAACTATCAACATGCAGGAAGTTCTCACATTTTACACCTGTTCATGACCTTGCAGGCCATGACCCAAATTTTATAAATTAATAAATTTTAAACTGGTTTTAATTGTGTCTGTGTATTTTAAAGTATTATTATACCAATCAGTAGTACTTAGTGTGCTCCTAAGATTAAGAAAATGCGGCCTCACCACTTCCTTTCATGTTCAAATTATAAATTTTCCATCAACACATGTTAACAGCATTAAGGTTATGCACTAGTATTTTGCGGTAAGTTCATAAACTGATTGTTAGATCACTTTTGTACTATTGTAAATTCCTTCTTAGGTCATTGATAACGGAATAAAAGAATCCTGAAACGTCTGACAAGATACAATGTGGTTTTTATTTCCAATAACCAATAAAGCTCTAAATATTGTGCCCAGTACTGAGGGTTGGATAATCATCCTTTTCCCAGTCAACATATTAAACTATATATATATGTTGTTCTAGTATCGGTACAGGGGATTAAACATCAGATCAATAAGATTAAAAGAATACCGTATTGAAAATTACAAAGATGAATTTAGATGTGAAATGGATATCAAAATTATTAAGATGTATTTAGAAGAGAAAGGAAATAACATTTATAATTTAATTAAATGAAGCTAATTAAGAAACAGTAGGATTTTATCTTAATTTAACATCTGAAATGAAATTGGGAGTTAATGTTAAATACTGAAATATACTGTTTAACATAGTAGGTATTAATCAAATAATAAAGCTTTAATAGTGTGTTGAACGGTAAAAGCTATAGCTATAGCGCTAAGGAGATAGTTTATTGATAAGAATAAAAAATTTTATAACGATAATGATGTAATACAATTTTGTAAAGTTTGAAATTAAGAAATAAACCCTTTTATAAGAGTTTTTAAATACATGTTTGGTAAAATGAAAGGGTTAAAATTGAATATAAATTGTCGTGGTGAAGAAGACTAAAAACTAAAATGTTAAAAGAATATTAGCAGGCTAGATGGATGAAGACTAGAATGTGATAATAAAACCAATCTAACACAATTATGATCTACAAAGGCAAATAAAGCTAAGAGAATGTGAATTAAGGTTATTGTGGAATTACATTGCAACGACTGAATTGGATAACAAGGAACGCTTTACAAGAGAAGTAGATTAGCAGATTGAGCATATCTGTGGGGCTTGCTAAGTGACATCTGGTGGCTTGCCTCTGGTCAAGATTCGTGGTGTTGGGTTGTAGCAGGCTTCATACGTGTGATTTGGTTGAGCATCCAAGTAATCACATCTACAGCTGAGGTCTATTTGGATGCATACTGTGTCGGAGGTGTAGATGCTGATTCCTGTGGCGAAATAGGTTCCTGTGTTGATTTGGATCCTGATTCTGGACATCTTGGCAGTTGGTTGTCAGTTGCGGCCTTCGCCGTGGCTTTGAGTGGAGCAGTTTTTTGTAGCGTGGTGAGTTAAAGAGCTGGACGTATTGGGTTTGTCAAAGGAGAGTCCAATAAAAGGTAGCAGAATGCAGGTAATTTAAAATAAAAACTGAAAGAAAATAAAGAATGGAGTGAGTTAATTTTAATTAAGGAAGTACTTACTATTTGAGATTATCGTATGACAAATGTAACGATGAAGTATTTGTAATTGACTTTTCAAAACTAGTTTGAAGTGTCAGTTGACAGATGTATTGAGTTGTCATATAAAATAGGAACATCAAATTTCAGAATAAAAGCCAGGGGTGGCGAACCTTTATTCATCTACGTGCCATTTTTTCTAAAGAAATGTTTAATGAGGCCATGACGTGCCATCAAACAATCTTGACTTAGTAATTAATGGGGAAAAAATAAAACTAAATACTATCAACTGAAAACTATTTATTTGCAACAAAAAATATACATTTTGTATAGCAATAGTGACGTTATGTTTATTTAAATGAAAGAAAAAATTCGTGCTACTTCTGCTGTTGCAAATTAGATGCTAAATAACTTATATTAGCTCCATACTTTGTTACTTTTAGCAGAATGCAAGCTGGACTGGATTCATCTGATAAACGGCTTCTAAGCGAGTCTTTAATGTTATTCATTTCTGAAAATAATGACTCACAAGCATAGGTAGATGAAAATATTGTTAAGATAGCAAAAGCCAGCTTCTTCAGACTGCTAAATGTGTCTGGAATTGAATTCCACGATTCCATAATTTTGATATTGGAATTTTTACTTATATTACCTGATACATATAGTCTTTCTATTTCATTTAATTCCAACTCTTTCCTTGTTTCGAAAATTTTTTGAATCCATATTGAACTAGACTGGAAATCAATCAGTTGCATTTCAATTTCTTCAATTTCCAACCAATCAAATTTTGCCAAGTTCAGTTTATCGAGTGAAGTTACATCAGGATATATAATAAATTTCAGTGTTTCCGATAATTCTTTGAACTGAGAAAATCTCGTTGAAAATTCGTTGATTGAAGAATTAATTACCGAATCAAACTCTTCAGTGACTTTTACTTGGTCTGGTTTTTCATGTAAATCCAAATCTCTGGAGATTTTTTTCAAGTTTGGAAAATACTTGAAGTTTTTGGTAACAATATCGTTACTGAAAACTTGCAGTTTAGCTTCGAAAGCATGAATGAGATCGATCATAACAATAATTGTTTTATTTGCGCCTTGAAGCTTCATGTTCAGTCTATTGTTAAATATAAATTGCTTCGATTAGGTACCTAAATTCCTTAATTACTGCCGTGCTCAAATTATTTTGTGGCGTGCCATCAATGGCACGCGTGCCAATGGTTCGCCACCCCTGATATAAGCAATCTAGATTAAAAAGAATCCGACCTGATCTTCAGTCAAGTGTTTCTACTCAAGCTAGCAAGAAATAATTTTGATTATCCATAATAAAATAAAATAGAGCAATTAAATTAATTAAAATTCAATATAATATAAAATTTTTATTGAGAATAAACTAAAGTAAAAGGTGTAAGTCAATTATAACATCACATACGTTGGACACACAAAGTGGAGCTAATCACCTTAACAATATATATATATATATATAGACTTATAAACGGTCATAGTTAGGCCCGCTGAATATATTAATAGTACGTTGCTAAGCCATTTTTAACGCTGATGAGCCCGGGTTTGGCTCAACAACGTACCCCAGTGTATATCATCACCAATCGGTTTAAAATACATCAAAGAGGCAGTACACAAATTTTTGCGGTGGGCTCAGTAATGACCGGTGTTATGGCCGATATACATGGAGTAGTTCGGCAATATCGAGTGTAGGGGGCGCTTTTGTCATATTTTATATACAGTATATAAAAATATTTAAACGCTCGTTATTAAGCCCGACATGTCACAACACTGTTGGGCTTCACAACGAATTGATATATATAATAAATATACATAATGGGCTTGAAAACGTATTTACACACATACCTACATAAAACATTGATACGGTGTAAATAAAAAGAATTTACTTTGTTATAGTAACCATAAAAATTTTCTAACTCGAGATTTTTGCTGAAATATCTGTTTTCGTCTCCTCGGATTCACACAAAGTGGTGTTCGAGGTGATGTCTGTCTGTGAATCTGTCTATATCCTCTCTATAGCACAGATGGTGTAATAGATCGGCTTGAAAACGTATCTGCCTAACAAAAGTGGTACTTTAGTCATGCATTTTTCCGTCTCCAGTAAATTTTTATAATTGTGTGTGACAATTTTTTTTTCATAATATCATATATTATATAAATAACTACAGTTTTTGTTCAAAAAGTTTTTTTGTGAGAAATATAGCTTTTGAAAAAATCGCACAATTAAATGTTCACATAAATATCCTCAAAATTTTAATAATTGTTGGATAAAAACCTACAACTTTTGTTTAGATTTTTGTGAAGGGTATAGTTTTTAAAAATGCAAAACTAAAATATTACAAAAATGTGCTCAACATTTTTATAATTGTTGGATTAAAACAAAATTCCTTAAAACAAGATCCTATAGTTACAAATATCTAACACTTTTGGTTTAAAAAGTTTTTTGAAAAAAGCGCAAAATTTTATTTTGACTAAATATTCTGAATTTTTTTATAACTTTAGCATGAAAATAAAATTTTTTTGGAACAAGATCGTATATTATATAATTATCTACAGCTTTCGTTTAAAAGGTGTTTTGGGAAAAAGGATAGCTTTTGAAAAAATCCCAAACCAAATTTTTATAAAAAAACTGCCAAAAATTAATGAGAATAAAATGTTTTATGTAGAAGTATAATAAGGTACTGTTTATGACATAGTTTCGCTGTAACAAAGTAGCCTGGCGGCCGCAAGGGCTCCTCTTTTCCCTAGTGGATTATTTGTAATATAACACGCTTAACTATAAATAACTATTACGTCAGCTGTCAGTGTCAAAATAGATGCTTTTCAATATCTATAAAGGCACTTTAATCTCAAGTTATTAATGTCACAGAATAGACGTCAAATCTATAAACTCGACTTTTTTAGATTTTAGAAGTAAACATAAAGCTTTGTACACAACTCGTACATAATATGACTTTATGACTCATTTACTGACCTCTCTCGACTATAAAAGAGACTCGTCAAATAAAGCCCTACATTATGTACCACTTGTTATATAAATAGCTATTAACAAGATGTTATATATTACGTAATTGTCTATAAGTTAAAGGTTTTTGGAAGTAGTATTGACAAAATTGCAAAATTAAATTTTTACAAGCAATAATAGAAGATCGTATTTTATAAGCAAAGACAGCATTATTATTACATATTATAATTTTGGGTTATCTGAGCCCTTGTTAAAATCGATTATGTTGACTTTTAGCTAAGAAACATATTGCAATATACGAGAGCGCTCCTTTTATTTTACTTGCTGTACATTTATTTGAAATTTTTACTACCCTCGTCTAAAAGACGTATTTTCAATATGTGTCGGCATTTTTCTGAATTGAATAATGACTTTTGATGACATTTATTAATTAGAATTGTCAGTGTCAGCAATTTTTTTCGCATTTTGAGAATTAGGTAAAAAAGTGTCCTGTTTTTTTGTTGGCCGCGACTTTAGTATACGAGTACGAGTTACAGACATAATTCGCGTTTTTTTTTAATTCTTATCGGAGGAGGTCGGGAAAAATCAAGGAGATCATGATCAGTGCGAAATTCATAGCTTTTCGATGCATTAGAACAAAAAATTATTTATTTAGTAAATGAATAGATGTTGGCGAAATTTCAGTTTTTGATGTTGATGACAAAACGGTGTAATAAAAATGCATAATCAGCCTACTTAACTTGACCTTTGCATGGATGTCTCTTTCCCTTTTTAGTCGTTCATTTTTTATTTACTCCCTCTCGCGTCGGTTATACCGTGAATTTATTTTATTACCGAACATACGTAAAAATAGTAAGAATGTTCATGCTGCTATAGTAACGACAAAATGCACAATATATTGTAATTGTTATTATCACTAAAGCACCATGGACACGCACATCGTATGTTCTGTTTTAAAATAAACCCAAGGTATTTAATTATGAGCCCACCAGTATGCTTCTATTTACAGGAGCCGTTGATAAGATGTATAGTAGATAGTAATGTGAACTTCACTGCTTCACTGCACTATCTGTTAAAGCATAAAGAAATATATAATAAATTAATAGTAGCCCCATTAATAAGTGATTTTATTTGTCATATTGTTTCAACGACAAAGTTTAGTTAACAATAATATAAAATTTGATTTGAGGAAGATTAACTATGATGTAAATACTAAAAATACTTATATTAATTCAATAGTATCCTACTAGAATCTTCAGGAATACGCTACAGCGATAGCTACATTATTACTTGCTATAGAGACATGGAGATCAAAAATAAACCTGATCTCGGGAGCTATTGAAAATAATCAAACTTGCCTAATCTGTAACATGCTTTTTGTTGACAATAGCACTGTAAAAAATTTTTGAAGTTTAAAATTCACTTTTAACGTCTTTTTTAACTTATCCCATTGTTATTTTAATGTTACCTATTACTTTAATGAATAAATTTGGTTTAAATTACTTATGTTTGCATATTTGAGGTAGCTGATTAGACTCTGTTAAAGTCACATGCACTAATAATTCATTTAATTGTAGTTCAAATGTAATTAGTTTCATAAGCTGCAGTGTAGAAGGTATTTTTCAAGAGCTCCGGCGACCAAGTTCGTTTTTGATCTCCCTGTATAAAGTATGATCAAAAACGATTTTTATCTAGTATGGTTATGGAATAGTTACTAATTTATGAATGCAACTATGTTTATACTTAAGTGTCAAGTTTCACATTTGATTTTTAAATTACTTATAGTGGCATTCATAAATTAGGAACTATTCCATAGCCATACTAAATGAAAATAATTTTTGATCGTACTATACTTAAATTCTAGCAGAGCACTACTGTGAGTATGCTACTAGCAGCTCTCTTTTAATGGAATGGTAATATTTCTTAAAAAATACATAACAATATTTGAGTAATACTATAACTATACTCTAGACATACACATAGGGTGTGTGTACATCGTTAGACAGCTTGTAACTTCGTTAATAATAGAGATATTAAAAAACCTTTTTTTTAAATGCCAATATTCAGCCTACAAACTGTCATACACCAATTTAAGTCATGGCCTCCTATTTTTGCGTAGTTAGACACGACTTTGGCTTTTTAAATAGAACACCCCGTATAATTTTAGATGTTTTAAATCAAGCGTAAACAATACTTTATGGTGGCATGCTTCACCAAAAATTTTGGAACTAATTATTTTTGAAAATAAAAAAAATAGCCAAAGTAGGTCATGACTTACGCAAAACTATAAATCAATCAATATTCCCACTTCGTATTTTTTGGAGACTTTTTATATTTTATGTGTTCCTCAAAATATATGTTCATAATAGCTTTCTGGTTTCTGTCCATCTTACCCGTTGTATTTTTTGTTTAAGTTTTCTCTCTCTTTGCTCAAGATGTACAAAAATAATAACCATCTTAAACAAAATGTTTTAAATGATGGGAATCTGAAGTTTACTTACCTCTATTTTGGATAGAATCCAAAGAAAACGAACATTCTGAATCAGATTCTGAATTTAAATTATTGGATTTCTTCTTTTCACTCGCTTTTTTTGCCTCGCTCCTCT
Source organism: Agriotes lineatus (assembly GCA_940337035.1). Taxonomy (NCBI): domain Eukaryota; kingdom Metazoa; phylum Arthropoda; class Insecta; order Coleoptera; family Elateridae; genus Agriotes; species Agriotes lineatus. The sequence continues at coordinate 257,684,402 of OW679194.1, read as the reverse complement.
TGTTAGCGATTTGAGTGCTAGTACTATCAATTGCACTGTCTGCTATGTCATTTTCTATCTCGCCTTCTTCTTTTATTTCTGCATTTATTTTTTTCCCTTTGTTATTATTTTGTATTAAATTAGATGGTAGTTCTGTATCGCTCTCTGAATCTACATTGTCCGAAAATTCGATTTGTTCAAGGGATATACATTCCAACTTTGCCTTTATTTATAGCCAATAATAATTTGGAGACTTTCGCAGTTTGATACAAATCTTGCGGCAACTTAACACAGAAATACTATAAAAAAACAGCCGTAAATTACATTTTCTACGATCATGTAAAAAGTAGGCTTTCTACCGTTTACTTTCAGAGTTAAATATGCCATTTTATGGTACGAGTGTTAAAACAATTGCTTTGAACATTAATGTTAAATAATTCCTCAGTACCTAGTGCACGAAATTAATTTGTTTGAGAATAAATCAGTCGAAAGTACCAAAGCATTTCGCGCATGAGGTGCATACGTTTCTTTTATAGCATTATCAAAATTAGGGAAAATATTCGTAAACAATATAAATATTGTCAGTCTGTGAAAAGTATTTCGTGCACTAGTGATACATTTATAGCCTTTATTGTACACAAAAGACCGAACTACTAAACAATTTAATTGGTAATAAGTGGCTATATTTTCCCCACTATTATTAAACTGTATATCCAAACCTATGAGAAATGGTTATGATTTATAAACACATCAGCTATCATCAGCATATGTATTTTGCATCACATTTAGTTGAAGGGCAATTATTTCTCTTAAATCTTTCAAATAATGGTGATCATTGGTTGCTAATTAATCTTATTAAAAGGTTAATTAGGCGGTTAAGCATCGGTTAGTTAACCTGTTCAAAATTTACCGGTTAACGCTCGACAGTGCTATGCATTAAATTAGATTTTTGATAATACCCAACAAGAAAATACATAACCGGAATTTGTTTGCTTTTCAGCAATTTAGATGAAGAATTATGAAAACGTGACTACCTAATCATGAAAAACAGCAATTATAATGTCATTGACAATTAAAAACACATACTTTACATCAGATGCGAGTGGTTAATACAGATTGTTATTATTATTAAATGCAAAAGTAATAATTTTGTATAACATTTACCTGTAATAGTTTTCATGGGTTTTTTCGTATGCCCCATAAAACCTGCATATTGTTCCATCTCATTATCCGCAATAATCATAACCTGAACAACTGTTGCAATTTGTTTTCTTAAACGGGTGGAAGTAAATAAGTCTTTATTTTTTACTCCGGATTGTTTAGCTAACGATTTTAATAATTTACCTTATTACTGTATGGAATCAAACAATCTTGAGATAATGCTGATGATTCCATCGAATTAGAACATGCCGAAAATGTTTCATTTTCATTTGGAGAGAAATTAAGATCAGTTGTGTGTGGTTCACAAATACGAACACTAGAGTCTTTTTGGGTTTTTAATTTATAATTCTTAGTAACATTTAAAAAAATTCCTGCCTCCAAGTCTGTATCACCTGACTCAGATACAGGTATAAAATTGTCTGTGGATAGTGGGCTAAAATCGGAGAAACAGAACATTCCATCGGTTCATGTTCTGGTTTATAATTTACCTGCCAATAATAAGTGGTTAATTACGTGTATTGCTCATGTACGACATTTTTCAAAAGAACCCGAAGGCATACTCTACTAAGTATAAAAATTTTAAAAAAGTATAAAGAAACTTGATGTTAAACACCTATTCATGCACGTTTTTAGTAATCTTCGTTTATCGAAAGCATACGTAAAGCAAGATATTCGGACTTTGTTTATTAATTGATTCTTACCTCCTTTCGTTGTCTAACAACATATTCTCTATTTTTAATTTTTGGTTTGTTTTTAACATCAGTTTTAATAATCCCTACAAGTTATTTTACTATTAACAATCATAATTAATACAAATGTATTCGTAAGCAGGAGCGTCACAATAATAAATGGAGTACAGACAATAAGTATCAAAGCAGAATATCGATAGCGGCCGCAAAATGTATTACTCTTTTTTATCAAATTGTCTACAGTTTATAACACGGAGATACTTATTAATAATTATTTGCTTCATACATATAACAAATGATACCATTACATACGTGGACCAATCTAGACCGAAATAACTTGATAAAATCCTTCAAATACAGAGTTTGCAATAATTTGATAAAACAGCCGCGCAGTGGTTTGCTGACTCCAGAAAAGTCAGAATCAAAATGTGGGCCAAGACCACATGACAATAAACACAACCAAATAAATTCAAACAAAATCTTATCCTCTGCAAACTCCAAACAAAGTAATGAGTAATTTTGGAAAATAAATCATTGAAGTTGCTATACAAAAATCAATTTCATAAGTAATCAACCGAGACCTTTGTGGGAAATGTTTACTAATCTAATGATATCCATCCCTAAATTACTGGGGCAAACTATTATTTATTATTCAATAAAGTCCCTCGACTTCGTCTCGGGTTTTTATTTGATAATAATTGATATATTTTTTTACCTCCTTTCGTCGCTTAGTAAAAAAAATTTATTAATAAAACAAATTTACTTTTGATATAAGTAATTTAATTAAACTAACTGCATCAAAATTTAGTTTATAGATGTTCAGGAAGCGCCGGGCGCCCACAAAAGTGGGCCAGTGACGCCCCTGCTGTTAAGGATGTTTTGTTCTGAATAATAGGGCATAGCACCAATTATATACCTGAATTTAGATTTCGAGCAAGAGCAAGCATTTTTTCCACACGATTTCTGTAAATTTTGAAACTAAGCAAGATATCAATCAATTGCCCACACTTCATCACAACATTCGTTTGACTAATATAGGCTAATCCCACTATTACTAAGCCAGCATAAAAAGGGCCAGCGATGCAGTTCGTTATCCGGAATTTAAGCGAGAAGGAGAAAACAATAAATGCACAGTATGCAATAATTCCATAAAAGAACCGCCAAGTAATTATCTTGCTCCCGAAATGATACAGGTGAAATGTGAGCCACGACCACACTCCCGCCATGACAACAAAAAAAAGCAGATAAATAAAAATTCATTTTTATTTTCCAAATTCTAAATAATGAGCAGTTTTGGAACAAAAATTATTAAAACTATTGAAGATAGCGCAGACAATCCTATTCCGTAAGTAATCAACCGTATACCCTGTGTAAGATTTTAATATTGGCAAAATTTTAACTAATTCAATTCCAACTTCAATAGATTACTAGACCACAATATAAATTATTATTAATTAAAATCCTTCGCCTTAGTTTTGTAGTCTTATTTGAGATTAATCTATATTTGAACACATTTACGGACGTTTTCGCTGCTTAGTAAAAAAATCCTATAAAAATTTTGCACTTAGTATATAATAAGTAATTATTTTCTTCGTGCGTGCAGCAATCATATAAACCGATCAAAACCGCAATAACCTGATAAAATCGTTCAAAATACACAGTGCAATAATTCGATAAAAATACCGCGCAACAATTAGCTTGCTTCAAGAAGGTTACAGGAGAAATGTGGGCCACGACCACACAGCCGTCATTGTATTTTACAAATTAAAAAAAAATTAGAAGTGGTTTTGGAACAAAGATTATTAAAAATATTGCAGAAACTGTAGAAAAATAAAATTCGTAAGTAATCAACAGATTTTAATATCGGCAAAATGTTTACTAATCCTACCAAAACACCCCTAACTAACTCGAACAAAGTATTGATTATTATTACAGTTCATTTCGCAACTGCATCTCGAGCTCTTATTTGAAAATAATTGATATTTTAACTTGTAGTAAAAATTATATTTTTTTTAAATAAAAGCTTGAGATAGAATAAGTGATTTAATTAAATCACAAGTCTAGTTTATGTAATATCTTTGAGGAGCGCAGCGAGCCTATAAAGGTAGCCAGCGACGCCCCTGCTTGTAAGGATATTAATTGTTCTTAATAATAACATAAGGCCTAGCATATAACTTGCATGATTTTAGAGTAAGAGCAAGAATTTTTCCCTACTGTATATTTCAAAACCTAGTAAGATATTAATGTGACTAATATAAGCCCACTATTATTAAATACGTAATACCCAAAAGAGCCAGCCAGTAATTCGTTATCCGCCATTTAGTCGTGAACGCGGCCGGCACTACAGATTTGGCAACGGTGTCGGGCTTACTAGCGCACGCTTAAAATAGTTAAATATATTGTTATGATACACTATATTCTTTGATAATTTAAATATGAATACTAAAGAAACAGTTTAGTCAAATAAATTTGGAAGTCAGATATAAGCAAATTAATGGATCTAAATACATGTTAAAGTATAATGAAATTAACTTTCTTATTATTGGTTAGTCAAATAATAGCATAATGATTGATTACTCAAACTTAATATGTAATAAGAAAATTCTGAATAGGAATAAATACCAAGGTTACTACTAAAATGTATCTGTTATGATAATTAAAATAAAATATCTGTTTTGATTATATAAAAAAGTGTAGATAGGAGGCAACAAGAATCGTGTCTAATAGTAATAATTTGTAATTTGTTTAATTAGTTACTGAAACAACTCATAAAAAACAGACATGTAATTTTGAATATAACGAATTTGGAAAATAAAAAACCAGAATTTATGCCTTACTTTATGTAATTATTTGATCAAATACCATTTAAAAAGGCTGTAAACAAATATACTTGGTGGAGGTATAATATTATAAATTGGAACTTATAAAGGAATACAATCGGTGAAGAGATTGAACCAATGCAGTGAATTATAAATAATCAATACAGAAGATTACATTATATGAAGAGAATTGGATTTATTGATACTACATTGGAAATGGAATACAAGACACAAACAAGAGGTTAGTACGTGCAGCGAATTGTTTTTGGGAAACCTGTGGGTATCATTGAAGACGTAGGACCATCTAAAAAAAGAGACAAATTCATATTTGGAACAAGATTTATGCTGACACTTACCAGAGAGGGATCGGAGCCGCAGTAATCCAGTACAGGAGCTAGGAGACTTGAAGTTAACAGCAGCAGGGGACAACGACAGGAATCCAGTATAGGATGTGGAAGTTTTGAAGTGGATGGCAATAAGGTGAGGCTGGGAGTTTACATTCATCGTAGGTGATGCCGTTTGGATAAGGACTCAGCAGGTGTTTGAGTGCAGTCGGAGTGAGGATCCAGCTTAGAAGGATTTTGGCAATATTAACAAGCAAAGTGTTAAATCAGGTTTGTGTTTTAAAAGGTTAAATGAAACATTTAAAAAGCTATAACCAGTAAGAAGGTATAAAAAATATAATTGAATTTCATACTTACAAAATAGATTGGTGAAAGAATTACATATTAGATCTTATTGTAAAAAACCTTGATATTCGTTCTGAATTTTGATTAATTTGACGTTAGTTGTCAATTTTTTTTAAAGTCAATCAACTTGCAATTAAACAAAGAGAATTTGACAAATCAATCATTGGGTTACTAGATATTGCGAACCACCTGAGAGAGTTTCATTAAAAATATTGTAAAATACGGATTTGAATTGAAAGTTAAAAATAAAGGGCAAAATAATAATACGATAATTTAAATAAATTTATCAGCTAGCATAACATAGCAAATTTTATGGCGCCGCAACGAGAGGGCATAGCAAATTGATGTAGCTTGTCAATGTCAGGTAATTGAAAAGTCAAACGTAAGATTAGAAAATACAATCAAACCCGTTTATTTGAATATAGCTGATAAACCAGGTTTATGGTTAATTTGTAATTAACAATCACGAATAAAAGAACAGAATTGTAAAAAGGTAAAAGGGTATCATAACTAAGTTCTTTTGAGCAAAAATAGAGTAACAGAATAGGACATTTAATTTGAGTAACTAAAGTATTGGATAACGGATTCAATTGGTAAATCAAATATAAAGATATACGATTCATTATAAAGGGTTATAATAAAAAATAGGTACATTTAAACAATTTAACTGAAAGATGGCAGATAAAAGGGTTACAAGGAAAGGCAAGAAGGTGGAAGAAGAGAAAGAAGAAGGACCAGAACAGATGGAAGTAGTGGCGAGTAGCGCAGGAGTAGAAGGTGAAGAAGGACAGCTAGAAATGGAAGTACAAGGAGACCAGGTAAGGTTACAGGAAGAACATACAGAAAAAGATGACAGGATGAAACAAATAATGGGAATGATGCAGCAAATGCAAATGCAATCATTACAGTCAATGGAAAGAATGATGCAGCAAAGTAATAGGGAAGCTGAGGAAAGGGAAAACAGTTCGAAGAAAGAATTATTACAGTCAATACAGAAGGATACAGCAGAGCTGAGGAAGGATTTTGCGAAGAATGCGGAAGAGTTGAAAAAGGATTTGCAACAGGCAATTGAGGAGCAAAAAGAACAGGCAAAAAGGATGGAAGAATTGATATTGGGATTAAGAGAAGAATTTAATAAGGTGCAAATCGAGAATAAGCAAGAATTGCAAGCACAAATTAATAAGATGAGTGAAACATTAGGAAGTTATAAGGAGGAACTCAAGAATGAGGTGAGAAAAGAAAGACAGGAGGAACGCAAAGAGATAGAAGAAAATTTAACAAAGATTATGGAAACTAAGTCAGTACAGAATAAAGAAAAATTAGAAGTTAGATTTCGATACAACACTTATGAAAACAGAATTTTGGATAAAAAACAAGAATTATTATTTGGAAATAATGAAATAAATCAAATGTTAGAGACTTGTGAAGATATGGAAAATGGTAAACAGGTAAAATACAATGAAGTGGTAAGTAATATAGAAGTAAACGTGGTAACAAGAGGTATATTGAGTAATATTATGAGGAACAAAAATAACAGATATTTAAGAAGATGTAATAGATTTTATAAAATAAGAAGAATTACAAGAGGTTATATAGTTAATGTCAATAAAAATAAGAAGAAAACAAAGAAGGAAACAGTTAAACGACGACTAAAGGAGGAAGCAAAGAAGTTAAAAGAAAAGCTGAGACAAAATGAAGTACCAAGGTTAGAAGATGAATTAAGAAAATTAAAACAAGCAGCTAAAGAAGACAAGGATGTTCAAAAGACTACTGAAAATATTTTTAAAAGAGTATTAAGATAACAAAAGGAAACTCGGAACTTGTAAATATGTAAATAGTAATTTTAAAAAATTTTTTTATGAAGAACCACACGTATTTTAGCATTTAAATAGTTATGAATATTAAATATTAAAAGATAGATGATGCCATTGTACTACTAAAAAGAAGACAGTATTCTAATATGAAATATGATCACATCTTTAATAAATGAGGAAGTAATTTTAAATAATTTAGATGTCCTGTACAAGAATATAATTAAAGTAAATAAAATAGATTTGCTATCAGCAACCAAAAGAAAGATATCAACCACAAACCGAGTGTTAAATGTAAAGATAAGTATAAATCAATGGGAAGATTTTGTTAGATTGTTTATAATAAAAGGTCTCACTGTCGATATGGTGTTAGGAATTGATGTAATTCAGCAATTAGGGATTCATATTGATGGAACACAAAAGTGTATTCATTTAAAAGGGGTAAAAAAATCTTGGAACTGTACCAATAGTGTCAGCCGAGAAAATAAGTGTGTTCAATTAGATAGAATTGGAGATACAATGAAGTATAAGGAAGGTATAATAATTAATAATAATGTAATATGTGATATACAAAGTGATAATAATTATAAGGGGGTTTTGCTGAATGATTTGAAAATAGCTGAAAAGAATAAACAATTTGAAGGCCTAATATTAGAAATAATTTATAGAAATAAGGAGGTTATTAATGAAAAGGTAGGACAAGCACAAAAATATATTCATAAATTGCAGGTTGATGAATCAAAAAGTTTTAATAGTAAATCTTACCCTATTCCATTTACATTAAGAGGACAAGTTAGAAATGAAATTAATAAATGATACAGATGGACGAATTAGAGGAAGATTTCATATTACAATGATTTACCCATATATATCGAAAACTTAGAAAACATGAAAATCTGTAAATATTGCATTAAATGTTGTTGGTTGGTAAAGTTAATTATTTCGTTTCTATAGTAATTTTAAAATAGATAGATGTAAATAGGTGTTGATTGTTATTAATTTAGATAATAGGATATTTGGTTGGGTTCTAAAAAATTTATTAATTAAATAACGAATTAAGAAAATACATTTGAAATAAAACGAGTTTATTAAAAATGTTTTTCTTAATTGAGGAATTATGTTATGATACACTATATTCTTTGATAATTTAAATATGAATACTAAAGAAACAGTTTAGTCAAATAAATTTGGAAGTCAGATATAAACAAATTAATGGATCTAAATACATGTTAAAGTATAATGAAATTAACTTTCTTATTATTGGTTAGTCAAATAATAGCATAATGATTGATTACTCAAACTTAATATGTAATAAGAAAATTCTGAATAGGAATAAATACCAAGGTTACTACTAAAATGTATCTGTTATGATAATTAAAATAAAATATCTGTTTTGATTATATAAAAAAGTGTAGATAGGAGGCAACAAGAATCGTGTCTAATAGTAATAATTTGTAATTTGTTTAATTAGTTACTGAAACAACTCATAAAAAACAGACATGTAATTTTGAATATAACGAATTTGGAAAATAAAAAACCAGAATTTATGCCTTACTTTATGTAATTATTTGATCAAATACCATTTAAAAAGGCTGTAATAGTAATTTACGATACAAGTAACGTTATCAAGGTTTTTACATTACAAGAGAATAGTTTGAATGAACGAGCGACGTTAGGAGCGAGTTCTTTAAAATTCTCGAGTAATGTAGAAAGCGAATAACGTTACGTATATCGTAACACGGTTTATTTTATCCTAAAATACTAATCTTGAAAAAATAGGAAAAATGGTTATTAATGACACAACAGCGAGTGGTGGTATCACTAGTAAAATAAAAACTCAATACTGTATTGGTGGTAGCACTGTCAGGTTATGTTAAATTTGAGATTTTCAGGTTAACTTTTGCGTCAGTTTGTGTCAAATAACAAACAAAGCCTAACCTACTAACATCGAATTTGACATAGACTGACAATACATTACAGTGCTGTCAACATGTGATTAATGCTAATAAAGTATCGTTATGTTATTTTTCTTAACAACACTAGTGTTGTTAAATGCATCTTAACGCAACTCGTTGCGAAGGAGTTATTGTCATAATAACATAATAGGATAAAATAAACAAATATACTTGGTGGAGGTATAATATTATAAATTGGAACTTATAAAGGAATACAATCGGTGAAGAGATTGAACCAATGCAGTGAATTATAAATAATCAATACAGAAGATTACATTATATGAAGAGAATTGGATTTATTGATACTACATTGGAAATGGAATACAAGACACAAACAAGAGGTTAGTACGTGCAGCGAATTGTTTTTGGGAAACCTGTGGGTATCATTGAAGACGTAGGACCATCTAAAAAAAGAGACAAATTCATATTTGGAACAAGATTTATGCTGACACTTACCAGAGAGGGATCGGAGCCGCAGTAATCCAGTACAGGAGCTAGGAGACTTGAAGTTAACAGCAGCAGGGGACAACGACAGGAATCCAGTATAGGATGTGGAAGTTTTGAAGTGGATGGCAATAAGGTGAGGCTGGGAGTTTACATTCATCGTAGGTGATGCCGTTTGGATAAGGACTCAGCAGGTGTTTGAGTGCAGTCGGAGTGAGGATCCAGCTTAGAAGGATTTTGGCAATATTAACAAGCAAAGTGTTAAATCAGGTTTGTGTTTTAAAAGGTTAAATGAAACATTTAAAAAGCTATAACCAGTAAGAAGGTATAAAAAATATAATTGAATTTCATACTTACAAAATAGATTGGTGAAAGAATTACATATTAGATCTTATTGTAAAAAACCTTGATATTCGTTCTGAATTTTGATTAATTTGACGTTAGTTGTCAATTTTTTTTAAAGTCAATCAACTTGCAATTAAACAAAGAGAATTTGACAAATCAATCATTGGGTTACTAGATATTGCGAACCACCTGAGAGAGTTTCATTAAAAATATTGTAAAATACGGATTTGAATTGAAAGTTAAAAATAAAGGGCAAAATAGTAATACGATAATTTAAATAAATTTATCAGCTAGCATAACATAGCAATATAAATGGGCCCCATAGAGTACCATTGCTATATCTGGGATTCACAGGAACACGTTTATATCTAAAATCTCTATTTCTTAGAAATCTTTACCCCTCTGTGAATGCCTCGGCTGGTGTTATGCAACGAAACAAAAATATGTAACCTATTCTCTTCTATCTTTCTTCCTTAGGCCGGGATCATCAGCGGCCCGAAAACCTATCGGGCTTAACAACATACCGTTTATAAGTATATATATATATATATAAAATATGTTATCCGATTTTTATTTGTTATAGCATTATAAAAAAACAAGTTTTCATGGAGAACTTCACCGAGTTTTTGTAAAGAAATTGATATTTTTATTAATTTTAATTAATTGAAGACGTAATAATTTCAAAACAATCGCGAAATGTATCATTTATTACAAAGGCTAAAATGAAAATAATGTGTATGAGGATTTTTTTATGACTTGAAAACAAATAAAAATCGGATAACAACATTTCAGTTTTTTACATTATTTTTAGTCGTAGAATACACGACTGCAATTTGCCAATATGGTGACCACTTGCACCTTTTCAGAGTTTATGACTTTAGTGGCTTTCAAGTTTGTTTGAAGACCAATAGCTTAGAAGCTTTATCCAGCTGTTCAGTCATAATTGAAGGCTTTCTTAACTGTTGCTGCTAAATAGTAGATTATCGGCAAAGCGTAACTTGCTCATATACACTATTTCTAGACAAAGTATAATTACCACATCTTTTTCCATTCTAGATTCCTGTATACATTATCCCTGACCAGAGTAAAGAACTTTGGCGAAATAGTATCGGGTTGGTGAACACCTTTTTCAATTTTGACTGTGTTGATCTACAGTTCTTGGTCAATTCTGACGCTCATTGTTGCGTTTTCCCAGTGCTCGATGAATTCCAATTCTTTGTGGTATTCCATGAACACGATATTTAAAGGCTCATTGTAATCTGTATTTCTTTCCAGAAGTGGTGAATAATACTCAGTACTATATCCCTTTCGAAAACCTGCCTGTTCGACCAGTTGATAAGAGTCAATAAATTTACCATATTCGTTTAGTATTGAATATTCTGATCTGAGTATTTTGATGCTCTTGTCAGGCATTGTATTGTGGATTATCGTGTTCTTTCATATACTTACCAACGCTGTTAACATATCGACTAAGTCGATCTTACAACACCTGACTGGTATGTCTGTTAGTGTTATTTGTAATCTCTACCGCTGTAGAGGCTGGTGCTTTGTACAAGTGCCTTTGGCAGTGCAGTTCTCAACTAGCCCCGGATTCGCGATACAAAGGTAGAGCACGCCTTTTGTGGTTGCGTAGCAACCATTATGTGAGATGTGTGTTTTGGTGAATTATTTGTTGACCTTGTTACTATATCTCTTAGGTCTAGGGTTATGCGTAGAGCAAAATCAATTTGGTGCCCAACTCAGAATGGCCTCACCAGAACGATTTCCAATCTCAAAGGCTGCAGAAAAATTCCACCCACCGTGAGATTCGAACCGGGGACTTGCTTAATGCAAGCCTAACGCTTTACCAACTATGATACCCAGCTTCTTCCCGACTGGTCTCTATGGAAATTATGAAAATAGCACAAGTGCGGTAAGTAAAAAATTGCATGCCGGAAGTAAATTTTATAGCTTAATTGCGGTAAATAAAAAATGGTAATTAAATTCTACAGGGTGTTAAGGAGATGAGTGCAAATATTTTAACCCGTAATAGAACTCGCTAAACTGAACAACTTCTCCATTTATCATTTTTTCGAAAACGCCCCAAAACTGAGTTAAAATTCAAAACAGTTTTATTCTAAAAATGCATACCCGCCTATGGAATAATATTTTAATTTAAACGCACACTGATAAAACCTATAGTTCACATCTGGTCACCAACGTTCCTTATCAATTGAGGTAGGTAAGTTATCGACCGCATGTTTTTTGTGCAAGAACTTTGCAGTTTTAATATACCTTGTGTCGTTCACCTTTAACTTAGATTTGCTGACCAAGCGGCTTGCAAATATAGGGGAGATACATTATTGAACAAATATGTGATTAAATTAGAAACGATACATAGAAAAGTTGTTCATTTTGGTGAGCTCTATCACTGGTTAAAATATTTGCACTCATTTCCATAACACCCTGTATAACACAAGTGCGATAAGTAAACATTTTTACTTCCTTTTACAATAAAGGATTTCTTACAGTATTTTTAACAAGCGTGTAACTTTTATGGTAGGTACCTTTGAATTTACTGAGAAGGGAACCTGAAGTCTGGCAAGTCAGCGGTGGTGGTTTTAGCTCCCTTGCGTCCTTGAAGGGTGGAAAAAATAATGTGTCAAAACTGACACAAAACCTATGAATAATATGTTGGTAACACTGTAAGTCTATGTCAAATTCGAGGTTAGCAGGTTAGGTTTTACATTAGTCGGTGTCTAAACTGAAACAAAACCTAACCTGATAACCTCGAATTTGACATAGACTTACAGTACCACCAACATATTATTAATACTTTTGAATTTCCACAACCCGCTGAGGATGAGTTTTTTTTATCTCTCGATATTTTACTGTAAATGGTTAAATTTATTATGCGAATCTGGGGTAAACTTACCACGCGCGACACCGTTTGTCAATTTTTCTACTTACATAAGATATGATTACCTTTAGCATAGCAAAGCGCCAGACTTGTTATTATACTTTTCTATTATTATTTTCTTTCCCAAACTCAAGGACGCAAGGGGGCTAAAACTACCAGCACAGGCTTGTCAGAATTTTCAAAGGGACCTTCCATAACAGTTAGACGCCTGTTAAAAATACTATAAGCAAACCCGTTGCTGTATATTGGACTATATTCGATTCACCCCAAAAATTCGAAATTGAATTTTCAACAGATTTTCACATTTTAGAGTCCCCTGAACCGAAAAAACATATTTGTGTGTGTGTGTGTGTGTGTGTGTGTGTATGTGTGAACAGAATATCTCAAAACAAAAAACGAAAAGAGGTATGGCGTTGAAACTTCATGTATAAGTTTTGTGTACTATATATGTAGTATATACGTAGATAAGTATGGTGTGTGATTTTTCAGTTTTTTTCCGATTATTTCAAAAACGGCTCTAACGATTTTTTTCAGACGTTACATTTTTATTACATTGTGAATGTGTATTGATGTGACATAGGTGATTTTTTAGCTTAATACCTCGAAAATGTTTTTTGTTAACTTCAACTAACTCTCTCTTTTGTACGGTTTCTATACAATTTGTAATTTTTGAAAATGTTTGACAAATGCTTAAATATTAAAGCACAATTTTTTTACTAATTATAGGATCACTGTAAAAGGAAGTTGTGTGCGTGTATCACACCAGAGTTTTTTGAATTACCCTCGTTAATTTACAAGCAATCTAAATAGACATGTTTAGTAAATATTTTAATAACGATGTACTATAAATACTATACTGACACAGTAGAAGGTTAATTTGTATAGAATGGTGACATTGGACAACCTTCTATACAAATTAATGTAAATAATAGTTATTAACTATACAAGTGAGATAAGTGCATCATTAATATACATCTGTGTAAGTTACAAACAAGTGCGTAGCACGAGTTATGTAAGCACACAAGTATATTATGAAAGATGCATTATCACACATGTATTGTACAAAATTTTATCTACGACTGCCTAAAATTGAGAAAAGTGCATTAAGAGAAATGTCAAATCTGTAATTTTCAAAAATATTTTAGTAGGCAAATGTCATTCATTAACACTATTTCAGTTAGGTAATGAAATTTGAGTTACGTAATAAGTTTCATTACGTAACGCAAATGGATCTGCTTTCATTACCTAGTAGTTCATTAACTAACTCAAATGAATTTGATAATAGGGCTTTATCCAAGCAGACGTAGATAAATATATTTATCTACTTCAGTGGGATAAGTAACTCATTACGTCACTCATTTGACACTATTTCAGTTAGGTAATGAAACTCATTACACCACTCAGTTATGTAATGGTTTCATTGCGCAACTGAGTTGTGTAATGACTTCATTACGTAACTGAAATAGTGTCAAATGAATGACATAATGACATTTGCCTATTAAAATATTTTTGAAAATGACAGATCTGACATATCTCTTAATGCACTTTTCTCAATTTTAGGCAGTCGTAGATAAAATTTTGTACAATACATGTGTGATAATGCATCATTAATATACTTGTGTGCTTACATAACTCGTGCTACGCACTCGTTTGTAACTTACGCACATGTATATTAATGATGCTGTTATCCCACTTGTGTAGTAAATAACTATTATAGTTACTACATAAATGATATTATATGTTATGTATGTCCACACGGATTTAACTGAAACACAATACTTAAAGTTTGTTGGGAAGATTGAGGTGATCACTCCTCTTTAATCTTCCTATTACATGAACTAGGAAAATTTGATTTGCCAGACTGTTGGGATGACGGCGCAGCCGATCCTGCTATTTGTCACTGAGCTTTTTATTTTCTTCTTTCACGTTTGGTATATTTAGATCCCGATGGATTACGTGATTGGGCCGAACGATGGGTCGTTGGTTTACACTCTTAGTACTTTCGACTGGAACTATTGGATTATATCAATATTTGAATTTAATGCTGCTTGTCAAAGTTGGATTCCATAGCTTCATATTGGTTTTACGTAGGTCAGATTTATAAAATAAAACTTACATTCCAATGACAGTGCCGATTTTTTTCCTAGGGGCATTTCAGACCAAGCGGCTTACGCTTAGCCCAAATGTGAGGTTTCCATGTTAGATGTGTGGATGCCCAGATATTTACCATCATACTGTGGTATTATTTTGTTATTCAGAACCACTGGCGTGCATGTTTCCCTTCGTAGTGCAAATGTAATGTAGGTCAATTTCTGTTCATTGGCTTTAGTTCGCTCTCTTTTAAACCAGGTTTGCAGCCTGTGCATTGTGCAAGTGTATTTGCAGATTACGAGAGGCTGTAACTGAGAGGTCATGATGTATTATCTGCATAGGTTGTCACTGAAGTATTGCTAGAAGTAAGCATGTCGGCAGTGTGTATCAGGTATAGTACGTCTAGAAAGTATCCGGAATTTTATAGTTTTAAGAAATGCCACGAAACTTCCTTTTAGAAAGTCCTGGGCTTCTAAAATTCTGTATGCGTAGTGTCAGGGAAGTAGGTCGTGGATAAAACAAAAGACAATCCAACATGTCAAATATGTTATTTTTAATCAGCTAAAAAAGATTACTTTTTCCGGATACTTTCTAGACGTACTATATAATAGAGAGCCAAGAACGCTCGCTTGCGAAACCTCAGACTTTACCGGTATTAATGAATATGTAATATGTTTTAAAATTGAAAATTTTTAACGAATTGGAGATGTGACGCAAGTACGGTGCTCTTTTAGCGATTTCTGTGACGCTTGGAAAATGCACAGTTTTTAAAAATTTGTGCAACCTGTATATATTATATTGCAGGTGAATGTTGTTCGTGTCATTTTGAAGATCTCGTCAAGGGCGAACTCTCTAAAATTCGAGAGGGCGAAAATACGGGGGTTAAAACAATTTTTTGGACACGAAAGCGTTTGGTGCTGTTACATCGCATACTTTTTGAAAGATCCATAAGTGATTTGGGGCTAGTTGGAAAGAGGATGAACCAACGCTCATCGTACTGGCTGGTTTTTGGGGTCTGCGATGCACGGAGGCGAAATTACAGGGAGGCGCGTTTGTAGTAAATTGGATGTTCGCATAAATAGGGGGAAATAAATAAATGTCGAATTTTGTTTTTGGCAGTATGTGGATGAATCTGTGGGGTTTTAAGAATTTTACAGCTCAGGTGGATTTGGGGGTTGCAAAATGGGGAAAACCGTTATAATTAACAGAAAAACCTTAAAATTAATATTTTTGTGACATTCGCTGTTTGGAGACGTTCCATTGGTCGATTGTATTTATTAGGAGAATGCGGGATGTGGAACTTTTGCAACCCAGGTGGATTTGGGGGTTACAAATGGGGAAAACGTTATAATTATCAGAAAAATCTTAAAATTAATATTTGTGAGACATTCGCAGTTTGGAGACATTCTACTGGTCGATTGTATTTTTTAGGAGAATGCGGGATGTGGGGCTTTTGCAATCCAGGTGGATTTAGGAGTTGCAAA
The DNA here is from genome assembly GCA_940337035.1 of Agriotes lineatus. Classification (NCBI taxonomy): domain Eukaryota; kingdom Metazoa; phylum Arthropoda; class Insecta; order Coleoptera; family Elateridae; genus Agriotes; species Agriotes lineatus. The sequence continues at coordinate 257,668,036 of OW679194.1, read as the reverse complement.
ATGGGGAAAACTTTATAATTATCAGAAAAGTCTTAAAATCAATATTTGTGTGAAATTTGCTGTTTGGAGACATTCTACTGGTGCATTGTATCTTTTAAGAGAAAAGAGAATTATGGGTTGTGAGGGGTGGGTGGAAGAGGAAATGTTTTGCCTTATTGTCTCAATTGTTAAATAAGCAAAATGTGCTAGTTTGTTTGATTCTGACCCTTTGTGAAATTGTAAATGTGCAAGTATATAAATGTGTGATGCTAACGGAATGTCGAATTGTATTTTTCTATAACATGAAAAATATTTCGTGAGGATGTCATTGCCGAGCTAAACTTGTTGGTAGAGTCGTTGATGGTCATTGGCAGGGTTGGAATGTGGCGTCAGCTATTTGTACTAAAACTTAAGAAGAGATTGTAAAAGAATGTAATAGAAAAAATTGGTGGGGTCTTTATGTATATGTACAGAAAATGCAGAGTTATTTAGTTTAGACACTGTAAAAGCTCCCGAATTAACATACTGTCCCGTTTCTCCTAATAAAAGCAGTACATATTTACTCCAGTTATAATTGCTATTAAAGCACGTTTCAGGAGTCAACAAAATAAACTATACACAATAACATGTGGAGCCGCCGAGCGGATGGCATTTAATTCTTAGAAATCCTTCAAAACAACTTGCACAAGGTGCTGAGAAGGTTCAAAATTGTAGTACGTAATGATCTGCTATGTAGTAGAACTTCGCAGGTATGTTTGCCATTATGTCTTTATTAAATGTTTTAACATTGAAAATGTTTATCTAATTGGGGATGTGACGGGGCTCTTCTAGCGATTTGTGCAACGCTTGAAAAATGCGCAGTTTTCGCAAATTTTTGCAAGTTGTACGTATTGCAGGTGAATGTTGTTGGTGTCATTTTGAAAACCTCGTCAAGGGCCAACTTTCTGGAGAGATTGTCAAAATGTACGATTCGAGGGGGCGAAAATACGGGGGTTAAAACGATTTTTTGGACACGAAAGCGTTCGTTGCTGTTAAATCGCATACTTTTTGAAAGATCCAAATGTGATTTGGGGCTAGTTGGAAAGAGGATGAATCAACGCTCATCGTACGAGCTGGATTTTGGCGTCTACGATGCACGGGGGCGAAGTTACAGGGGTAGAAAGCTGAGGCGCATTTGTAGCAAATTGGATGTTGGCATAAACAGGGAGAAAGAAAAAATGCCGAATTTTGTTTTAGGTAGTATGTGGATGAATCTGTTTTTAAGAATTTTGCGGATCAGGTTGATTTAGGGGTTGCCAAATGGGAAAACCGTTATAATTATCAGAAAAATTGTAAAATTATTATTTGTGTAAAATTCGCTGGTTGGAGACTTTCTACTGGTCGAATTAATTTTTTAAGAGAATTTGGGATGTGGGAATTTGGTGGCCCAGGTGGATTTGGGGGTTGAAAAATGGGGAAAACAATTATAACTACCAAAAAACCTTTAAAATTAATATTTGCGTTAAATGATCTGTTTGGAGACTTTCTGCTAGTGTTTTTATTTTTTAAGAGAATTCATAATGTAGGAATTTTGGGGTTCACGTGGATTTGGAGGTTTCAAAATGGGAAAAACGTTATAATTATCAGAAAAACCTTAAAACTAATATTTGTGTGAAATTCGCTGTTTGGAGACTTTCTACTGACAAATTGCATTTTTTAAGAGAATTCGGGTTGGGGAATTTTGTTACCCAAATGGATTTGGAGATTGCAAAATGGGGAAAACGATATAACTATCAGAAAAACCTTAAAATCAATATGTGTGTTAAGTTCGCTGTTTGGAGGCTTTCTACGGGTCGATATTTGGGAAATGCTTGTTTTGCGGCCCAGTTGTATTTGGGGGATACAAAATGGGGAAAACGTTTGAATTATAAAAAAAACCTTAAAACCAGTAGTTGTCTGAAATTCGCTGTTTGGAGATTTTCTACTGCTCGATCCTATTTTTTATGAGAGTCGGTGATGCGGTTGTGAAGGAGGGGATTAGCCAATTTTCTCATTTTTTAAATAAAAAAAACGTGCAATTTTTGTTCTGGCCCTTTGCGAAGTTGTAAATTTTGCAAGAAAATAGTAAATAGCGTGTCGGATTGTATTTTATTCTAACATGAATAATATTGCGTGAGTTAAGGTCATTGCTGCGCTGCACTGGTTCGCAGAATGGTTGTGGCCACTGGCAGGGTTGGGGGGTTAATGTCAGCTGTTTGTACTGAAACTTAATGCGGGATTGTAATAGAAAAAATTGATGGGAATTTTAAAAATATAAATACGATACATATGTATATATACAAAAAATGTAAAGTTATAAGTTCCGAATCACGGAAAACCTTTCTAGAACTATTTACATTCAGGCACAGTCACATCATTTCGTTGCTCTAATTTAGAAGGAGTGGGTAAAATCACGGTACATTTTCCGTTGTTGCTACGTGTTTTATTAGTAAGCACAAGTATAACAATGGCTACTGTAATTCAAAACACAGAACAAATTTTTTCTACCCTTAATAGAAGTGCAGTGGCATTATGGGTTGTGAATTGTTGATGGATATTTTCAATTTTTTAGTCTTGTGTTGAGTGAATGGTTTCATGCAACGTTTTGCCTGTTAAAGTATTCAACTAGTCTATGCAGATTGTCCAGTAATGTGCCTGAAGTACCCGTTGTAAATGGTTCTCGATCTAAGGATTTTTGAAGATCGACTTGTTGGTTGGTTCGATAAGCTGCTCATAGCATGTACACAACATTTGCTTGTAAGCCTACGCGTCCTTTCTTGCTAGTATAAGTTTCGCTCGCGAAAGTTGATACCATGAATATCAATGAGGTGTTTCCTGTTACATCCATGTTCTTCCATGCCCAAGTCAATTTCTGGGAACAACAAAATCCTATTTTCGAGTCTTGTACGCTCTTGATGAATCTATAGAGCATCTTGTATTATTGACAGGTATTTCATTAGCTTCTTTTTCGGTCTATATCGTATAAGCTTTAATTTTTATAGACGTTGTAATTCTGGAAAGTTCTATAACTTGTGCCATAAATCTGCTATAACAACATTCAATTGCAATTCGTTACATATATTGCCCCAATTACGATATCTCAGTAAAATTATGCCAAAACCATGTGGAAACATCACTATCAGTATTTGACGACTGCGGTAAAGTTATACCTAACATGTATATACGTATTTATGACCGCCAGACCGACAGGGCAAATGTACTATTTTTCCAAAGAAGGTATTTCCGGTCGCCAATGGTAAATCTATACCACTCATATTTCTGCTTCAGATTGTATGGACGATGTCCAGGACATCCCGGTTTGTGGAGAGGCGATCTCATCTGTCTTTCATTACAACTTCATG